>CAMZMU010000054.1:53488628-53816718 GCA_947311845.1 Poa pratensis
AACTCTGAGAAACAAGTGGGCCTTGCTGGCCAACTTGCCAGCGGCAGTTTTTTTTCAAGATTTCGTAATGCAAGAGCTTGTACCCGTACCATATTTACAATTACACTGCCATGGTTGCTCACAACGCTCTGCACATCATCTACCTCTGCAGTACCATCAAGGTTTTTATGTCATAAAGAAGCCGTTAGAGTCAATAAATCACTCCCTCTGGTGTGACCAGTTCGGAATGACATAAAAAGTTGGAATGCCATATGGAGAATATACGAGCTGTCCTAGTTTTGCAATGACAAATTATTCCTGTCTCCACTCTCCAACCCTTGTACAAGCAGTGGAACTTACAAGTTGGAAATTAGGAGAGGTGGATGATCCATTGGTTATTTGACAGTGTGGAAGGCTAAAGCTAGGTAGAGCCAACTAAAGCAAGGTTAGAATTTGCTAGGGTGCATTAGTAAATTTACTTTAAATTCCTGTGGCGGCGGGGGCGAGTAGGCTGTAAAACGTAGAAAACCTTTTCGGTGAAAGGATCCAAATCACTTTCGCTTTGATGATATTGATGATTTGTACCCTCCGCGTCAGCAAAATCATTCAATAAAATTATTTGCATAAACACAGTTCTGGTTTGTGTTACATCTCAACGGCTCTTGGAAGACAATTAGAGCATCTCTAGCAGATGCCTTAAAACGCACAAACCCTCAAACTCCGGCGGTTAGGGCCGAGGCCGTTTTTCTGCCAGACCAGAGCCCGTAAAGGGCTTGGCCCGTAAACCGGCTAAGGGGGCCCGTGAATGTGCGCCCTAGCCTTTATTTATGACGCCGAAGGGCATTTCCCAGTTTCCAAACCCTCCCTTCCCCCGCCGCCGACGAGCAATCCGCCCACGCTCCGCCGCCTCCGACGCGCGATTCAGCCGCCGTACGAGTAGATCAGCGCCGTCGCGGAGCTCCGATGGCGCCGAAGAGGGAGCGTTCGCGCCGCTGTGGGCGACGACCGCTTCGGCGGGACTACTCCGACGAGCGCGGCGCGAGCTCGTCTGGGCGACGGGTGCGGAAGCGCTCCGCGCGCAAATGGATCAATGACAACCTGCCGATTCCGCCGTCGCTCCTCGTCCGCGTGGTCGAGGAGTTCGACCGGCTCCGATGGGAGCGCGAGCTCGTCGCCGCCGCCGCCGCAGCTCAACGGTGGCAAGGGCAGCTCCAGCGCCGGCGCGAGCAGCTCCACCGCGCGGAGGAGTATGACGCTGCAGCTTGGGTCCTCCGTAGCGCCGGAGGACTTCGTCCGCGATGAGGAGCTCGAGCACACCATGGCGGTGGTGAAGCTGCGCTCCATGCGGGAGCGGCGGAGGAGCACGCTGCGCAGCTCGAGCGCGAGCGGGAGATTACGGGATCTTTGCAACCAGGGGCTCGAGCGGACCGCGCCGCCGCGGAGAACAAGGCGGACTGGGAGAAGGACGCGGCGATGGTCGTCGATCTCGTCTCCGACGAGGAGTGAAGCTTCAGCGCCGCCACGTCGCCGCCGCCCTGAAGCTCTTGGTGAGCCTAATTTTGGGTTTAGGGTCGGCGGCGACGACAGACTAGTTTAGGGTCTAGTTTAGGTGTATTTTGTAATCGATGATGAACTCATCTGTATGCGATGTAATCGATGTTGAACTCGTTTGTTCCCGCCAAAATTGCTAAATATACAGTTTGGTTTAAGGGTTTGCTATGTGCCGCGCGTATTTGTGAGCAGAAATGCAGAAAACACGAACCTTAAAACGCGTTTGATGTTTCACGTTTTAAGAGCACCGCTAGAGATGCTCTTAGAGTAGTATTTTGCTTTGGCCCGTGCCTGCAACGGAACTCAGATCTGTCGATTAGGGTTTCTTCTCCACACAGACCAGCGTGCCTCTCTCGTGCTCAAAATCTCATGATCGTATTTGCCGCAGCTTCTCCTGCAGCCGTGCGTGCGTGACTACGCACTGTCGTCTACCGCTTCAATAATAGGATGTCCGACGGTCCAAGACAAGATTGAGTGTACCCTATTTGGGTGTCCACGAAACAGGCTTTCGCTCACTTTATAAATAAAGCAACCGCCCACAAGTTTACAACAAGTCAACCAACAAGTAGAGACATAACGAATTTGCTGGGCCACAGCACAAACCGACCCAAAAACACAAAGATGACGATACAACTCCAGGAGGAGAAGAGCTCAGCGACTAGACGGTGATGTAGATGACGTGCCGCCACCAGGAGTTTCTCGATCATCACGTCTAGCCGCATCCTGTCCTGCCGCCTACATAACGGGTGCCACTGCTGCAAGAAGGCCAAGAATTAAAACACAGCGTCAGAGGCACGGCGTAACAAGACCCGCTCGATAACCAATTTATTACGAAATAGTCCATAGCGTCCAGGTCAACGCACCGAACACTAACCAGAAGAGGCGCCTCCTCTTACCGGTACGGTTCGCCTGCACTTCCAGGAACTCGCCAAGGTCCCGGGCCTGCCACTCAGGCCCAGTGCCTCAGAAACAAACTCCACAGAAGTGGAAGCAGGACAGGAGAAAAGGATGTGCACGCCCGTTTCCGGGACCGCACACAGCGGACGCGTGCCATCACCAGGTCCAAAGCGCTTGACCCCTCCACCCCCGAGGGGAGGCGGTCTCTAAGGAGTTGCCATATGAAGATTTTAATCTTCAAGGGCAACGGGGCCTTCCACAAAGGGGAGGTCCAAGGGAGGACTGGCCCTCGAAAGAGGGCCCTATATGCAGATCTAACCGAAAAACACCCGAAGGGCCAACGTCCAAGAAACCGTGTCCTCCGAGGCCGATAGGTTCTGCGGAAGCATAGCCAAGAGCCGCGCCCAGGACTGAGCCTCCTCAGGACCAAACGTGCGCCTGAAGCCCCCTCCCATCGCCCATGGGAGGCGGCGCTGGCCACGATCAGCATCGGTCTAAGCATATGGCAAAGCTGGGGGAACTCCTGCTGATAGAATGCCCATCAAGCCATGGATCTAGCCAGAAAAGGGTCCCTCTTCCGTCGCCTACAGAAAAGGAGGCCCCAGCCTGATCTCATGTTTGATGGCCTGGATAGCTCTCCAAAACTGAGAACCGTCCCTGCGTTCACAGGCCAGCAGCGGGCACCCCCGCAAGTACTTGGTTCTAACCAACTGTAGCCACAAGCCCCCCTCACCTCTAAGAATACGCCAAACCCATCTCAGCATTAGCGCCTCATTCATGCGGCGCGATGCCAAGATGCCTATGCCCCCAAGCTCCTTGGGGCGCAAATGTCCGCCCACTTCACCATATGAACTTTTGACGTCCGTTCGCCGCCATCCAGAAGAATTTCGACAGGTCCTTATCAAAGTTCCCGTGAGTTCCTTCCGGTAGGATATACATCCCCATCATAAACGTGGCGAGGCTAGAGAGGCAAGAGTCTATGAGGACCGTTTTACTCCCTTGGAGGTAAACCTCGCTTGCCACGGCTCGGCCCTAGATTTGACCCGCTCACTAGCGGATCCAAATCTTTGGCAAGGATCCTCGTGTCCCTAACCGGCATCCCCAAAGTACGTAACTGGGAATGTGGTTAGGCGACAATTGAGGTTGTCCGCTATGAGCTGCTGCGCCTCCTCTGAATAACCAATGATCACGACTTCACTCTTATCAAAGTTAATTTTGAGGCCAGACATGGCCTCAAAACAAAGGAGAAAGGAACTTGAGGTTAATGATGTCAAGTTCCGACCCTTCTACCATGATCATGGTATCATCCGCATATTGAAGATGCGTGACACCACCCCCTGGGACAAGATGTCCAACCACACCCGAGATGTGGCCGGCGGTCTTGGCTCTCTCCAAGACCTCCGCCAGGGTGTCGACAGCGCGTTAAATAGTAGTGGGGATACCGGATCCCCCTGTCTAACCCCGCATGTCGGGCCTAAAATGGGGACCCACTTCCCCATTGATATTAATAGCAGTGTTGCCACTCATCACAATCTGCATGAGCCAACTGATCATACGATCGTCAAACCCTCTCCGTTGCAGCGCCACCCGGAGAAAGGCCTAGTCCAGACGGTCATACGCTTTCTGGAAATCTAGCTTCAGGAACACGCCCTTTTTGGCGTTGAGATTTCACCTCGTGAATAATCTCGTGAAGAGCCAGAATCCCATCATGTATAAACCGGCCTTTTAGGAAGGCGAACTGGTAAGGATGTGTAAGGCGCTCCATAAATTGGAGCAAGCCTATTAGCACACACCTTAGAGAAGATCCTATGAATGACATCAGCACGGTAATTGGTCTAAATTGGCGGATATCCGTGGCCCCCACTACTTGGGGATCAGGGTAACCATGCCAAAGTTAAGGCGAGACATGACTAGTGTCCCAATATAAAATTCTTGGAACATCGCCATAATCACCGCCTTTAAATTCTCCCAGAACTTCTGGAAGAAAATGACCGGAAGACCATCCGGCCCCGGGGCCGAGTTGGTCTTCATCTCCATAATCGCGCTAGCGACCTCCTCGGCAAGAATGGGAGAGTTAACTCCTCATTCTCCCTATCAGATACCCTAGCCCATACTGGCCAAAGGTCTACTGATAAGGTGACTGATACGTCTCCAACGTATCCATAATTTCTGCTGTTCCATGCTTATATTATACCATTTGCTACATGTTTTATATACACTTCGTATCACTTTTATGCATTTTCTGGGACTAACCTATTAACAAGATGCCACAGTGCCAGTTCCCTGTTTTCTGCTGTTTTTGGTTTCAGAAAGTTACTTCTGGAAATATTCTCGGAATTGCACGAAACAAAAGGCCAGTCCCTATTTTTCCAGCACGTACACGGAGTCCGAAGGAGAGACGAAGAGAGCCACGAGGTGGCCAAACCAAGGCGCGGCAGGGGCCCACCGCGCCGCCTGTGGTTTGGGCCCCTCGGGGGTCCGCCGACATCGCCCCTTCGCCTATTTATTCCCCGAGACGCGAAAACCCTAAAACACCGAGCCTTTCATCCAGAACATATTCGCTGCCGCCGTCGTCGTCAACCCTAACTCGGGGGGTTCTGAAGCTCTTCCCGGCACCCTGCCGGAGAGGGGAATCATCACCGGAGGGCTCTACATCGCCATGCCCGCCTCCGGAGTGATGCGTGAGTAGTTCATCCTTGGACTATGGGTCCATAGCAGTAGCTAGATGGTTGTCTTCTCCACTTGTGCCATCATGTTTAGATCTTGTGAGCTGCCTATCATGATCAAGATCATCTTATTGTAATGCTACATGTTGTGTTTGCTGGGATCTGACTTATATTGATACCTATGTGGAGCTGAATATTATATTATCATGTCTATGTCATTTGTGATCTTGCATGCTCTCCGTTACTTGTTGAAGCCTTGGCCGTGAATACTTGTAACTCCAAGAGGGGGTATTTATGCATGATAGTTGGGTTCAACCTCTATTTAACCTGGGATAGTGACAGCAAGTTCTAAGGTTGTAGATGTGTTGTTGCCACTAGGGGTAAAACAGCAATGCTTTATTCAAGGATGAATGTATTGTTTACATTACGCACATTACTTAATGCAATTGTCTGTTGCTTGCAACTTAATACTGGAAGGGGTACGGATGTTAACCGGAAAGTGGACTATTTAGGCATAGATGCATGCTGGATAGCGGTCTATGTACTTTGTCGTAATGCCCAAATGAATCTCATAGTAGACACCACAGCTCACACATGCATGTTATATGCACTTATCAATTGTCAATTGCCCAGCTGTAATTTGTTTACCCAGCATGTTAGTTATCTTATTGGAGAGACACCACTAGTGAACTGTGGACCCCGGTCCATTCTTTTACATCTGAAATACAATCTACTGCAATCATTGTTCTCTACTGTTTTATGCAAACAAACATCATTTTCCATTCGATACGTTTAACCCTTTGTTTTCAGCAAGCCGGTGAGATTGACAACCTCACTGTTAAGTTGGGGCAAAGTAATTTGATTGTGTTGTGCAGGTTCCACGTTGGCACCGGAATCCCTGGTGTTGCGCCGCACTACACTCCTTCACCAACACCTTCGAAGCAAACCTCGTTTTCCTACTGGTTCGATTAAACCTTGGTTTCATACTGAGGGAAAACTTACTGCTGCACTCATCATACCTTCCTCTTGGGGTTCCCAACTGACGTGTGACGTACAAGCATTGTTTCTGGCACTATTAACCTAGAGCCACCAACACGTTTTCTGGCGCCGTTGCCGGGGAAAACGAATTGCTTCTGCAAGGGGAGTCTCTCACACCCAATCTCTTTACTTTGTTATTTGTCTTGCTTAGTTTATTTTTATTTAGTTTGTTTGCTCTCTTTATCAAAAACACAAAAAAATTAGTTACTTGTTTAATTCAGTTTTTTGTTTTTCAAAATGAGTACTCCTGAGAACACTAAGTTGTGTGACTTCACTAGCACAAACAACAATGATTTCATATGCACTCCTATTGCTCCACCTGCTTCTACAGCAGAATTTTATGAAATTAAACCTGCTCTATTAAATCTTGTTATGAAAGAGCAATTTTCTGGTGTTAGTACTGATGATGCTGCTGCCCATCTTAATAACTTTGTTGAACTTTGTGAAATGCAAAAGTATAAGGATATGGATGGGGATATTATAAAACTGAAACTTTTTCCTTTCTCCTTGAGAGGAAGAGCTAAAGAATGGTTGCTTTCTTTGCCTAGAAATAGTATTAATTCTTGGACAAAATGCAAAGATGCTTTCATAGGGAAATATTATCCTCCTGCTAAGATTATATCCTTGAGAAGTAGCATTATGAATTTTAAACAACTTGATAATGAACATGTTGCTCAAGCTTGGGAAAGAATGAAATCTTTGGTGAAGAATTGTCCCACTCATGGACTGACTACTTGGATGATCATCCAAACCTTTTATGCAGGATTAAATTTTTCCTCAAGGAACTTATTGGATTCAGCCTCTGGAGGAACCTTTATGTCCATCACTTTAGGTGCAGCAACAAAGCTACTTGATGATATGATGATCAACTATTCCGAATGGCACACCGAAAGAGCTCCTCAAGGTAAGAAGGTAAATTCTGTTGAAGAAACCTCCTCTTTGAGTGATAAGATTGATGCTATTATGTCTATGCTTGTGAATGGTAGATCTCATGTTGATCCTAATAATATTCCTTTAGCTTCATTGGTTGCTCAAGAAGAGCATGTTGATGTAAACTTCATTAAAAACAACAACTTCAACAACAATGCTTATAGGAATAATTTTGGTAGCAACAATTATAAGCCTTATCCTTCAAATGGTTATGGCAATTCTTATGGTAATTCCTACAGCAACAATAGAAGTGTGTCCTCTGATCTTGAAGCTATGCTTAAAGAATTTATTAGCACACAAAAAGCTTTCAATAAAACTGTTGAGGAAAAGTTTGAAAAAATTGATGATCTTGTTCTAAAGTTGATAGTCTTGCTCATGATGTTGAAATTCTAAAACTGAAAGTTATGCCTAATGAAGTTAAAGATAAGTCATTTGCTACAGCAAATGCCATCCAAGTTCGAATTGATAATAATATTAGGATGTTGGCTGAATTGCATGCTAGGTGGGAAAAAGAGGAAGAACTTGAAAAAGAGAATAGTATAGTTAGAGTTTGTACTATCACCACCACTAGTAATGCTAATGTTTCACATGCTAGTAAACCTCCTACTATTGATGGTAATGTTATTGGTGTTGTAATGTCTCTACTACTTCTGCTAAGCGTTTGAAATTGCCTAAAACTGCTGAAACTTTTTCTGATAAAAGTGCTGAAATTTTTCAAACTATTGGAGACAATGGTTCCACCACCATTGACAATAATGATTTTGATTTTGATGATTGTAACATCTCTGAAGTTATTATGTTCTTGCAAAAATTAGCTAGAAGTCCCAATGCTAGCACTATTAATTTGGCTTTTACAAAGCATATTACAAATGCTCTTTTGCAAGCTAGGGAGGAGAAGTTGAAACTTAAAGCTTCTATTCCTAGGAAATTAGAAGATGGTTGGGAACCCATCATTAAGGTAAAGGTGAATGATTTTATTGCAATGCCTTGTGTGATCTTGGTGCAAGTTTCAGTTTTGCCCAAGAAGCTTTATGATATTCTTGATTTGCCACCTTTGGAACATTGTTATTTGGATGTTTTTCTCGCTGATAATGCTATGAAGAAACCTTTGGGGCGAGTTAATGATGTTTTTATTACGGTAAAAATAACCTTGTCCCCGTTGATTTTATTGTTATGGATATTGAATGCAATGCATCTTGTCCTATTGTTTTGGGAAGACCTTTTCTTCGAACTGTTGGTGCCATCATTGATATGAAAGAAGGTAATATAAGGTACCAATTTCCTCTCAAGAAAGGTATGGAACACTTCCCTAGGAAGAGAATGAAGTTACCTTTTGACTCTATTGTTAGAGCAAGTTATGATGTTGATGCTTCTTCTCTTGAACACTTGATTTTCACTTTCTGCGCCTAGCTGAAAGGCGTTAAAGAAAAGCGCTTATGGGAGACAACCCATCGTTTTTATTTGCTGTTATTTTTGTTTTCTTTGAGTCAAGGAGTTTTGTTACTTCTGTAGCAACTCCTTTGTATCTTTATTTTATCGCAATGTTGTGCCAAGTAAAGTTCTATATTGAAAGTTGATGCAAGATTTGGATTTCTGCGCAGTGACAGATTTTTAGCTGTCACGGATTTGAGCTTATCTCCCTGTAGAAAATTCAAAAAATTCTGAGAAAATCACGCATATTCCTGAGATATGTACGCAACTTTCATTATTTTAGGCCAGATCCATCTGAGCAACTTAAGTGCCTCGAAAAAATTCGTCATTCCAGACTGTTCTGTTTTTGACAGATTCTGCCTTTTGTTTTGCATTCGCTCTTTTACTGTGTTTGTGTGGATTTCTTTGCTCCACAAAGCATTGGTGGCTGTAGCTAATGTCCAGAAGCTTTGGGATTGATTGTATCATTACAGAATATGAGAATTTTTGATTATGCACTAACCCTCTAATGAGAACTGTCTTGAGTTTGGTGTGAAGGAAGTTTTCAAGGATCAAGCGAGAAGGGTGATATTATGTGATCAAGAAGAGTGAAAAGCCTAAGCTTGGGGATGCCCCCGTGGTTCATCCCAACCATATTCAGAGAGACTCAAGCGTCTAAGCTTGGGGATGCCCAAGGCATCCCCTTCTTCATCAACAAACTTATCAGGTCATCTCTAGTGAAACTATATTTTAATTCTTTCACATCTTATGCGCTTTACTTGGAGCGTCTGTGTGTTTTTATTTTTGTTTTTGTTTGAATAAATTCGGATCCTAGCAATCCTTGTGTGGGAGAGAGACACGCTCCGCTTTTTCATGTGAATACTCATGTTCTTCACTTATATTTGTTGAGTATTCTTAACTAGCTACTGCAGTGCTTTTAGCTCCTGTTTTTCATGCATCTCTTCGAGCTGTTAGCACTTGTTTATAAATACTCTCTTGCTGCATTATATTATCATTTGGAGAGTTTATGTTTAAATAAATTATTGGTGTTTGTTTGGAAGAAAGAAAATGCTACATGTAGTAGTTGGTATTGGAAAAGACATATGCATTCTTGTAGATCATTGTCTTGTTTTGATTTGATGCTTTGCAATTGTTTTGAGCTCTCAAGTAGATCATGTTTAAGCTCTTGCATCATGTAGTTAAAGCCTAGTAGTGGAGAACTACCGTAGAGCTTGTTGAGACTTGGGATGCATATTTGTTCTCTCTAAGGTCTAGATATTTTCTGGTAAAATGTTTGAGCAACAAGGAAGACAGTGTAGAGTCTTATAATACTTGCAATATGTTTTTATGTGATTCTTGCTGTACCGGTTTATACTTGTGTTTGCTTCAAACAACCTTGCTAGCCTAAACTCTGTACTGAGAGGGAATGCTTCTCGTGCATCCAAAACTTGAGCCAAAACCCATGCCATTTGTGTCCACCATACCTACCTACTATGTGGTATTTCCTGCCATTCCAAGTAAATATTTCATGTGCTACCTTTAAACTATTCAAAACTTTATTACTCCTTATTTGTGTCAATGTTTTATAGCTCATGAGGAAGTATGTGGTGTTTTATCTTTCAATCTTGTCATTTACTTCTGACAGACTTTCACCTGGACTAGTGGCATATACATCCGCTTATCCAATAATTTGCAAAAAGAGCTGGCAACGGGGTGCCCAGCCCCAATTAATTACAACTTTCATTAATAATTCTCTTCACATGTTTTGCCCTGATTTATCAGTAAGCAACTTAATTTTGCAATAGACACTCCTCCATGGTATGTGAATGTTGGAAGGCACCCGAGGATTCGGTTAGCCATGGCTTGTGTAAGCAAAAGGTTGGGAGGAGTGTCATCTATAAAGAAACTAAAATACATGTGTAAACAAAAGAGAAGAGGGATGATCTACCTTGCTGGTAGAGATAACGTCCTTCATGGGAGCCGCTCTTTGAAAGTCTGGTTGACAAGGGGGTTAGAGTGCCCACTACCATTCGTTGACAACAACAAACACCTCTCAAATACTTATTTTGTGCTCTCTATATGCTTTCGAAAACTTAAAAAGCTCTAGCACATGATTTAATCCCTGCTTCCCTCTGCGAAGGGCCTATCTTTTACTTTATGTTGAGTCAGTTTACCTACTCCTTTCTATCTTAGAAGCAAACACTTGTGTCAACTTTGTGTGCATTGATTCTTACATGTTTACTTATTGCACTTGTTATATTGCTTTATGTTGACAACTATCCATGAGATATACATGTTACAAGTTGAAAGCAATGCTGAAACTTAATCATCCTTTGTGTTGCTTCAATGCCTTTTACTTTGAATCTATTGCTTTATGAGTTACCTCTTATGCAAAACTTTTTGATGCTTGTCTTGAAAGTACTATTCATGAAAAGTTTTTGCTTATATGATTCATTGTTTACTCTTTATCTATTTGTTAGCAAACTATAGATCATTGCTTTGAGTCACTTCATTCATGACATGAGCCTTGCAATATATTGATCAAGATTGTGTGAAAGCATGTCTCCTCAGAAATTATTTGTTGTTATCGTTTTACCTACTCGAGGACGAGTAGAACTAAGCTTGGGGATGCTTGATACGTCTCCAACGTATCCATAATTTCTGCTGTTCCATGCTTATATTATACCATTTGCTACATGTTTTATATACACTTCGTATCACTTTTATGCATTTTCTGGGACTAACCTATTAACAAGATGCCACAGTGCCAGTTCCCTGTTTTCTGCTGTTTTTGGTTTCAGAAAGTTACTTCTGGAAATATTCTCGGAATTGCACGAAACAAAAGGCCAGTCCCTATTTTTCCAGCACGTACACGGAGTCCGAAGGAGAGACGAAGAGCCACGAGGTGGCCAAACCACAGGCGCGGCAGGGCCCACCGCGCCGCCTGTGGTTTGGGCCCCTCGGGGGTCCGCCGACATCGCCCCTTCGCCTATTTATTCCCCGAGACGCGAAAACCCTAAAACACCGAGCCTTTCATCCAGAACATATTCGCTGCCGCCGCCGTCGTCAACCCTAACTCGGGGGGTTCTGAAGCTCTTCCCGGCACCCTGCCGGAGAGGGGAATCATCACCGGAGGGCTCTACATCGCCATGCCCGCCTCCGGAGTGATGCGTGAGTAGTTCATCCTTGGACTATGGGTCCATAGCAGTAGCTAGATGGTTGTCTTCTCCACTTGTGCCATCATGTTTAGATCTTGTGAGCTGCCTATCATGATCAAGATCATCTTATTGTAATGCTACATGTTGTGTTTGCTGGGATCTGACTTATATTGATACCTATGTGGAGCTGAATATTATATTATCATGTCTATGTCATTTGTGATCTTGCATGCTCTCCGTTACTTGTTGAAGCCTTGGCCACGTGAATACTTGTAACTCCAAGAGGGGGTATTTATGCATGATAGTTGGGTTCAACCTCTATTTAACCTGGGATAGTGACAGCAAGTTCTAAGGTTGTAGATGTGTTGTTGCCACTAGGGGTAAAACAGCAATGCTTTATTCAAGGATGAATGTATTGTTTACATTACGCACATTACTTAATGCAATTGTCTGTTGCTTGCAACTTAATACTGGAAGGGGTACGGATGTTAACCGGAAAGTGGACTATTTAGGCATAGATGCATGCTGGATAGCGGTCTATGTACTTTGTCGTAATGCCCAAATGAATCTCATAGTAGACACCACAGCTCACACATGCATGTTATATGCACTTATCAATTGTCAATTGCCCAGCTGTAATTTGTTTACCCAGCATGTTAGTTATCTTATTGGAGAGACACCACTAGTGAACTGTGGACCCCGGTCCATTCTTTTACATCTGAAATACAATCTACTGCAATCATTGTTCTCTACTGTTTTATGCAAACAAACATCATTTTCCATTCGATACGTTTAACCCTTTGTTTTCAGCAAGCCGGTGAGATTGACAACCTCACTGTTAAGTTGGGGCAAAGTAATTTGGTTGTGTTGTGCAGGTTCCACGTTGGCACCGGAATCCCTGGTGTTGCGCCGCACTACACTCCTCACCAACACCTTCGAAGCAAACCTCGTTTTCCTACTGGTTCGATTAAACCTTGGTTTCATACTGAGGGAAAACTTACTGCTGCACTCATCATACCTTCCTCTTGGGGTTCCCAACTGACGTGTGACGTACAAGCATTGTTTCTGGCACTATTGACCTAGAGCCACCAGTGACCCCCGACCGGGGCCCCGCCGTAAAGAGCTCCTTATAAAGGAGTAAATATGGGTGGATAGGTCCGTTGGCGTCTCCAACAACCGATCCCCCTCCCAAAGGCACGGAATAGAACACTTCCGTCATCGCCCATTAGCGATGGCATGGAAATAGGCCGTATTCGCCTCGCCTTTTAGGGTCCAATTCTGGCGGCTCCGCTGCCGCCAGAATATCTCCTCGCCCTTATAGATCTCCATAATGGAGTTCTCAAGGGCGTACCACTGAAGCCATTCCTCCTCGGAGAGACCAACCGAGTCGGACGTCTGGTCAAGCACCTGGATCTCACTAAGGATCGAGGCTTTCCTCCTACGGAGGTCGGCTCCAAGGTTCGCCCCCCAACCCCGCATAAATTGGCGCGACATCATAACACAGTGGTGCCATATGTCCACCGCATTATGCGCACGTGGCGGCGACGCCGCCGCCAATGCCCACTTTTGCTGCACCGCTCCCACAAACCCTGGCTGATTGAGCCAAAAGTTCTCAAAGTGGAAACGGTTCAACCGTGGGGGGTCAGACCCTCCTGTAGACAAGAGAAGGGGCGAGTGGTCGGAGCCGATCCTAGTGATAGCCCGAAGAGAGCATAAAGGGAAGGCGACCTCCCAGTCCACCGATACAAGGACCCGATCCAGCACACTCCAGACCGGGTCTACCCGGTTGTTAGTCCAGGTATATCTGGCGCCTACTCGCGTGATCTCTCTAAGGGCGAGATCCGCGATGCATTCGTTGAACATTCGCATGCGCGGGATGTCAATGTTCGCCGAACTCTTGTCATCCGGGGATCTAATGAGGTTAAAATCCCCGGCAACGACAAATGGCGTGGCGCACCTCTCCACTTTAGCTTTCAACTCTTGAAGGAAAAGCGGGGATCTCGAGTGGTCAGCAGGGCCATAGACAATAATAATCTCCCATCGGACACCTGTCCGTCTATGGGAGATCAGCACGCTCAGGAAGAATTCCCCACGGTCCATGTCCTCAACCTCAAAGGTGTCCTCCTTCACCCCAAGGAGGATACCACCCGAGTGGCCTGTGGCCGGGAGCCACTGCCAAGCAAACTTGTGTCTACTAAGGCCCTCCAACTCCTGGATGGAGAAGTCCTGGCGAATAGTCTCCTGGATCCCAACTATGTCCACGTCCTCTTGCCTCATATACCCTCGTAGCTGGTTCCGTCGGCCCTCCTGGCCGAACCCCCTCATGTTCCAATCCAATAGCTTGCAGGGCGTATTCATTTGGACACACGGGTGGTGGTCCCCTTACGAGGGACCGAGCGGGCCCTACTAGAAGTCGAGGGCCGGGACGAAACTACGGGCGAGCTGTCTCTCAACCCCGCCGCCTGTGGGGTAGCGAGAGAAATGGACTCCCTAGCTGGGACCGACAGAGCTCTACGAGAAGCCCGAGTCTCGGACGCTGCCTTGGGAGGCCTCCCCCTTGGCCTCCGCGCCTGGGAGGTACCAAGAGGGGTTGCCTCGGCTGCCGGTCTCGAGGGATCCTGGCTCGGCGCCACCCCCCTGGCTGCCGCCTTGGGAGGTCTACCCCGTGGCCTCCCCGTCTGGGAGGTCACAGTAGGAATGTCCTCCCCAGGAGCACCAGGCGTAGAAGAACTAGAGGGGTCCTCCCGTACGAGCTCCGCCTGAGCTCGTGCAGTAGCGAGGGCCCCTTCATACACTTCCTTGGCTTTAATAGCCGCAATCTGCTCTAACCGGGGGCCACACTCCCCCGGAAAACAATACCACTGTCTCCTGCAACCTGCGCCAAATGGTCCAAAGGGACCTCCTGAAGAACAGAAAAACGAGACCCCGAGGGAGGGGTGGAACGAGACGTACCTGTGAGAGCACGACGAGCCGCAGTAGCCTGGACACGAATCCGCACCGCCCCAGGGCCAGCCAGGGAGGTAAGGTCCACCTCCATAGGCTTATCGATGGCCTGCCCCACGAGCATGACAATACGCGCAATCTTGGCCTCATCGGGAATGCCATGGATCCATACCCACGACAGACAGAGAGGAGGAATCGAGTCTGGGATCTTCGTCGCTGCTTTGATGGAGACTTCGATCTTGTTGGTCGGGAGGGTGAAAGTAGTGCCAAAGGAACACATGTGGAGCACCTGGGCCGAAGGGAAAGCGACCGCAAACTCTGTCGAGGATAGCGCACGAACCTTCCATTCGTGCCCCGGCATCATCAGAGATAGCTCATCTGTAAGGATCTCCACCGTCAATCCCTCCGAAAGAGTGGGGAGCTGGTTGGGACGGACAGTGATGATTGCCAAATGCTCCGGCACAGCCATGGAGATACCACCCATATCAATGTAAAAGAACCCGGCTTCCACGCCCTGCCCAAGGAGCTCCAAGCTCATCTGCGTGCCTTCCGCTTGGCATTCCCGCAGCAAATGCGACGTGGAACCACACCCTAGGCACACCTCGGGCTGAGTACACTCGGAGCGGTAGTGCCCCAATGCCCTACAGTTGAAGCACCTATTGCGCGCGCGGGCACTCTCCCCTGCCTCCAGAAGAGGCTGGGTCGTGGCCTTCCCCGCCTGGGAAGGACCACTCGAGGCACCCGGCGGCGCAGAAGGCATCGAGGCAGAGGGGAACCCACTCTGGCTCCCCACTGACCCTGCGGGCTGAGCGGTCCTTTGCCTCTTCTTCTTTTTCCCCTTTTTCTTGGGCTGTCCCTGAGGAAGATCTGAGCGGCCTTGCTGCGGAGGAGAGCGCCGCTGCGCCTGGAACCCCCCACGCCCCTCCTGCCTCCAGGACCCGACCTCATCCCGGCCATTCGAGCGCGTTTGCTGCACAGGTGCACGGCCGTAGGATGTCGGCCGCTGCTCCAGCTCCCGCCGGAGCTCCGTCTCCACCCTCTGGCCCTCCACCGAAGGCCCGCGACGAGGCGAGCGCCTCCTAGGAGACGCCTCCCGCATGTGGGACGACGAGGCAGAGGCCCGCGGCGAGAGGCGCGGGGAGCGGCGGGGAGGGGGATCCGCATAACGGCTCTGGCGAGCCGGCGAGCGGCGGGCCGGCGGCCTGTACACAGGCGCAGGGTCCTCACGCACACGGGCAGGGGGAGGAGGAGGGGATGGGGAACGCGCGCGACGGCGGGGATGAACGTCCTCCTCGTCATCTTCAATCCGGCGTCTCTTCATGGCGGCAACCTCGGCGAAGGAGCGAGAGAGCGGTGGGGGAGGAGGGGTGCGGATGACGGCGCGGGAGGAAGAACGGTGGCGCTGGACTGATCTGGGAGAAGCAGGGAACCCTAGGTCTAGGGAAGCCGGCCCTTTACGAAGCCACAGCCACGGGCCCATGTGCTTGGACAGCCTGTTGGGCTCCACTCCTCCCAGGGCCACAATCGGCCGGCCCGACGCGCGCACGTCCTGGCGCCGCCACTCTAGAATGGGCCGCGGCCCATCTAAAGGCCCAGCAGGCCTAGGGTTCGGGCCCATCCTGGGAGCAGGCAGCTCCGCTGCCGGGCATGGCGCCGCCGCCGCCTGCAGCGACGAAGCGTGGAGCGCCGCCTGCGCATCCACATCCGCCAACAGCTGCAACCTCGCCGTCTGGGGCACGTCCGCGGGGCGCCTCCCCGCGTTCGTGGCCGCCATGGGCGAGGCCATCCTAGCCCCCGCAGGAGCAGGGCGCCGGAGCCCCAATCTAGGCGGAGTCACCGCCTGAGGCCCTCGCCGCCGCGGAGACGCACGCGGCCGTCGGTGGTGGGCAATCGCCAGGAACTCGCCGAAGGTCGGGGATCCCGGGATGGCACAGCGCGCCGCCAACTCCAGCTCGAGCGCCGCGGCCTCGTCATCCTCATCGGCGACATCAACCCACCGCCGCCCACGGATAGATGCAGGCCCCAACGCCCCGTCTGGGGATGGGTCCGCCTCCGCCATGAGACGCAGCTAGGCTAAGGGCCGACGAGGGAGACGACGAGCGCTGGACGCCACGGTCGCCGGAGTCGCCATCAGCGTCGCCTTACCTGTCGCCTTACGATGATGTTCCTTCCTCCCGTATTTTGGGTGTAACTATAAATCCATAATGCGTATTAGAGCCTGGATTTGACCGTTCGCGCCGGGCCAGCTTTCTCTGCTATCTGCAGCTAAGAACTGAGCTTCTTGATCTGAACGATAACACCACAGCTACGTTCAGTATTTTGCCTATCAGTCGAGCTGTCCAAACTGAGCTTGCAAGAAAAACAGCACCTACCAGCTCAAACCCAAGCAACCGGCAAGCCCAACAAACAGTAGGAGCCATAACTTGGAGCAACAGTTAAACATGGGAGCCCGCATTCGCATTCATCGCAACAACCAGTAGCAATTCGGCTGTGTTTAAAAGGATGGGATGCCATGCCATGCAGCAATTCAAAGACTTTGGATGCCATGCCATGCAACAGATGAAGAGAATGCCTAACTCCCTCCCCATCATCTTGTACTGTAAAGTTGGAGGCTAGAGGTAGGACAGGTCGAAAAGGAGATATGAACATGGTGGCCTCCCCCCCTCGCCCCAACATTGTACCGGACAAGAACAGGGCGGTGCCAGAAAAAGTTCTCAATCATATGCATCTCTCAGTGATCATAGATACACAGGTAGTTCAAGTTTCCAATCCACTGAACTGTAATATGGTGTGCATGCTCGATCAGCCAGATCAATTAGAACTAGTATGGGAGGCAATAGCTACATAACTACTTCAGGAAGCGTTCATTTTAAGCAAAACAAGGCAAACGGAACAAGCTTTACAAAGCCTCAAATGGCTCAAGAGGTGCACATTCAGTCATCACAGGTTTGTTCTCGTTGGCCTTGGGCCTCTGCTCCTTTGGTTTCTGTTCTTCCATTTTCCTGTCATCGGCAAGAGTAATGAAGTTACAAATCACAGTAACAGAGCAGCCAAATTACAAGCCAAAATCACATAAGAGCAAGGACAATAGCTACAGCCCGCTGCTGGCTATAGTAAAGTCCACGTCACCTAGAGCCAACACAAATAAGTATCAGTACAATAAGTTGGCTGTTAAGTTAGCTGTAATAAATATTTAATCATTTAATATTTCCATGCGCATGCATCTAGTGTGCTTGCATGCAAGACCCATGGGATGGGTAGCGCCTGCACTAAAGCCGGCGGCAGGCTGCATGCGAGCTGTACCTTTCCGATGTCCGTGCTATAGCTCAGCGATTGCTAAAGCGCCGGCTCTCCTCTCTCTCCTCCCTTCTCTCTCTTCCACATGGGATTTTGCTGACGTGGACTACCTTATAGCCTGCTGACTAGAACCTATTGTACTTGCTCTAACAGAAAAAATGAACAAGTACCAAATGCAGAGTTACATAACATGGGTTCTACCAAGCAAAGACATGGAATACAGTCTTACTGTACAAGTAGTAAATGCACTGCAAAGGCTGCATGAACCCCGGTACCACACTTGGCTGCAGAAGTGCCAGCAAGACAGTACTTAAATAAAAAGGTTTCATTCAGGAAACCAGTTCTGTGAAAACCATCGTGGCATTGCACACTGGTCTCCTTGCAACTGCCACTACCTCGTGGATACTGGCCAGTGAAACGGTTGAGCGCCGCCTCTCTTGATATGAGCTCGGGAATTAGGGATACCAGGGAGGAGATCAGAACGGGAATTAGGGTTGGAGCGGAGAGGATAGCGAGGTTTGCCCTCGTTTGCACGCTGGGGCTCGTCCTCTGCCGTGTCGACGAGGCTCTGAACAGCTCGTGATACTTTTCTGGTTTTATTGAGCGATTATTCCCTAATACAATCTATCTCTCTTTATAGGTTAGAGAGACTAGGATAACTTGTAAAACAAACCGACTCCTACCAGGCTGGAATTAAATAGATTTCCTAAAGAGATATTATTCCTAATAATAACGTGGGCCTTCCTGGGCTGCCCAGATCAGCCACGCATCCCTCCTGATGCAGTTATTCCTATGCTCACGGGTGGTGTTTTGGCTCTGGACCTACGGTTGTAGTGCTGCCCCCAATATGCATCCGTAACACTTCCGCACGGCTGGTGAAACAGCTCGTCCTCGAGCTGGAAATCTGGATAGCGACGCTTGAATTCTTCAAGCGGTAGCCAGCAAGCCTCTGACATTGCAGCACCCTGCCACTGGACCAACACTTCTGGCATGTCTCGAAAGATGCGAGTACGCACCACCGCCTGTGGAGTAGGAACAACACGACCATGCAGCAAGTCCGGCAAAGGAGGTGGAGCGTCCGAAGGTGGACCATGATACTTCTAGAGGAACACCACATGAAAGACATCATGGATGCGCGCCTGCGGTGGCAGCTGCAGACGATATGCTACCTCACCCAGGGGCGGAGCTGCTTGGTCTGACCATGATGCACAGGCATCAGGGTCCAAGAATTTTTTTAGCCTTGATTACCATCTAAAATGGCATTTTGCATCAGGTTAGCTAGTCAAGTGTGCATCAGGTAGCCAATTTTCCACAATCAGCGACCATTTAAGCAGTAGGGCATCAGGGTCATTGTTGCTCCAGCTCCGCCCCTGACCTCACCAATGCACTCCAAGACTTGGTAGGGGCCAAAGTATCGTGGAGAAAGTTTGGCATTGCCATGCCCTGCAAGGGACGCTGTTGGACGGTGCTGCAGGCGAAGCCACACCCATTCACCCACTTGGAAATTCACCGGGCAATGCTTGCTGTCATGCTGATGTTTCATGGTGTCCTGAGCTTGGAGTAGACGATCTCGGATGTCGGTGAGGAACTCGTCCCTGTCAGACAGAGCTTGATCCACTGTAGCAACTTTGGCAGCCCTGGCTCATAAGACAGCAGGGTCGATGGAGGACGCCCATACACCACCTCAAATGGTGTGGCACGCAACGCTGACTGAAATGAGGAATTATAGCAATACTCTGCCCAGGGAAGCCACCTCAACCAATTCTTGGGCCGGTCACACGCCAAACACCGCAAATACATAGCAATAACGCGGTTCGCCACCTCTGACTGACCATCCGTTTGAGGGTGGAACACGGAGCTAAGTTTTAATTTGACACCGGCTAGATGGAACAATTCTGTCCAAAAGTTGCTGGTGAAAAAGGGTCACGGTCGCTGACAATAGATGTCGGAAACCCGTGAAGTTTGACAATATTGTCGAAAAAAGCCTTAGCAACTGAGCTTGCTGTGTACGGATGTCCCAAAGCGATCAAGTGGCTATATTTGGAAAAACGATCAACAACCGTTAGAATGACAGATTTGCCACCCACTTTTGGTGAACCCTCCATGAAATCCATCGAAATATCAGCCCAGATGTTCTGCGGAACCTCCAATGGCTGAAGGAGACCTCCTGGATGTAAATGCTCAGTTTTGTGACGTTGGCACACAGGATAGCTCCGAACAAAGTCTTCAACCACACGTCGCATGTGAGGAACATGGAAGCTAGCACGCAGCCTATGCATTGTCTTCTGTACCCCTTCATGTCCAATGTCATGTGCATCGGCTAGGACCACTGGTAGGTGAGTGGATGTTGGGGCAATATATACATGGCCTTTGTAGAGGATGAGGCCATCAGTGAGGCTCCAGTGAGCGTCAGCAGTGCCGTTAAAGATGTTGTCATGCAATGCAGTGAGATCAGCATTAGTTGATATTTCTTGGCGTAGGTCGTCAAAGAGCTGAAAACGGGGCGATGAAATAGCGAAGGCTGTGGTGCTAGTCTCCTCATGTTGCCTAGAGAGAGCATCAGCTGCTGTATTTTGCCGACCTGGATGATACTCCACACTGAAGTCATATCCCAACAGTTTGCTCACCCATTGATGTTGAGGAATGGTAGACAACCGCTGATCGAGGAGATACTTCAAGCTGTAGTGATTGGTACGGATCTTGAATGAGCGACCCCAAAGGTATGGTCTCCAATGTCGTACTGCCTTCACCAAACCGATGAGCTCACGCTCATAGGCTGCAAGCTTTGCATGGCAAGCTGTCACTGCTCGGCTATAGAAAGCAAGTGGGCGACCACCTTGGTGCAGCACAGCCCCAAAACCCGAACCAGATGCGTCGCAATCGACCATGAAGGGCTCATCAAAGTCGGGCAGCTGAAGAGCAGGAGCTGCAGCGAGGGCTTGTTTGAGCGCATCAAAAGCCTTGTCAGCCTCCGAGGACCACATAAATCCTTCCTTCTTGACAAGCTTCATGAGTGGAGTTGCGATTGAGCCATAATACTGAATGAACTTTCTATAATAACCAGCCAGGCCCAAGAAACCACGAAGGGCACGGACTGTACGAGGTGTTGGCCAAGCCTTCACTGCCTCCACCTTAGCTGGATCCATGGAGACGCCATCAGCTGAGATGATGTGGCCCAAGTAAGTCACTGTGCGCTCACCAAAGGAGCACTTATTGCGCTTCAAAAACAATTGGTTTTGCTGAAGAAGTTGTAGCACAGCACGGATGTGATTGAGGTGCTCTGACCAAGACTTGCTGTAGATTAAAATATCATCAAAGAAAACAAGTACAAATTTGCGAAGAAAAGGGCGTAGGACAAAATTCATCAAAGATTGGAAGGTAGCAGGTGCGTTGGTCAAGCCAAAGGGCATCACTAGAAACTCATAATGCCCATGGTGTGTGCGAAAAGCTATCTTCTTCACATCAGGCTCATGCATGCGCACTTGATGGTACCCACTGCGGAGATCGAGCTTGGTGAAAAAACTAGCCCCATTTAGTTCATCCAGAAGTTCTTCAACGACGGGTATAGGGTACTTATCCTTGATGGTACAATCGTTAAGCTGCCGATAGTCCACACAAAAATGCCACGACCCATCCTTCTTCCTGACTAGAATCACAGGGGAGGAGAACTCAGACGTGGTCTCTTTAATGATCCCTTGCTTGAACATGTCATCACACTGACGCTCAATCTCATCTTTTTGTAGTTGTGGATAGCAGTATGGTCGAACCGCGATTGTTGTAGTACCGGGTACCAAGCGTATGTGGTGATCGCATAGGCGTGGAGGCGGCAAACCACGAGGTGGCTCGAACAAGGCTAAATACTCCCCCAGGAGAGCTGCCAGAAGGTCCTCGGTCTCACAAGCATGGATATGCATAGGTCATGATGCCTTGGTGATGCTGCGCCAGACAACCTGATGGTCGAGCCACCAGAACGGCATGGTAAGACGCTCAAAATCCCAAAGAATGGGATTGAGTGTGCGTAACCATTGGACGCCGAGGATGATATCGAAACCACCCAGCGGAATAGCATAGCAATCAATGGTGAAAGGTTCCCCATCAACCATGAGTGGGAGGGCTTTTGCAATGCTAGCGCTGGTCACACGATCCCCATTTGCTAATGTGACTTGGACTGATGGGCGGTGCTGCAAGTGAACGCTAGCACGAACTGCAGCCTCTTCCGACAAGAAGTTATGGGTGGACCCCGAGTCCACGAGTGCCTTAAGACGGCTGCCAGCAATGTCGATGTAGAGCTGCATCGTTTGGCCAGTGCATATTCCCGTCAATGCGCGGACTGAGATGGTCGGCGCATCAACCTCTTCTTCAGTTTGTGTATCCTTGAAAGGACATAGTCCGATAATCTTGTTTTGATGATTGATCACAACACTTGGAAGTATTTAACCACAGGAAATATGATTGTCTGCACCAAAAAGATACTAGTGTATATACCACTGCAAAAAGGAAGAAAGCGGGCCATCGGAAGGTGAAGAGTGAAGAGAGAAGGAGAGCAGCAGGGCGGCCGGCCCCCCAGCCGGCCATGACCGGCCTCCAGGGCGGTTCTCTCTGCCACCCAGCTGGCCCCCAAGCCGGCCTCGGCCGGCCCCATGGTCGGTTCTCTCGGGCGCTCGGCCGGCCCTCCCGCCGGCCCTGAGGCCGGTTCGCTCGGATGCTCGGCCAGCCCCCAGCCGGCCCAGGCCGGCCCCGAGGCCGGTTTTCTCGGGTGCTAGGCCGGCCCTCTAGCCGGCCGAGGCCGGCCCCAAGGCCGGCTCTTCTCCTGCGCGACGACGCCCTGTACCCCTTCAACGGTCATTTATTGAAGGGGACTATAAATACCTCTTCACCTACCTTTGGACACGTAGCTCGCCCAAAACTTGAAGACACCATTATTGCAAGCTCAAGATTTGCTAGATCTCCCAATCCCTCCACCCAAACTTGCTCATGCTTGGAGAATTGAAGGAGAAGGCCCCGATCTACATCTTCACCAAGTCGTTCTTCATTTCCCCCTCATTCACTTGAGGGACCCTTTGCTAGGATTTCCTTTGGGAAAACCTAGCTCATTATTGTACTCACTTGTTGTCTTTGTGACAGATTTGTAGCTGTTCAGGAGCCCCTAATCCTGTTGTGGGTTGTGCCCCGGATCGTTGCTGTAAAGGCTCCGGATTCCGCCTTGAAGGATTCCGATAGTGGAAGGTGAACCAAACCTTTGTGGTGCGGTTCATCGGAGAATAGGGTGAGCCTTTGTGGCGTTGAGATCGATCTTTGTGGTGCCTCACACCTCTCCAACGAGACGTACTCTCCTAAAAAGGAGGAACTCGGGAATACATCCTCGTCTCCGCATGCCTCGGTTATTTCTATACCTGAGCTTTTTACTTATGCACTTTACATTGTGATAGCCTTCATGCTTGAAGTATTCTATTGCTATCACCTTGTTACTTGTCTTGCTTAACATAAGTTGTTGGTGCACTTAGGTGAGCCTAATATATTTAGGTTGTTGGCTTGTTAATTTAAACACCTAGTTTTATTCCGCAATTAGCAAGCCTAAACCGGAAAAGTTTTATTCGCCTATTCACCCCCCTCTAGGCGACATCCTTGTCCTTTCAAGCCTCTCCAGCAATGTCCGAGGCTGCCAAAGAGAAGATCTTAGCCTCGTCCTCCTCAGTTTCGTCCTCATCAGGCACCTCAATCCAGAACAGCCGCGCACATCGATGTCCACGTGCATACTTTTCATCACAATTAAAGCAGAGACCTTTCATGTGGCGATCTGCCATCTCCGCTGAAGTCAGCTTCTTGAATTGGTGAGGGCCTTGGGTGCTGCTCACAGGAGCTGCTTTGGCTGGTGCGACAGTCACCGTGGATACCTGTTTTGCTGCCCTAGATGAGGTCACTGCTGACGGTACGTGTGTGATCTCTTCGCTGTCGTCCAGCTGGCCTCGTTGCTCGTAAGCAAACGCCAAACTCATGGCTGTCTCAAGACTAGATGGGTATTGGAGGTCCACGTCTGTGCGGATGGGGTTGCGTAGCCCAGCAATAAACAATTCGACCTGCTGCTCGTCAGAAAGGCTGTCGCACCTGCAGACATGGGTCAAAAACTGCTTCTTGTATTCCTGCACAGTACTCGTCTGCTTCAAGTGCTTTATCTCGGCCAACTGACTCGTTCAGATTGCTGGTCCAAAACTATGGTTGAGGTATTTGATGAAACGTGGCCAAGGCGGCTCACCGTGCATCTTCTCAAGCCTGTTGTACCATAGCGCGGCGTCATCGGTAACATGGTAGGAGGCCATCCATGTCTTCTCATGTTCCTCCGTGTGATGACCTTTGAAGAACCGTTCAACGCGGTTCAGCCAAGGTAACGGATCGCCTTCTCCATTGTAGCTCGGAAATTCGAGCTTGTGGAATTTGGTTGTTGGTCGGCGATCTCCAATTGGGCTGGTAGGTTTAGGCAGTTGATTGACCATGGTTTGGTCAGCGTCTTCAACATGGGCGTGTTGCTTGTTGGATCCTCCTTGTTCTAGGAGGCTGAGAGACCTCTGGGTAGCAGCCATCTGCTCTTTTAGATCGGCGACGTCCTGGCGTAGCTCTGGCAGAACCTTGAGATCTGGCAGGTAGGGCTCAAAAAATTTCTTGAGTGCTTCCATGGTGATGGGTTCCCCCATCGTGGCTGGTTGCACTGGTGGGTGGCCGAGGACGGACTGCTCTGATACCAAGATGATATGAGCTCGGGAATTAGGGATACCAGGGAGGAGATTAGAATGGGAATTAGGGTTGGAGCGGAGAGGGTAGCGAGGTTCGCCCTCGTTTGCATGCTGGGGATCGTCCCCTGCCGTGTCGACGAGGCTCTGAACAGCTCGTGATACTTTTCTGGTTTTATTGATCGATGATTCCCTAATACAATCTATCTCTCTTTATAGGTTAGAGAGACTACGATAACTTGTAAAACAAACCGACTCCTACCAGGCTAGAATTAAATAGATTTCCTAAAAGAGATATTCCTAATAATAACGTGGGCCTTCCTGGGCTGCCCAGATCAGCCACGCAGCCCTCCTGATGCAGTTATTCCTGTGCTCACGGGTGGTGTTTTGGCTATGGACCTACAGCTGTAGTGCTGCCCCCCAATATGCATCCGTAACATCTCTCTCCTCGCTGAAGAGCGTGGGCCAGTAGTCGTTGTCAGCATCGTTCCGTCGGTCCAGCCACAGCGCGTGCTTCCGCTTGCGGCGGTGGATATCATACTCGATGGCCTTGCCGGTGGGGATTGGCGGCACATGCACCCCGCCCAGGCTGATGGCCCAGCCTTTTGGCACCGTCGACTTCGGCGGCGCCAGGTTGCCGTATTCAGCAAACTCGGTGGCCTCATGGAAGGACAACCACTTCCTAACGTTGGTGGTGTGGAAGAGAAGGCGAGTGTTTTATCAGTGGTAGCGCGGGGAAGACGGGGACTGGTGGTGCCGCTGTCGTTCACCGGAAGGGGATAAAATAGGCGGTCGGGCGCATAAGGTGGGTGTCGAAATAAATGCCAACTTGGTAACCCAAAATGTGGTAGATAGGGCTTCGCCGCCTGTCAGCCTGCGATCTACCGCCTCGCTGTCATTTTAAAATGTGCCCTCGCCCACATCAGTCCTTTCCACTTCCATCACACTCTACTTCCCACCGCGCATTCCGCCGCTCGCCACCCTCTCTCCTCCGTCGAGCGTGTAGATTGCCGTAATGTCGTTGATTTAGCCAGAGGAGGAGATCACGCGGGTGTTGCTAGAGTCGGAGGAGTAGGCCGCGCCGGTGTTGGCGAAGCCGAAGAGAAGGAGGAGGACGCGGAATCAGAGGAGGATGAGCCGACAAATCCACCATCCGCGTCGTACACACCAGTGAACCCAGGTCCTCATGGGCTTCTCGTGTGGCAAATGCAGCATGCGCGCTAGCCAAGACGGCAGCATCAGCGGTAGCACCTGCATGGCAGCCGCCAACTCCACCACCTGCGCTGGTCGTTGCCAACCTCGACTACGAACGACGAATAGTAGGGAAAACCCCAGTTATAAGTTCATCCAGTTCAACTTATTTTGATGTCCTAGTTCAACTTAGTTTTAATTTTATGTCACATGCATAATTATTAAAAAATTAAATCGTTTAAGAAACAGCCATGACCAGACCAAATGGGAACGCCATTAGGTGGTGTGGACACAAAGGGCGTACATGGGAAGGCCACATGTCCGCGACGCCATCCAAGCGGATGGAATCAGACACATTTTCTGTCCGTCTTAGATCTCCGTCATTGGAGTTGCCCTAAATAGATTTGGCATGTCAAAAATTATTAGCATAAAAAGGGTTTACTTTAAGGAGTGAGCTTCTGTAGTTTCTCAAAAAAAAATTTAGGTTGTGGAGATTATATGACAATAACGTGTGCACACACATATTTCTTTATATCCTGTTTTTTCCATTTTTAGTAATTCCAGTTGGAGTATCTTAATTGCAAACCTAAGTTGCCTTTGCGCCTCCAAATGACTAAAGAAAAGATAAGTAAGAGATGAAATAAAATTAGCACCCTATGGCAACTCCAACACGCCGAGTCGCCGATCCAAACAAACACAAAATATGTCCGGATTTTATCCGTTTGGGTCGCTAAATGGACATGCGTCCTTCCCTGTCCGGCCTTTCCTAGCAATTGCACCTAACGGGGCGACCCATTTAGTCCGCCATGTCCTTTTTTTTTGCGATTCAACATATTGGGACATATATTCATTGGGGAAAATATTGCACAAGATTAAATAAATAAATAGCATAGTTTCTACAACCAAATTGAGTAAAACCACATAATTTATTACAACCAATTTTGTTTAGGAAAATTACAACAAAATTTAATGGACATTTATGCCTCCTGATTCTGGGCTGAAAGAATCACAGCGCATAAGAACATATGGGTCGCCACGGCTGCATTGGTTTTGGGCCCGACGAAAGCATCGTATGGACTATGGACTTCTTCGTTGTTTACCGTCACAGCCTCACAGGTGATCAGCCTCCTAACGCAGACTGTGACTATTGGGCCAGACCCAAGAAGACAGAGAGGCTAGGCGGAGAGTTCTTCCGGCGAAAAACCGGCGCGTAGGAAAATTGCCACCATATTTCTCTAAAAAAAACTCGCTACCATAGATGACAATGTATTTGGTAGTAGTTTCTTAATTAACGACAACTAAGTGGAGATTTCTGACTTCCGAGGTCCAGTGATCTATTTAATAAAAACTCAAAAAATTACTTCCAAGTTTTTAAAACAAAAAAGAAATTTGCATGTTGTCAATGATGTATCACACAAACATGCAAAATTTTAGTTAAACTTGGCTATGGCTCTTAGTCTTAGAATCTTGACCAAGTATAATATTTATAGATTTGTCATATAATTACTTACATACATAAAATATATGTACTACCTTTTCTACGAACATAATCGATTGTATAATGGGAGGCCAAATTCTCGGCCCCTCCGCGCCCCACGCTACTGTAGCTCGCACTGTAGCTAGCTACAGTCTGCTACAGTACGCGGTGGGGCCCAGGCGTCAGCGGCCCAACGCGCCCGGGTTTTTTGCAGAGAAGCACGCGGGGGGGCCGAAATTCTATCCTCTTCTCAGAAAATTCGGTTTCAGGGACCTGTTCGCAATTTCGCGAAACTTCGGGATCTTTTTCATAAAACCACCACAGCCCCACCCTCCTCTTCCTCTCTCACGCGCGGCGCCGTGCCGCCGCCGGCCGCCGACGCCTGCCGCCGCCGCAGCACGTCTCCGAGCTCGGATCGAAGACCACGGCGCGGTCCGCCGTCGCCGCCGCTCCGTCCTGGCCGAGCGCCGCGTCCCGGGACGCCGCGGCCGCGCGGGAATCGCCGCCGCCTTCCCGCGCCTAGCCCGCGGGTCGCCGCCGCTTCCGTCCGCCGCCGACGAAGCTCCGATGACCTACGCGCGGCGGCGCCGCCGCTCCCGTGCAGCCCGCGCTCGCGCGCGTCCGATGCGCCCCCCAGCGTGTCCCGGCTCGCGCTGCCGCGCCGGCGGCGACCTTGGGGCCGCCGCGGGAGCTCCGGCCGATGTGACGTCGTGGACGTCACAGTAGGCCCGGGTTTTTTTTTCCCTTTCCTTTTTTTTTCGCCCAGATTGTTTAAACAATTTTTAAAAAATTCCTAAAAATGCAAATTCAATAACTTTAAATATATTCAACAGAAAAAATGTTAAAAACATATCAAAATGACCAAAAAAAATGCTACCTAATTATGTCATCCGATCATAATTTAAATTTATAAATTCCTAAAAATGCAAATTCAATAGCTTTAAATATATTCAGCAGAAGAAATATTAATAACATATCAAAGTGACCAAAAAAAATGCTACCTAATTATGGCATCCAATCATAATCCGCCGCTCTCGCCACCTCCTCAACGCGGATTGTGTCCCGGGACGCCGCCCAGGCGCGGGAATCGCCGTCGCCGCGCCCGCCGTCCCGCCGCCGCCAACTAGCTCGCCGCCGGCGACTCCGGCGACGAAATAGCCCAAAACGCCGCCAGTTCTGCTCCCCTGCACCTCCTCCTGCAGATCTACGCCATCTCCGGCCCGCGCGCGCACCAGCTGCTCCGGCGCGAGCTCCACGGCGCGCGGCGGACGCCATCGGATGACGTCACGTGGTGACGTCATCGCGGGCCAGCTTTGTCAAAATTTTATTTCTTACTGTATATTTTCTGAAGAAAAAAAAATGACGAGCTGGACCTACGTGTCATAAATTTTACATTTACAACCAAAAAGCTGAACATTATGAAAGTCACAACCTTTAATTTGTTTCCCCAAAAAATGCGAGCAACATATCGAAAAAATTCAAACTTAACATATTTTCAAGCTCTCCGCAAAATCACACCTTTTAATTTGTTTCCACAAAAAATGCGAACAACATATCGAACAAATTCAAACTTAACATATTTTCAAACTCTCCGCAAAAAAGATACATTTAAAAAAAATGCAGACAATAATATCTGAACCCATCAAACAAATTAACGTAAACCATATCGATAATTGATAGATTTACAAAAAAAATGTTGCATTCTGAAAAAATGCGAACAACATATCGAAAAAAATAACAAAATTAGCATGTTCCAAAACTTACCACACAATAGATGCATTAAAAAAAAAGAACCTTCCCAAATTAACATAAACGATGTCCCTTTTAAAAATTATATTTACAAAAATGTTGCATTCCTAACGAGTAGTACCATTTTAACAAACCAATATTTTCGAATCTATCCACCTAAAAAATATGAATAACATATCCGACCCATCAGAAGAAATAAATACTATCTATTTATGACAAAAATACAAACATGTTTTCAATATCCATAAAAATGGCCAACATTGAATATATGAAGGCAAATTTTTCCACAAATGCTTAATTATATGAATAATTGCAAATAATACACAATGATATCCCCTAATTATTGATTGGATGTAAATTAAATTTCTCAGAAAACTCATATAACGTATTCCCTTCAATTATTGACCTAAATTATACATCTAACATAAATTCAACGGTTTCCAAATTTCCACACTTCCTAAAAAAAAGGGACATTTCCAAATTTTCCAATTATTCATATAAATTATACATTAAGCATAAATTCAATGATTTCCGAAATTTCCACACCTTCTAAAAAAAAGAGGACATTTTCCATATTTTGACACTTTACAAATAGGGACATTTCCAAATTTGAATTTTAAAATTCAGCTACCTAAACCAAATTCAAGGATTTCTAAAAACACATATACTTCCCAAATTATCTCGCATATTTCACTTTCCCTTATTTTTCTCTTTCTATTTCCAAATACTCCTGTAATTTTCAACTACAAATTCAAATCGCTCCACACCAAATTCAGATCAGGACGCACGAACTTCTACAGATTTCAAACAAATCAAGATGAACATTTCAGAAGCTTTGCGCCATTCTCAAAAAAAAAAAAATCTTACAAACTCCAGATAGTAGTACTTGAGCAAAGAAAAAAAATAAACTAAAAAAGAGAAAATTAGATTTGAAACTTAATCAGACCAATTATTTCAAATATTTGCAAAAACTAAAGTAGTCATTCTACATACTTCGTGACCTTTTCCAGAATATTTCAAATCTTGAACATTTCAAATCATAGATAAATCTTCATTTGCCACCTTCGCGCTATTTCAAAAAATATAGATTTCAATGTTTCCTTTTAAAAATTTAATTCAGACCAGTTTCTAAATAATTAAACATTTAAAAAACAATCCAAACAGTTTGGAACCTTTTCCAGATGATTTCAGACCTTCGAAATCCAAATAATATAGACCATCTTATGTAAACAAAATCAGAGAAGTGACAAATGTTAAAAAACCAATATCTTCATATCTATCCATCACAGAAATATCAACAACATTTCAAAATGATCAAAAAAATACCTACCAACTTTTGGTGCCAAAATGCAAACATATTGGAACATTTCAAATCAACATACATTTAAAAACAAACTAAGTATATTTTCTTCGATTATTGAGTTAGATTAAATATTTAACACAAAACACAAACATATCATAACGATTCGAATTACAGTTGATATTTACAAATAACGTAACTAAAATCCCTCTAATTATGCAAATCGGAATTAATAACTTCTCAAAATACACTTACCTCCCCAAATTGTATAGTTAAAATTAAATAATGCTTTATTACATGCACATTTACAAACAATCACAAATTCATCTTCTCTACAGATGAATTCAATTAAATAGATGCTAACACAACATATTTCTTCTAACCATCGATCAAAATTACATAATTATAACGGAATACGAATATAATATTTAGACACAACCATGGTATATTTCATCTAATTATGGTGGTACACAAGAAATTTATGGCAAAATGGAACCATAATTGATCATTTAGATTTAGCTAACATATTTGCAAGTATATAACTTAAAACTCTCTAATTATGTAGTTACATTCTTAACAAAAATGATCGATTAGATAAGTATTTCCAAGAATTGCAAATACATTTCCTCTAATTATGGATTGCTTTCGAATTGAATTCTAGCTAAGTACATTATACAAAATAGAACTACTACCTTTCCTTACAATATATATAATGCAGCTAAAATAATAAACAATTTACCACAAACATAATAAAACATTCAAATTTGCCAAGTATTCGAAGCTACCGTACCATAAAAAAAAAGGTCAGCATTTGGACATAACTCAAAAACATTTTCTCTAATTACAGTTAAGAATTCATGGCAACATAGACACATATTTAAATACTCCAATTTGCTAAATATTTAGATACATTCCCTTTGGTTATAGTATGCAATCAAAAAGAAAAGAAAAAGGTACCGACCATTATTTGCACTACTTATAGCATAATACAAACGTATTTCAAGATTTCAAATCAGCAAATATTTGAGGAAAATCCAAATTAATTTCCTCCAAATTATGGACAAACTTTAATATATGTCACATAATGTACTCCATTTGATTATGCAGTTCAATTAATTTTTCAATTCAAAATGAAAACTTATTATACCTTCCCAACTTATTTAATAATCTACAATTAATTATTTTGCTTAAATCTCTCTAACTATGAACGTAAATTAAAACATGCTTCGTCCATTAAATGTTTGCATAAAATAAAAATTCATTTCCTCAAATTATAGATTGAATTTAACAAAATTCCTTACAATGCATTTCCTCAAACTATAGAGTTAACTTAATTTTTTAATATTTACGACAAATTACATAGATACTTCACTATTTCAATTTATGGAATTAAATTAATTCAGCGAATGCTGTTTACTTACAATAATGCACATTTTAATATGAATATGCAGAGAAAATAAGAAAAAATTTCCCCCATCTAAGCGATTTTGTCACTTAATCTTCTCAATTTTAAATCATTCCTTTAATATACTTTAGACATCTGCAGTACTTTAATAAAACATTGTTTACGAAATATTACAACTACAACTTGCCAATCAAAACTTAAAAACTAACAAAACCGCGTCGTGACGACACGCAAAATTCCAGCCATTTCCACTAACTGCTGATAAAAAAATAGAAACACTTTCCAACCATTTCAATTTTAGATGTACCAACATGCTCAAAAAAAAAAACTATTTAAGTCAACATGCTGACATTTTCAGACATTTCCAAATGCTCAATATTCCAATGTTCTACAAAATATAACGCAATGCTCAAAAAAACAGAACAAAAAAATTTCTCATAGCAAATTACAAAAATATTTCAACATTTTCATTTCAGCTAATACTTCGACACCATACAAACGAACTTTCCGCAAATGTAAAATAAAATTCAAATGAATTTTCCTTATTTCACTTACATATTGATGTCGAAATGCAAACATGTTTGACCATTTCAACCCACTGAATGTTTGAATATTATATACAATATATCCGATATGCACACAAAAAATGCTACCTATTCATGACAAAATAAAAAAATATTCCAACATACCGATTTAGCTAACATTTTCGTTAAAAAAAAATGCTGCATAAAAAAAAAAAGTCACGGCACGCCAAATTCCACTAGTATATACATATAGAAACGTCAAATTCCAAAACAACATAAATTCACGAATGGAGGGGGTGATTTTTCAAATCTAGAGCAATATTTTTTTAAAGAAACATGGTATAGCCGCGGATGCTCACAAACACACATGTACACCCACCTTTATTACGCACTCACGCACACCCTAACTATATGAGCACCTCCGACAGATTGAACTGAGCATAAAATTGATAAAGTCAACACAGTTGACAGGTACCGTCATCTGCCACTAAAAGTATAGCGCCAATTAAATCCTAGATTAAATCCAGATAAATGAGAGCGTACATGCCAAGTGTAGAGGAATTTTGAACTGCATTGGAACATGAAGGCAAAATATAGGCTTAATTGCTCTGCGAGTTATAATTCTCAAGAACAAGGCTAAAAAGAATTAAATAATTTGTATATCTGTGTGCTTATCCATATACGCAGCTATATTATGCAGATGTTACATCTACGATAATGTATATGTATACCACCTGGACTACACTACAGTATCTACATCTACACAGGAAACTGTTCCTTTATTTTTCCTACTATACACTTCTGGTGCATTTCAGTATCTTCAGTAGTTGCGAGGAAGCTCCAGAGTTCTGATGCAACTGCAAGTGTGCTAAGTTCACCTCTCAGGTCTGAAGAGGTGATCCGAACGTTCCTCTCGGCGTGGACGACTCGTTCTCGCACCCCCCTGTCACAATGCTATTGAAGCTTCGCCTCAGTGGTGAAGCAAACCGAGAGCAGACAACTCCGGTGGCGCACCTCGGCGACAGGTTCATCTGCTCCAGCGCGTGCGCCTGGAGCTCCGACGGGTAGTCGCGTACGCACCCAATCCGAGGACCCGCCCCGGTTGTCCACTTGAAAGACAGTTGCTTGCCCAGCTGGTATGATTTCATATCCTTCTTGGAGTTGATCCTCTGAAGGATCTTCTCGCGCGGCACAGGTGCCTGCCGCTCCTCTTCCAGATCACCAGTTTCAGACATGTGGTTGCTAGAAGAGGCCTCACTGGTTTTGATGCCTTCTAATGAATCCAGCTCTTTCAGCTCTGAAGATGATTCAGTAACTTGAGGTGTCTGAGGAGGGCCGGTTTCTTCAGGTGCAGCAGTTTTATCTTCAGATTTGTCGCTCTCCGAAGCCATCCTTTTGAGGCTACCCCAGAATTCCTCATCCTCATCTGCTGGGCTCATCTGCGGCAATTTACAAACATGTAAGGCCACAGTAATACAATGTAACCAAGGTATCTATATTCAGTCTGAATGATATCATGACATGCTTACCTTGACATCAGTAAGATCAACCAAGTTGTCCTTCAGGAAGCTCTTAAACTCCTGGAAGTTCTCCTCTGTGGGGCGGTAGTGGCCACTGTGAGGCCAAATAGCCTGTCAACAATAAAGTTCAGATGGTGTCAGCATGTTGGCAGATAAAACTGGATGTAAAATCTGTTTCCAGCATAAGAATTACATACCTTCATAGTTCCATTTTCAACAACCAATCGCCCGGCAGCAGAAGTGGCTCCCCCAGCAAGAAAACTAGAATGCTGAAATTTACCTTTCTTCTTCTGCAATTTACAACACCGGAGCATTGTTAAACAATGAACTGGCATTTCTATGGTTGGTCATATTATAGGGTTGTGTATATGATGGTATGTGCATAACTGAACATTTACCTGACCAACATAGAGGCTCTTAGATGTGCTAAGAACAAAGATCCACTTTGCATCTCTCGGTCCACCAGACGTGTCGATGATTTGAAGGCTCTTCTTGTACAAGAACTTGCTGTCCTCAATTACGACTTCGTAGTCCTCTCTTTCCTTCTGCACAATTTAAACATGTTCTGTTAGCCACCCTTCATCGTGATCTACCTTTTCCTTTTTCTTTTGAGAATTGCTCCAACTCCTATTTGTTCCTTTAGTACATGATTGAACACTTACCGGACCGAGGTACTTGATGCACTGGCTCTGAAGCTTCGACCTGGAGCACTTGGCTTCAAGATTAATCTCTTTGCCTTCTCCGACATCAAGCCTGGATAGCGAAAACCATGATCATAAGCCCACAGTTCATCCATTGGCTGAAAAAAGAAGAAATCTGTCTAGGAAACAAACTTACCAGTAGAAGAAAGGCTGCTTGCTCTCGCTCTTGAGCCAGCAATCGTAGTAGTAGTGAAGGTTGTGGCCGTAGCGGTGCCTCGGGTCAATCTGTTCACCACCAAACATTCCAATACGGACATCAGCTCATTGCATGATAAAACATTACTACAGCGGTGAAAAGCTGAACTGTTTCAGGAGCATGTTTCGACACTCACCGCTTCGAGCCAGTGCTGCAGTGCGAGCTTCTGCGCCTTGTCATCCTTGGACAGTCCCTTTCCAACCTGAAGAAAAAGCACGCCCAAATTAGACACCAATTTCAGATCAGGCAGCCGACCAGATTTGTCTGAGAAAAATACTGGAATAATTCAGATGCAAAGTCTGTTGTAGTACCTTGGCAGCACGGGCTCTGGCCCTTGACCACTTGGACACCGCCGTCTCCTGCTTCTCGATGTCGAAGAAGGAGACAGAGCTGCGCCTGAGGAGCGCGAAGTCCAGCAGCTCCCACCAGCTCTGCTCCGCGAGCACGGCGGCATCGGCGAGCTGCCGCCGCGTCCGGAAGCTCTTGTACACCTTCTGCAGCCTGAGCGCCGCCGCCTCGTGCTTCGGGCTCTCCGCGCCCACGCCGTCGGCGCGCATCACCCTGGCGAGCTCCCGCGGCATAAGCGGCGCCACCGTGGCGGGGGAGTCCGGCGCGGCGTTGGCGGCGGCAATGTCGGCGGTCTTGAAGGAGATCTCGGTCTCCACCTGGAGAGAGCTGGAGTAGTTGTCGTCGAGCTGCCCCCTCTTGAAGCTGAGTGACCCCTGTATGAGCAGCTTGCCGGAGCCCAAGGCCCTGAGGATCGCCGCAGGCTCTCCGGCGCCGCCGGAGCTCGCCGACGGTTCGAGGACGCCTTCCTCCATCGGGTCGTAGTCGTCGGACGGGCACGAGAAGAGGATCCCCATTCTAGTGACAAACTGGAAGCAATACCAAGAACGATTAGAGAAACAGGGAACAAAGCTTCAACCTTTCACCACCAAGATTGGAGAAAAATGGCAAACAAGAACAAACAGATGGACGAGAACAAAATAATTCCTGCAAAATCATCGCTGATAGCTCTGTCTCAAGGCTCACCTATTGCCTAGCTGCCTCTCTCCCAACAACAACGTGTAAGGCGAGGTGTACTGTGCGTGTTCCTGCTTGAACGTTGGCTGGTGTCCGGCTGTTTGCGCCCCCTAATCTCCTGTAAACAAAGCACTTGCTGGTGGTTGAGCTGATTATCCGATGTCTGTGCTAGTGTGAGACAACGGCAATATATAGAGGAGGGTGGCGGTGTGGACTTCGTTTTCTTTTTGAGTGTTTGTTTTTCTCAATTCCACGTGTTCCCAGGGATGTCACTCGGAGGCGCTAGTCTGGCAGTGGCAGCGGTCAGTCAGGATTAGCGTGTATCGAAGCCAGCGCGATGCTGCTCGTATCTGCATCTTCCTCTTGTTCTCTTCTCCGCCTTCGCTTCCCCTTTATCGATCGGCACTACTAGTGTCTAGTTTGAACTGCTGAGATTGGTAAATGTTGTACTCCATGAATTAGGATAAAATTCGAGACATGTGTTTCTATTTAGACACAGCCCAATTGTGACGTGCATTGGGGTGACAAATGCTCAGAAATTATATCAGTCGTCATTGTCGCGTTACATTCGATGGAGTGACTTTGATTTTCGTCAACGTACTTAAATTCTTTTTGAATGTTATTACCCAAACTCTGCATTCCCATAGTCAAGCATTGAACGACGCTTTGCCGGAAGAGCGGAAATTTCCAGTCCTCCCACATTTTCGATCTTATTTACCTTAAATAATGCTTACTCAACACCATGTTACTGCAGGAATTTCTTTAAGGACCTACTAAAGGTCAATCACGATGACTAAGCCAAAGCCTAATAAGCCTAAGAAGAGACAATGACAGCGAGTGGGGATATAACTCATGGACAGATTCAAGCTAAATACTACTTCCTTGCACTTAGTCAATGGGCCTGTTTTTTTTTTCCGGCAAGATGACCGTTTAATTACCTCGTAAAGAAGAATATAGTCATTTCTCATGTCCCACGAAATGAAGAAGAAAACCTTCCTTAGGTAGTCTTTCTTTGTTTTGCGTGTAAATACCTCATTGTTAGGTAGTCTGATTAACTAATCTCAAGAGAGATTGAAGATACAAAACTAGTCTCGAGAGGGGAACCTGTAATCAAGTTGACCAACTCACTGATAAGAATATTACATTTGACAAAAAAATAACCCGACCTAAGGAGAGACACATGACCTGAAGTGTAAGATATGATCCCTTATTGGTTTGGAATACTATAATCGAAAATTTGTCGAAAGACCGGTGACCGGGAATTACACTTTTTAGCGTAGAGTATAGAGAAATCAAAATGATATTTGATGAAATTGATCAATTTAAAAAATCATCAAATTTGCTTGAATTTTGGTCTGGACGGAATTTTCTTTCTATGGTACAAGTAAGGTTTTGGTTACCGAGATGTCAAATTTTACCGAGGGGGCTCGGGATTTCCGGTTACCGTGGTCACCGAGAAATCTCAAGCGGTTACCGGACAAATTAAAATTGCAAATTTTGAATTTCAATCTCTATGATTTACTTCAGAATGTATTAATAACGTGTTCAATACTATCTTCACCCATATTACTGGAATGCGTAGTGGTTTACACACATCGTCGTACTGTCTTGAATATGTGGTCGTGAGTTTGAGTCATATCGGCCAGTTTTTTTTTTTTTTGCATTATTGTGTAATATTTTGAATCGAACACAGCTAATTCTCAAAAAAATCAAAAAAGTCCTGAACTAGACTCGAACTTGCGACCTAAGGAGTAAGGACTGAACCTTAACAGCTTTACCACCACACCACATCTCCACAACAGAACATATAAGAGATGCGCTCCTTTTCTTTACTTACGGGCGTTTAAATTCAAAATTTTCAAAATAATTCGGGATTTTTTGTCCGATAAGAAGGTTTACTAGGGGTGCTCGAGATTTCCGGTTATCGAGCGGTAACCAGATTTCTCGCCATGTACCCTAGGTAACTAACAAGGCCTATGTGCATATGATTACCCAAAAACTTGGCACTATCAACAACAACTTCCCTAGCCATCCTACCAAGATTGTCAAACTCACCATGATTCATCACATGTGTCTCGTTATTGACATGAATATTCCCACTAAAAAATAACATGACTTAATGAGAGACACATGACCTCAAGTCTAAGATCTGGTGCCTAATTGGCTGGGAGCAAGGTTCATGGTGTTAGAACTGAAAATTTCCCAAAAAGCAGCATTAAGACCGGTGATCGGAAATTACACGTTTATAGCATACAGAATACAAACAAATCGAAATGTATGGGATGAAACTTATCATACTTGTAAAAATTTATCAAATTTTCCTGAAGTTTGGTCCAATTAATCGGTATTTCCCTTCTCTCGCACAACAATTATACTGTAGGTCACCAACAAGACGACGACCAAACATATACCAAAAACTTGGATGGGTGTACAACCGAATCCCTAGCTATCCAATTAATAATTCGTTTTGCTAACTATTTGTGTGCTTCTAATTTGTAAGCCTTGGAATTTTAATCACAACGGTTCGTATTTCTTTTATCCTTATATTTCACATGCTGATTACACTAGCTTCACATTCCGGGTACTTAGGTCCGTCATGGTTTGACATGGTCACAATTTCTCTTTGTTTTGCTGAATCTGTAGCTAGGACAGCTCGGTCTGTTTTGCCCATGCCGTGTCAACATATTGGTTGACAAGAACCCCAAATTTCTCAAGAGGAATTGGACGGTGCATACTTTTTTCTTTTAAAAGTTGCAAGCTGTATTACTAGGATGCATTACTTATCAATAAATTGCATATCGTGGGTCTAAACCAAGTCAATGGCCGTCAACAACTCAACACGCATGCATTTGCTTGATCCCCCACACGCACGGTTATCAGTGCGTCATGCCGTGCGTACGTCTCAAGATGGGATGAGGAATGAAACACACGCGCACTGGCCAATTTGCGAAGCTATCTTGCTCGCTATTGCCAACAACGATTGATACTTCTAGATTTATGAGAAACAATTTTGCACTTAGGAGTACAGAACAAGAGGAGTGTGAATATTTTGCAACTAGTTGCATCAGCACCCTATTATTGGATGCCCTATTTTGGAGTTTTCAAAATAAATCATGGACATGGGTTATGTTGTGTACTTTTGTCCACCCATAAAGTTTCGTCCCAAAATATGACCATGTGTGATCTGTGCAAAAAAAAAGAAAGGCCTAACTGATAAGTGAATAGTATCATGTGTTATTCACACTTTATTTATCTTTTTTGCGCTGGTCACATATGGTCATATTTTTCATAAACATTTGTTGGTGCAAAAGACAAAACATAATCCAAATGCATGATTTATTTCAGAATTTTTGAAAACTCCGAAATGTGGCATCCGACAATGGGACGTGGGCGCAACTAGTTTCAAACTCAGAAATGAATAACAGCTCATTTGAAATCCACTCTGACTAGCACGTTTCATTTAAAATCCACTCTGACTTACTGAACAGGAATAACGAATTCAAAGAGAGCCGAATTGAGTACTATAGCAAATTAGCATACTGATGAGAAGGCATTATTGGCGACATTACCAATAAGTAGTATACTCAGGGGCGTACCTAGGTTATACTAGCAGGTGTCACAGGACACCGGGTAAAATCCCATTTCTTTGCTATATTTTGTTCATGTTTAGTGCATGACACCCCTAACTCTACCTGAAAATTTTGCACGTCTCATGCAATGACACCGGGTGAATTTTGCTCTGGGTCCGCCCCTGAGTATACTGGGAATTTTTGAATCTGATAAAGCACGAACAAACAACATAACATAGCTACGGAAGCTTCTCATTAGAAAAATAATACTACGACATATATATCAAAGTAATCTGTGTCCCTTAGATTAAAACAATCATAGGACAGGTGGAATTGGAATTTAGATCGACCATCAAAACCTTAAGACGTTGCCTTCTGAACGGTTTTGCCTGCCGGTGCGTTGCCCGGCAACCGCCGAAACTCTGAAATTATCACAAAACACATATAGAAAAATGCATAACCAGTGCAGAAAAATGGCCCAAAAAGGACCCCACGGCAGAACCGAAAGCGCCGCATTAATCTAATCTGCAGCGAGGATGCAGTTTTCTAAAGCGCGGCCGGAATTATGTGCCAGGGTGTTACTTTTGGCGCTATTCAAGTAGTATCCGAGAAGATCAACTGCCACTATGTTATCGTTGACCTAATTACAGCATCAATGACATCTCAAAAAAAAAAATCCAGCATCAATGACGTGGCTGTTCCAACGTTCAGCCCCATGCAAACCTCCATGTTTTCTTCTTGTTTTAGCCCATTGGATGAGAAGCTCCGCCGGAAGCTTCCTTTCCTGGGAACACGTCGGTGCACATGCACGAGCGACAGCAAATGGCAAACGTAATCTATGTGGATCACGGTGTGGGAGTGGGACAGAGGGGTTTGTGAGCTCCGACATGCAAAAGCAAAGTGAACAAGCTTGTCAGTACCCAGTGTCACTGGGGTTCTTAGACTTAATAATTCTTGCGGCGGCCTTTGAATCGGGGAGCGAGGAAAGATCCGCGCGCGGCGATCGAATCCACTTGTTTCCCCCCACATATCCAGCAAAGCAAACATGCAATATACTACCGCATATGTTTCTTCCGATCCCTAGCTAGCTAGTTTCTGAATTTAAGGTCAGGTTGGCTAGAACAAATCGACTAAAGGAAATGTATATATCTGGCTCGAATAGGTAGCCATCTTGTATTGCTTTGTGAGTTGTGACTATGATTGCAAGTGGGATGGGCCTGCCACTAATCCCATGTCCCATCCCACCTCAAATTATCCTATTATCCCGATTAATTTACCCAACTATCCCGTAGGGGTTAACTGGGACAAGCCCCATCCAACCCACCGGAGGGCCCAAATGTCCCTACTGCTCTGCTCGAGATCCCTAAACAAGCACCTCCGCCCCCTCGTTCCCTCCGCCGCCGCAGTAGCAGCAACCTCGACGCCTCCGCTGCCTCTGGTCCTAGGCTCCGGCAGCATCCGCCCCGCCTCTGGGATACTCCGCCCCTCCCCGCCGTACTACAGAGCGCCGCGGCCATCGGGGTCCTCCGGCCATGCGCCACGCAGCCCATCCTGCCCCTGCTCCACCCGCCTCCCGGCCCTCCACCTCTCTGCCACCTCACGGCCCTCCGCCTCTCCGCCTCCCGCCTCTCGGCCCACGCAGGTCTCCGCTGCCGCGCCCCGCGAGGTGGACGACTGCGCACTCGCGATGCAGGAGGCCGGCCGGCTGCTCACCGTGGCCGTGCTGGAGTCCGGGCTGCTGGCCGCGCTCGTGATGCAGGAGGCCGGTTGGCAGCTCGCCGTGGCGGCGCTGGAGGCCGGCCGGCAGCTCGCCGCGCTCGCGATGCAGGAGGCCGGTCGGCAGCTCGCCGTGGCGGCGCTGGAGGCCGGCTGGCAGCTCGCCGTGGCCGTGCTGGAAGCACCGCCGTCCGTCCGTCGGCGTGGAAGCGCCGTCGTTCGTCTTGCGGCTTCGTGTGCGTGCAGGGAAGAAGCGCAGCTGCTTGGAACGGGATTTTGACGGGACAATCAGGACATCCCATGAAAGTCCACAAAACATTTCGTTCATGGGATAACTGGGTAGTGGGGCAACGGGATAGGCGGTTCAGCGAGCCTTGGTGGGACGGGATGTCCCAATCCCATCCCACCTGAAACCATAGTTGTGACTCGGGCGCGATTGCTACCCGTACTGCCGGTGAGTAGACAACTAGATGCCCGTGCGTGCACTATAAAATAGCGCTCGTCACTTTCCCCGGACGACAATTAGAAGGGCAATCTGCTAAACTTGCACTTTACAAATGATGGTATCACGAGGATAGCAACATGACAGACTGGATCATGGAGACATCTTAATTATTGAAGGTTTGAGAATTGAGAATATATATATAAATAGTCTTTATTGTGTTAATGATTAATAATATTATATCATTATCAACTAGATGGCGATACATCGTCCACTTGAAGGATGTAGAAAAATATGGTCAACGTTTGCGGACCCATAGGCAATCACTACTAGCTAGCCTAAATGCACAGGGTACTAAGGATGAGAGAGCTAGTACGATGATTTTCCTTTTAGGGACTCTTTGATTTGTAGGATAAGAATAACGAATGAAGAAAACGCAGTAATGCAACATCATGTTCACTCTAATACTACAAAATTTCGTATGCACAAAAGTGTTTGATTTTGTCACAGAAAAAACAAAGGACTCTGAATAGGGGGTTTAAGCGCCTCTTTAGTTCAAAGAATTTTCAGATTAATTGTATATGATTTTAACCCATAGAACTTTTACTATAGACTCCATTAATTTTAAAGAATAAATCCTCAAAAATTCATGTGCATTGATTCCTACACTATAATCTTTTAGTATTTCTAGCAAAAGGTGAGACGTCTTGGAAAATGTTCTATATGTATGTGACAACTATAATATGTACTCAATCCCTGCATTTTTTTTTTGCGTTTTTCATACAGTGCAGTCAAACAACTCCTTCTACTATTGATTCATGCGTTTATTATTCTTGTAGGATTCCAAGTGCCATGACTATCCTATTCATGTGATATTCCTATTCATGTGTTTCTTAAATTTTGTGAACTAATGAGGCCCTTAGTGGATGTAGGATTTTGTGAGGACCCGGATTAGGTATCCGAGATACTCGTTATGTTTCCTGCAACAATCTCATGATCAGTCTGTTGTTGCACATAACTCGAATTGGCATCACAGAACACCCATAAATACCGAATGAAATTACTTACTTGATTGAAGCCATAACTTCATCAGGTACTTGCAGCGGAAATCACCAAATCAACGTGGAGCCCAAGTCACTTGCCAACCCTACAGGCAGCTGACTGGAAAGCGCCCTAGTTCGCATTGACGTCAGTGAATGCCCTTTTTCTCTTCGAGCGGCTCTTCTTCAAAATCTGGCTAAGACAATAGCCAGGGACGAAACCAATATGAGTACATTTAATTGTACTCGCAAACTACCCCCGAAATGAGCATGCACTACTCTTTTTATTGTTTAAATAAAATTTCGTTTGCTTTGAAAACTCTATATCCTTGTTGAAAAAGAGAAGGATAGACTTTTGTTTAATAAAACCTTGTTTTGAAACCTCTATATCTTTATTGAAAAAGGAAAGAAGGCTTTTAGAACTTTTCCCATAAATCTGTCTTTGTAAGAAGTCTCTTTAAAACTTTTTCCTGAAAATACATCCTTGTTGAGAAAGGTAAGAATTATCTTTTATAAACATTTTTCCCGAAAAATCACCATTTGGTTTATTTCTCCAAAACTCCTCCTTTTTCGACCATAGCCCTTCATGGTCAAATCATTTCCCAACAACCTTATACCAGCCCTTCGGTATAGTTGCCTAAAACATTTTCCCCTTTCAAATCACAAAACTCTTCACTTCTCGACCATAGCCCTTCATGGTCAAATCATTCTCCAGCAACCTCCTACCAGCCCTTCGGTAGAGTTGCAGATACAACACATCTCCATTTTATTTTCAAATCTCAAAACTTGGCAAAACTTGCACATGGTCAGAGGACAGCCTCCCAACTGTCCATATCCGAGGACTCGGCTATTCGAATAGTTTTACCCTTTGCAGAGGTAGCACGCTTTTCCCACATCCATCCGGCAACTCATCGTGTCAGCCACGTCCCGCCATACAAGGTGTATGCGAAGTTGAGTCACCGACCATAGCCTGTGCTTTGCTCATGCTAGTATAGGACCCTACCGCTACGAAACATTCCATCAACACTTAAATCCAGCACGTCGGAAACTAAGTGTGAGGACTCGTAGTTCTGCCCGGCGAGCGAACCCTTCAATCCTCTATCTCCAATTCATATCAGCCCTCAGGCGTTCTTCTCTTTAGAGGACCCGGGTCAGGGGGTAGGTCCTCAGACCATCCCCTCATGGAACGGGGTCATCCCCGTTGTTGTAACATCCCAAAAATATTGTCAATATTATATTCCAAAAATGAGAGCCAACAAAAACTTTTGTTGTTTATTGTGTGTTGATTGCTTCTTGTTACTTAAGTTGTTTGTTCTTGTTGTGTGTGTTGCTTGCTCTAGTGAACACTTGAAGAAAAGGTAGAAAACAAAATCAAGTTATAAAGAAGGAAAAATAAAAGTGACAAGTTGTCACATGAAATTCTTCAAGTGACAAACTCAATTATTTTCAAACCAAAGTCAGTGGAGTTGTAATGCAAACACTCCCATTTTGATTCTTACTATTTTCCCTCTTCAATGCTATTTTTAAAACTAATTTTAAAATTGTAAAGTAAAATCAATTTGAAATAAACCAAATTACCAAATTCAAAACCCTATGAAAGAAAATGATGCAAAACATTTTATTTTGCAAAGCCAATTTTTGTGGAGCTTCTTCATGTTATGGGGAGGCACCACAATTATTTGCAAATTTTTCTAAAATGTTTAAGTGCCCCAATTAAATCCCAGAAAAGCTACTGGACTAAAAAGAAATAAAGGAAAACAGAAAAGAAAAGGAGGCAGGGGGTTTTGGCAAAATGCCATCATCCACCTCTCTCCCTCGCCCCGACGCGCACCGCCGTGTCGCCGTGGCACGCCTCGCCGTTTTCCTGGCCGCCCAGGCCCCCCCTGCTCGCGCTCGTCCACGCCATCGAACCTCTGCAGAGTCTGCGCCGCAGAGGAGAGCTCTCGAGCGCTCTCCCTCGCCTTAACGCCGCTCTGCCCCCTCTGCATCGCCGTGGCAGCCGCGGCGAAGCCGGCCCAAATTCGAGCACCTCTCTGCTCCTCGACACGCCGCGCTTGGCCGAGACCTTCTAGAACGAACCCGGACCCCGGTAAACACCACGGCGCCACGATCCCCTGCACCTCCGCCGCGGAATCGAGAGAAAGGTTGCCGCGGGCGCGCCATGGACCTCGCCGTGAACCGCGACCACCGTGGACCGCCCTCGCGCTATAAAGCCACCCCGATCCCCTCTGGACACTCCACACCATCCCCACTCCCTCACTGCCCCCTCTCGACTCGTCGTGCACCGCCAGGAGGGCGTGCTCTGCCGCAGCCTCTGCCGCCGTTGAGGTCGAGCACGGCCGTGATGCCACACCCTCCCATTCTCTCCTTCCTGGCCCGTACTCTCTTCCTTAGCAACACCGCACTCACCCGACCCCTTTTTCCCTCTTTTTCGTGCACAGACGCGACCGCAGGAGCTCGCCGGAGTTCGTTGCCGTGGCCGTGGAAGTCCGACGCCTCGCCGTCGCCGCTACACGCCGTCCCAGCAAGTGAAACTCGCGCCACGACCTTCCCCGAGCCTCCGCCGTCGATTCACGTCATCACCGCCGTCTGCCGTGCCCTATAGGTGAGGTTTCCGTCCACCTCGCCGTCGCCGGAGCCTCGGCGCCGCCCAGAAATGGTCGTCGCCGTTGCATTTGAACACGGGCCGTTGGATCTAAATCCAACGGCAGCGTAACGCTTCGCTGTAGCCAGCCGCTGACGGGCTGACCCCACCCGTCAGCATTTTAATCATTTCCCCGCGTTCGCTGAGTCGCTGACGAGTGGACCCCACCCGTCAGATTTCTCAGCATTATCCAGAATAGTAAACTTTTCGAATTTAAATCTCTCTGTGAAATCAGTACTGGATCCAACTTTGAAATTCAATATCTCGAGATTTAGGAATCCAAATAAATCAAACTCAATTGTTCTGGAAAGCTTATTAAAATGTTTAACCAACCCAATTGGATTCATTCCATTTAATTAAATAAATAAAAAGTATTATTAAGAATACTACAGAAGGTTTAAATTCTAAACTTGTTTGTTTCTGATACTCTGTTTATCCAAATAATTCCAAACCAATTTTGTTAGCTTAGTACTGCCTTGTATTAGCTTCCCTAATTTTGGTAGAATTAATTGTGCAGCAGGATTTGTTTAGTACAAAGTTGAAGTTTAGACACCCTTCTGCACTCAAACATTTAATTATGTTAAATGGTTGCCCCAAATGAACTAGGACCAATTTTGTTAGGTCACATTTAGCCATGTTTAGTTACCCCTAAAAGGATTTAATTTTAGGATCAACAAAACTTAATTGGTAACTAAAACTTGATTATTAAGTTACTGGATTCTAACAAATGTGTAGGGAGTTTAGTAACTCCAATTGAACCAAATCAAATTGTGTCGTCTTCTACACATCAGTAGCTTTCCATATAATTTTAGTTTGTATTTTTGTGACCAACAGAACTCAAGTTGTGCAATTAAACATGTTCCACAAGTTTCTGCCATAATTTAGAAGTAAATAAATGATGTTTAATTCAAATATTTTGAAACCAAATTGTATGGTTTGATGTGTGCAGTAGCTATGTGTGATGTTCATGATTGTTGTGTTGAGATGATTGCTTGTATAGCTTAGTGATTGTTTGCATTGTTTGTTATTAATTAGACGAGAACGTTGCCGGATATATCGAGGAAGGAGAGTTTGCTGAAATTGAAGAACAAGAGCAAGATCACTTTGCCAAGCAAGGCAAGCTATTCTCTGAGCTTGCACTACAAACATATGCATCTACTTTCATAACATGTTTTACTCTCAAAGCAAGATTTATAAAACCCATTTCAAAAGTATATGGATATTATTTTTCCACCCTATGTAGTAGTTTATATAAAACTTTAGGATGGGAAACAATGTTGTTTATTCAAAACTCCTTTGAAATATCTTGTGAGTTTATGGAATGCCGAGATGTCGGTGTTGGAATGGAGAAGTGGAAAAAAAATGGTGATGTTTATGAAAAATGCACAGTGTCCTAGTACTATGACGACCAATCCTACCCTGTGCGACCACATTTACCATATATGGGAAAAGGCTTAGTCATGTAGTTTGCTCTTATTAGTATGGGATACCTCATCAACGGAGATGACTCCGTTATGCATGAGGGGATGGTCCGAGGACCTACCCCCTGACCCGGGTCCTCATACAAGATGGTGGGGAGGATAGAAGGTTCCACCATAAACCGCCGGACAAAACTATGAGTCCTCACACTTAGGGTTTCTGACGGGAAACTGGACTGGGTGTCGATGGAAAGTGTCATATGGGAAGGATCCTATACTAGCATGAGCAAATAAGAGGCTATGGCCGGCGGCTTACTTCGCATACACCTGGTATGGCGAGACGTGGCAGACACGATGAGTTGCCGGATGGATGTGGGTTAAAAGCGTGCTACCTCTGCAGAGTGTTAAAAACTATTCGAATAGCCGAGTCCTCGGATATGGACAATTGGGAGACTGTCCTAAGACCTTGTGCAAGTTTTTAAAAGAACTTTGAGTTTTAAAAAGAAAAATGAAGTGGAGAATGTTTCCTACACCTATACCAACGGATCGGTATGAAGTGGTTGGATGAAAGTGGACCATGACGGGCTATGGTCGGAAAAAGGAGGAGTTTTGGAGAAACAGATAAAAATGGTGACTTCTTTAAAGATAGTTATAAAATTCTTCTTACCTTTTTCAATAAAGATATAGAGATGTTTTAAATAAGTAAAAGTTGTCAACTAAAATAAAACTGGTGCATACTCATGTTGGGGTAGTTTGCGAGTACATTCAAATGTACTCATATTGGTTTCGTCCCTGGCTATTGACCTAGCCAGACTACGAGGAGGAGCACTACGCCGAGCAGGAGTATGGCGACTTCTACGCCAACTAAGGATCTCCACAAGTCAGCTGCCTGTCGGGTTGTCATCGTTAGAATATGATGTCTACTACGCCGTAGCTTCCGCTGATATTTTGGTTTGGCCCTTGAAGGCACCTATGTAAGAACTTGGTCTAAATGACCATTTATGTAAGACTTTAATTCGGAATTGTAATGGATGTAAACTTTGGTATCCAATTCGGATTATGTGCAACGACAGACTGATCACGGGATCGTTGTGTTAAGCATAATCGGGTATTTCGGACAGCTAGTTGAACTCCGAGGTTAAGCGTGCTTGGCCCGGAGCACTCCCAAGGATGGGTGACCAACCGGGAACTGGTTCCCGGGTGCGCACGAGTGAGGACAAAGTGCGCAGAAAAGACCAGTGTTGATCTGTGGGGCCAGTCTGGAGATCCTAGCGAGCTGCCAGGGGTGACAGGCCCGGCCCGGGGGTGGCCGGGTGTTACAATTTGGTATCAGAGCAAGGTTGACTTTAGGAAACCTTAGTTAGCATGATCGTTTGTCAAATGTTACAAAAGATGAATTTCTAAAAAGAAAGGAATGAAGTATTTTCGAAAATTGCTTATCTCCAATCCTCTTACTTATGCAAAATTTTACTCTCATTAAATGTTATATTTTCCTTTGTATCCCTAAAATTTTGCACACCTCTCATTAAGCTTAAAAATTTGAATCACTTGTTGCCCTACTATATTAAAATTTTGATACACTTGTCACCTAACTAACTTAAAATTTTGCTAAAATTTGTAGATGGCACTCCATTGGACTGAGTTCGTTCAGCTTGAGAAGGACAGCAAGCTGACGTTTGAGAGGGACTTGTTCGAGTTGACCAAACTGTTAGGTCGCCCCGCTCCAGAGTTTGAGGGAGCTCAGATTGATGTTCACGATGTCGGAAGGCTGAGCTGGCTCATCAGGTCGTCAGTTCGCAGGAACATCAAGTCTCCCAGTTCCAGGACACTCATCTTCACCACCAAGGAGGCCACCTGGGTTGATGGTCTCTGTACTGCTACACAGAGGATGCTAGCCCGACTTTGTGAGGAGCACAAGGCGGAGTTAGTAGACTCCCGTTTCCGGTTCTACGGGAGGCGCAACTGCGATGGACACCCTACTCCTTCACCTTACCACCCGATGTTTGGGAGCTACATCATGGACATGGAGATGTTACAGTTGTTGAGGCATCCCATACTAATATGAGCAAACTATATGACTACGCCCTTTCCCATATGTGGGTAAATGTGGTCGCACAGATTATCGGCTGGTCGTCATAGTACAAAGACACAATGTGCATTTTTCATAAACATCTCCATTCTCCATTTTTCCACTTCAACACCGACATCTCGGCATTCCATATCCACACACAAATATTTTCAAAGGAGTTTTGAGTAAACAATATTTTTCCCATCCTATAGTTTGAAAAAGAATTTCCATCTAATATCTCCATATAGGGTGTCAAAATAATATACTTGTATTTTGGAAAAAAAGGGTTTTCAAAATCATAGCTTTAGTGGCAAACACCACATAAATCACTTATGCTCTTTGTAAGTAAAACATGTGAACCAAAATAGATGTATATAGATGCAAGCTCAGAGAGTAGCTTGCCTGATTTCAGCATAATGTTCCTGGACTTCTCCTCACTGATCAAGAAATAAACTCTGATTCCTCTTCAATAAATCCTCTCCAAATACCACTCCGGTAGCGTTTATATCTAGCGTCGCGAACATGAAAATAAAACAACACACAATAAGCAACCAAACCACAAGTGGTATACAAACAAGTAACAAACCACAAGCATCAAACTAATCATTCAAACAACAAACTAGGATCATCGACACCCAAACTATCTTAGGCTAAGATGAACAACAAGCATCCTTATTTAAACGGGAAATACTTCAGACAAAAGTTGAGCCACCAATTAATCTTTGTAATTCAAAATATTTCACCAAGCTAAGGTTGAGACATTAACAAGATACTCAAGCTAGTCCTCAACTCAAAGACCATCAAGTGCATCAAGCAATGCAAACATGTTACTCACACCAATATGTCTAACAAATACCACTAACAGTACTAACATATTATAATTGCTAAACAATAGTAATATGCAAGCAACAGTATCCCAACAACCATTAACCCGCAAGGCATACATATTAATCACACACAATATTCTCACATCAAAATAAACAAGCTTAACAAATTCCTAATTATTAGTAGAAGAGCTATATAGGGAATAAAACCCTAACAAACACATGACTCACAAATAGCTCTCCTAACATGCTAGTAGAATAAGGAAACATGTCGCAACAGTGGATTACCACATTACACATGCTAGGAAACACCTTTATAACCATAAAGTTATAACACAACAATTAATTAAAGGCTTAATAAAAATAGGCAGAAAAGGCCTAAACCTTATAATTAGCACCACAGTCAACCAGTGACTCCTAAATTCAAACCAAGCTAGGGATATGTTCTCCTACACATATAGAAGACAAGACAATTGGATTTACTCCAAAATTCATCTCACAAAAATCTAGAAAAATCACCAAAGTGCGACTGGTGTGTTTACAAGAATGAATAGAACTTTTGTTTTAGGTTTCATTTGCAAGCAAGACCAACAGAGCTGGAAAGGTATCACTTCAAGCTATCCAGGGAATTTTAGTTTGCAATATTTGGAGTTATAAAACTCTAGATATTAAATATTTAGTGAAAAAGATACTTTTTACAAGTTTTAATCTAGACAACAATTAAAAATATATTTTAGCAAGCAACCAGTTCTGCATGTTTAAGAAAACACATATGAACTCTACAAAATTTAAATCACCCAAATTTCTACCACAGATCCACCACAAAAGAATTAAAGCTTCACTGCAATTATCACAGGAAATAAAATCATATATTAGATCTACTGGAAAAATAAACGGATGGGCCAGATCTGGCCCAGATCTGGCCGAGCAACGCTGGAGGTGGCCCAGCCAGCGGCCCATGAGCGAAGCGAAGCGGTACGGGCCCTATTCTTCCTCGACACGCACGGCAGGGCGAGACGGCGAGCTGGAGCTTCGGGCGGGAACGGCGACGGCGACTCCGGGGTTCCTGAAAGGAATGGTGCTGTCCATGAGATAGAGCAGAGGAAGGGGATCACGAGGGTGCAGAAATGGCGAAGAACGGTGGACGGAACTGCTCGCAAGCTTCCTGGAAGGGTGGTGGCCGGAGCGGAAGGGGATGAGCTCGGAGGAGACGAATTCGGGTGTCCCTTCTCGATTCCTTGGACAGAGATGCAGAGAACGATGAGGCGGTGTCGATGACGGTGTTCGTTTTGCTCGGGGAGGTCTCAGACGACGGCGATGCGTGCGTCAACGGTGAGCTCAGGCTCGGCCATGGTGGGGAAAAAGAGAAAGAGAGGAAGGGCGACAGAGGGTGAGGGGGGGGGGGCAGAGGAGTGCGGTGTTCTTCTTATCCTTGTCGCAGGGGAGAGGAGAGCAGGGGGGTCCGGGCGGCGAGCGGCATCGAGCGGGGAACACGGCGAGCGGTCGGCGAGGTCGGCGAGCAGCACGTCGCTCGGTTGCGCTACAGGAGGGTGAGGAAGGTTTTGCAGAAAGCCCCCTGGACTTCTTTTCCCAGTTACATCTAGGTCCTTTTCTGCTTCTTTTATTTCCTTTTTAAAAACCAGTAGCCTTTAGGGATTTAATTGAGGCAGTAAAACATTTTAGAAAATTATGAGAAAAATCAGGTAGCCTCCCCATAACATGTAGAAGCTCCTCAAAAATTGGGGTGCCAAAATAAAATGTTTTGAACAACTTTTGTTCATAGGGTTTAAATAAGGCATTTTTCCTTAAATACAACTTTATAATCCTTTAGAAATTTTAAAGCAAGTTCAAAATATTATTTTTGAACTCTTGGAATTTCCTTGACAAATATATTAACTTCAAATAGTTTTTATTTTCATAGAGAAAATATTTGTTTGGAGGAGATAGATAGTTAAGTAGGGAAAATAATTTATTAAGATCATTTCTTTAATTCATGATCTCAATTTCCATTTGTTGAATAATTTGAGGAGTTTGCTTTAATTTTAAGTCACATCCAAACTTGTGACCAGTGGGTTTCCAAATTAACACTCAAGTATATTGGTGTACTTATTCACCCAAGCAATCAATAAAACAAGAATTAACAATCAATACAACCATAAGTCCAACAAGCAATCAATCACAACAAGATCAACATCACTTCCAAGTCCACACAATTCAAACTACAAGAATTAATCACACCTCCATTTACATAATTAACAATACTATCTTATAAAAATGATCACATTTAATTATGACAAGATGATGTTTAAAACTATCTCAACTCCACCTTTGTAATTTTGAAAAGGGTTTTGAGCAAGACAAAATATGTGGGGTAATATATTTCCCACTTGTGTTCCTTTTAAAATGAAGTGATAATCAAAGTTTATAAAATGGGAGTTGCATACATATGCAAAATATCAGGGTTAAAAGATAGATAGGAGATAGCATATAGATCTCCCTATTTTTGGGAACACATAGTTTTGGAAATGCTTTTACTTTCTCAAGAGTGGGTACTTTGGTGGTTGCTAAACCAAGTATACTGAAAATGGAATTTGACCAAACTAAGATTAGAAAAGTATATGGATTGTTACATCTTGTCATGACATGATCACCCAAGTTTAAATATATTTTTATCTTGGTTGAGTTCTCAGTTTAATATTTAGTGGTCAAACAACTTCAACATCCAGTCACACAAGGTCAAACATAGCAATGGGAAGGAATCCACAACCATTAGTGAAATATTTCAAAAAGTTTTTGTTGGTTCTGAATTTTGGGTCTTGTAAAACTAAGTTTTTTCTTAGTTCCAAAATTTGGGATGTTACAGATTTCCTATGAAATCTAGTGCAAAGGTGTCCTTAGGAAAAAGTCCTGTCAGTGTTAATCCAACAAAAAAACATAGGATTAAAATTGCTAACTCCAAACAATTATGGAAATCCTTTTCAATCAAAGAGGCCCTTAACTAGAAGCATCGAAATAATTTTGAACGTCGATATTACGATAGAAAAGCTTTCAGATATGACGCGCCATATATAATATGGGTTCTTATGTGAGAGCGCTTAAAGCGAGCTAATGTTGCCACATTATTAACCATCTACACAAATTTTATCTCTTCCAGTGAAAAATTTCTACTAGTTTAATGCATAAACAACTACTAATTGGAGCCTAGTCAAAATAAGCACCAATGATGCCCTACTTGGGTCACGTTGGAATATAAGTTGTTTATTTTGTGAAGCACACCTCTCTAAGCACACCTCTCTAAGCAATGTATATGCTCTAATCGTTTTTCCACACTATATAGTTTCAAAAGGGATCAAAATTTATAATATTTCATAAATTATGATAAATATAAATGTATCCACTGACAAAGACTAGATAATTTCAAATTTATTCAGAAGATTAGAGTACATTTCATTTTAATCATGTGATCGTTCTACGGTAGTTGAAACTAGATCTTTGCATGATACATTAAATTAATATTTAAACACTTCAATTATTTTATATGTTCCTGCAAAAAAATCAACTTTTAAACTTCTAAATCCCATTCCTAATTGACGACGGAAGTGACACTAACTAAGACATCTCTCCACGGAGATGAGGAGTTAGAACGTTTATTAAGCAAAATTCGAACGTCTTGTCACGGGTTTCGTCAGATGTGTGACTTCCACATCAGCTCATCCCATATGCAGCCTCTAAAGTAGGAAAAGATCTACTGGGGAATACTAAATCTATTTCTAACAAGTATTTTGTTGACTAAAAAATCTAGTTTAATGTCACAACAAGAGTCAAATCTTATTCAAAATGTTACACTGAAAAACGTTTGTGCTTGAAATTAGAATTTTATGGACTTCTTTTTGGGTAGAACTGCATACATGCAGTGACACCAAGCGAGAGGATTTCCTTAGACCGATGGCCAACCGAAGACGTGAATCTCCTCGAATGCCCCTTATCTTTTTCATGTTCTTCTGCACTCCTCATATGATTCTTGTTCATCTTCACATTGGGCTCCTACTACTTTGCTATTCTTCCCTTCGCCGCCCTTCCTCTCTATCACAACTTCTGCTCCTTCACCCCGGCTTGGAGGTTGCAGAGCTCACAATTGCAACCATAGATGACCCCACGCGAGAGCCCGAAACAGAAATTGTCCATACCGCTACGCTCAAGGTGAATGGTGCTTCGACGAGGCTATTTCACAAATCAGCGAAAGCTGTGGCCTCGAATGTTTGCAGTGAGAGGTCGATGGGTTTGCGATTTCTTATGTTGTGTATGTTGTTAATTTTGACATGTCGCAAAATGCTCGTATTGTTTTTTGTGCGTCCTCAGAAGCAACATGTTGCAATGATTCTCATGACTGTTGCGAGGGGTTGAATTTAGTTTTGCAAATGTGCTTCCTCGTTGTTGTGTTACTTTTTTATGTTTCATGAGTTGGTTTGTGATGTTGTATGTATTCGACCAATTTTGCATCAGTTTTATTGCAGCGTATTGAGATCTGTTGCATTAGTGTTTGAATATTGCGCAGCTTTGAATTTTGTATGGGCCCGGGGGAGGAATGTCACAGGGGTCCCATGCATGCACAAAAAATTGTTGCACGCGAAAAGTTTGATATCATGATTATTGAAGCAACTAGATTTGCGGTTTTAATTAGGAGCAGTAGATCCATCGTGCGGATTCACGTCTAGGATGTGGCGTCAGGTGTCCCCACAGATATGTAGCAAACCTTTGAGATAGTGGTGAGTATTCGTACATAAAATCCGAAAAACTCATGCATTGCCAGATCGAAAGGTTGACATGGAAGTAAGGAACATAACCGATCGGGCATTTGTCATCACTGTCCTAGCACTCCATAACCTCTTCAAAATAGAGTTAAGTTTTCGATTGTAGCTGCATTTTGAATGTTTCATGGTATGTCCAAACCTATTAGCCACGTCACGCCACCCACGTCGAGCTGACCACCGGTTCTCTAGGGTCAAGCGAATGGTTAGAGATGGCAGGCAGGTCACCGCAAGTCTCCATTAACTACGTGGAGCTACTCCAGCTAGCTGTACCGTCATGTGTCCTGTCCGGCTGTCCGTACGCGCATTTCAGTACTCCTAGTGAGCACAATATTGGTCGTTTGAGTGAAGCTCAAGTTTCTTTGACCGCCATTTTGCTTTTGCTTTTGCCGTATTTGCTTACGCCGAAGGCGATTGGATTGGAGCTGACGAAATTCTCAAGTTAGGAAGATGTCAAGCACTACCAAGTGACGAGTGAGGTGACTCACCCTCTCGTTATCCATCTACTGTCGATTCTAACACAACAACCGGCGTACCGTAAGTAGGGTAATACTGAATCTGTACTAGGACTAGTAGTGTGAATTGGCGAGGTCTTGAGTCGTGACCCAAGGCTGGCACGCGGATTGACAGGCCATGCTTGGAGAGGGGAAATAGTACTCATCGCGGAATGACAGAGTGGCCAATAGGTAAATGCACGCGTAGTGTCTGGTACGGCACGCGCACACTCGGGCTGCCCCTGAACTGCAGGTTCTGTACTGGTAAGTACTACTCCGTACTACCAGGTCACCAGATCCAATCTAGCCCGAGTACGCTGGTGCAGGGCGTGGATCGCGCCGCTGCCCATGCGTGGCAGGTTCTTCCGTGTTTCGCCATCTCAATGCTCGGTGATGTAGAAACAGATCTCCTGACCCCAATCACCGTTTCACCCTGACGGAAGAGAGCGACAATCAACGGAGTCTAAGGGCATCTCTAGCCGTGCCCCCAGCGCCTCCCATCCCCCGGCGGCTTTTTTAGCGTCGGCGCGAAGAAATTTCTTCCAGTCGCCCCCCCAGAACCTTGATTAGCGCCGTTTGACACCGTTTTTAGCGTCGGCGCACCCAAGCCGAACCCAACGCGCTGGGTTCGGCCTGGGGGGCAAAAGGCGACGTGGGCCAGCCCTGTCGGCGAGGGAAGGCGATTTCCCTCCCTTTTTCCCTTTTCGCGCCAGCTCTCCCGCCATTTCGCCCCCACAAATCCCCTCTCCATCCCGCAGCTCCCGCCATTTCCCCACCTGACAAGGGTATACATCTTGGGTAAACTACCGTGAGGTTACCTGTTGCACGTGACAATTAAAGGCCCAATAGCGAAGAGACAACTCGAAACCCAAGACAGGAGGCCCAACAAGATGGAGTACCCTCCAAGTTTAGACATAGACATAGTCGGTTTGTACTTTTCTTATGTGTAAACTAGGTCGGTTACAAACTCCCGGGACCCAGCCTATTTAAGGACTGGGAGGGGTGCCGATCTAGGGGCAAGCCATACTCGAACCACCAAAGCTCTAGCGAGATCATCATCTCGCCGGAGTCTCCTTTTAACCTCATAATCTCACGCGATCAATAACAGACAAGCAAGAAGTAGGGTCTTTACCTCCACCCGAGGGGCCTGAACCTGGGTAAATCTTTGCCTCTGCTTGTCAGCCGACAAAACTAACAGTACTACCACGTTCTCTCCCCATAATCTCAACCCTAGGTCCTTAACCATGGGATTTGATGAGTGTACCCCTCGTCAATTGGTGCCGTCTGTGGGAAAGAATAGTGCTGGACTCGCGGTTTCTTCGGTTCCATCGGAAAACGGCGACACGCCGATCGGATCTACAAACGGCAACTCGCCGGCTGCATCAACAAACCAGAACTCGCCGACTCAGGCGGCACACGGCAACTCGCCGGTTCACTCGACAAACGGCAACACGCCAGCTTCACCCGCAAAAAGTGCATCGGATCCTCTGATGGATTTCGAGCCACACTCGCCAGATTCCAGGAGGCCTTCTCCGATCTCGAGTCAGGTTTGGGTTTAACCGTTGGTTCGTTCAATTTTTTCGTCAACAAGCTTGGTGTGCAGGACTTGACGGATCCACGCCAACTCGCGACTTCCGCACCCGAGGCTCCATCGGTTGCGGCTCCTTCGACTGCGGATCCCTCAACTGCGTCCATACCATCGTCGATCCTCCAAGCTTGTTCGTCTGCAACAACCATGTCCACACGAGAGATGCGCGAGCTCATTGAAGAACTCCAGGGCGAGGAGGCCGAATCAGCATACGCACAAACGATCCCGAGCTCGATCTCCCACTCGAGGATAGTTTCGACTGCGGGATCTCCCTTAGCGACTTCGACGAACCTGAAACTCATATCGACAACCACGTCGACTCCGAGATCTGCACCAACAACAACAACCTCGACTTCGAGATTCATAACAACTTCGCCGACGCCGAGATGAGCATAGGCGATGAAGGCATCGACAGCGAGATCCGTCCAGACGGACCACTCGACGGGCATATCGACTCCGACATGAGCCTTGATGACGATGTCGAGTCCATGTGGGACTCGAAGAACACATACATACCCTCGGGTGATACCCCAGCAGGTCTACGTCGCCATCGCCGCAGAATCATCAGATGCTGCGGCCAGCCGCAGGCCTACAGAATTCCCGTGCACAGTTACTATGCCGGACGGAGTCACAACTCTCACAATCACTGCTGAGATGGCAGCAAAAGCAGATAAAGTCATCAAGGAGTGCACAATGATGCCAGCAGACGCAACACAAGAGGAGATGTTGACCTTCCAGTACTTCAACTGGCAGGAATCACTTCGACTGCGGCAGGTCAGAGCAACACTCGAAGAACGCAAAAAGCAAGCTAGCTTGTCGAGTGCGCGAAGAAGACAGCTCTCCCTGAGCTCCACCGGGCGAGCAGACACAAGACCCAGATCAAGGTTGTCACACCTCTCGCCAGACGAAAGGGCGGCGCTCACCCGCAACTTAGGCAACTCTTTCATGACATACGACGAAGAGGGAGTGCCAGTACCCAAAACAGCTGCGGGTGCCCTCTTCACCGCTGCAGCGTACCTAGAGGCAATCAAACCTCCAGCTGATGACCCCAATGCAAAACTGCATCGCCAGCAGATCAAATCACTCGCCTTAGCGGCGAAGGCCATACGCCAAATTCCAAGAACTCCAGGTGGGAGTCGAGACCGTGCCCTAGTCGACCGCGTCGGGAAGAGCATAATCACAGTGGTCACCGCCACCACTCGAAGGAAAGAAGCGGCTCGCGTAGGCGCAGGTCCAGGAGCAGATCACGCAGATCTTACAGTAGCGACTCATACTCTGATCGAGAGCCTGAGCCACATGGAGCTCTGTGCTTCACTCGACGCGTCCGCGAGACACGGATGCCCAAAGGGTTCAAACTCACATCTGAACAGCCCAAGTACACGGGTCGACAGGAACCTTCTGGGTGGCTGGAAGACTACAGGCTGGCTGTCGCGTGCCAGCGAGGCACAAACACCACAGCCATGCAATACATACGACTCATGCTCGAAGGCACAGCCCGCGACTGGCTCAAGCTACCTCCATCACATACGACTCGTGGGATCACTTCCGCATGACTTCATCAAAAACTTCGAGCCTCTATGTGAGCGCCCAAAAACGTTCGAGGAGTGCGAGCCTGCGTTCAACGTTCAGACGAAACGTTGAGGTCATACATCAGACGATGGACTGAGATACGCAACTCAGTCGGAGTAATTTCAGAAGATATGGCCATGGATGCTTTCATAATGGGACTCGCCAGGCGGACCTCAAAGAAGCACTTGGTCGCAAAAAGCCAACCTCTGTGGCTAACCTCTTGATGACCGCGACTGAGTGGGCAGACGGAGAAGACATGGCGCGCACCACACGCGGGTCCTCACCCCGTGACAATCATGAAAGCGGCAGTCGAAGCCGCAGAGACTCGTACAGAGACGACCGAAGGCGCAAACGTTCAAAACGTCACTACGACGATGACAGACCCGAATTCATGGCGGCTGGGTTCTCCACACCCCGCAATGACCAGGACAGAAGCGACCGACGGTCGGAAGATCGGCGAGACAGTCGAGATGATCGCGGGACAGTCGAGATGATCGTCGGGACAGTCGAGACCGCGGCCAACGCAGTGATAGCTACAAGAGGAAGGACTGGCGCAAGTCACGGGCACAATCTGAGCGATCATTCGAAGAAAAGATGGATGCTGATTGCAGATTCCACCTGTACAAGGGGGACGACGGAAAACTGCGCTCCAATCACTCGATGAGAAACTGCAGGGAGTTCGACCAAATGGCGACTGATTACGTAAATCTCAGAAAGGCAGCAGCCACACAAGCACCTGCACCCGTGCCTCAGCCAAACAATGTGCCTGTTCTGATGGCACCACCTCCACCACCACAGCCTGCCGCAGGCGGAAATCTCGCGGGTGCCATACAGCACATACCTCGGGTGGACGAACCACAGTACCCTCCGCCCCAAGGGCAGATGTACATGATACAGAAAGGTCGCCCTTCCAACAGGGAGCAAAAACTTCGCACTCGACAAGTAAACATGGCGGTCATGTCACCTCCCGCTGTAACTGAATTCTTGAAGGGTTCTGAAACCGCAATAAGCTTCAGCAGAGAGGACCACCCTCCATCGGTTGTTCGTCCAGGGCACTCTGCTCTGGTACTCGACGCGCAAATTGGAGGCTACGCCATGTCCAAGGTATTCATGGATGGTGGCAGCGGCATAAACATCATCTTCGCAGATACGCTCCGCAAAATGAACAGGTCAGTCGAAAACCTGCCAAGGTCTCAAATACCTTTCACGGTATCGTCCCAGGCAAAGCAATAAGCCCAGAAGGCACCATACAACTCGACGTAACGTTTGGGGACAAGAACCACTTCAGGACAGAATCGATTGAGTTCGAAGTTGTCGACTGGAAGTCACAATACCATGCTATACTTGGACGCCCGACGTTCGCTCGATTCATGGCGGTGCCACACTACGCATACCTCCAGCTGAAGATGCCTGGACCAAAAGGAGTAATCACAGTCAAGGGAACTTCCAAAAGTCTGACTCTTGTGACCGAGAATTCAGCAAAATCTCTGAGATGTTTGGCATGGAAGCAACACTCGCTGATCTAGCGGTCTCCAACGATCGAACACTTATGCCAGAACACAAAAAGGTGGCAGTCGACAGAGCATTCAATGCCACCAATGACACAAGATCGCATCAGGTGCACCCGACTGACCCGACCAAGACAGTCAATGTCTCGTCGAGTCTGCCTATCGCATAGGAAAGCGCGCTCGTCGAATTCCTCCGTGAGAACTGGGATATATTTGCATGGTGTCCAGCCGACATGCCAGGTATTCCCAGGGAATTCGCCGAGCACTCTCTCCAATTATTTCCAGATGCTAAACCAGTCAAGCAAACAATGCGCCGCATATCCGGCCCAAAAAGAACTGCAGTCGAAGCCGAAGTCGACAGGCTACTCGCAGCAGGATTCATCAGAGAGATCAAGAAATCACAATGGGTGGCCAACCCCGTACTCGTAGAGAAGAAGCACACAGATATCCTTCGGATGTGCGTAGATTTTACAGCACTCAATAAGTGTTGTCCAAAGGATCACTTTCCACTACCTCGAATCGACCAGATCGTCGACTCCACCGCCGGGTGCGCTCGCTTGTCCTTCCTGGATGCTTACTCGGGTTACCACCAGATAAGGATGAAGGAAGAGGATGAAGAGAAAACGGCGTTCATAACCCCACTCGGGGTCTACTGCTACACCACAATGCCTTTCGGGCTCAAGAACGCAGGCGCAACCTACCAGCGCATGATGCAAGATTGCCTCAAGAAGCAAATTGGGCGAAACGTCCAGGTCTATGTGATGACATCGTCATCACAACAAGGGAGAAAACACACTACTCGATGACTTGCGAGAGACGTTCGCAAACCTCAAACGCTTCCACATCAAGCTCAACCCGAAGAAGTGCACGTTCGGCGTGCCAGCCGGGCAACTCCTCGGGTATCTAGTCTCAGCTCGAGGAATCGAGGCAGACCCGGAGAAAATACAGGCCATCTTGACGATGCAAAGGCCTTCAAAGCTCCATGACGTGCAAAAGTTGGCGGGTCGAGTAGCAGCACTCAGTCGATTCATCAGCAAGCTAGGCGAAAAAGCACTCCCGTTCTATCGACTGATGAAGAAAGCAGATAAATTCGAGTGGACGCCAGAAGCCGAAGCAGCCTTTACGGATCTCAAGCGAGTCCTCACAAGCCCTCCAATCCTCGTCGCACCAAGGGAACGCGAGCCATTGTACCTATATGTCTCTGCAACTAACAGGGTGGTAAGCACCGTACTGGTAGTCGAACGAAGGGAGGAGGGACACGCCCAAAGCATACAACGTCCAGTCTATTACTTGAGTGAAGTGCTCTCCACATCAAAGCAGCGGTACCCGCACTATCAAAAGCTGGCCTACGCCGTGTTCATGTCCTCAAGGAAGCTGACGCATTACTTCTCCGAGCACCCGATCACTGTAATCAGCACCTCAGGGATCGGGGACATCCTCACAAACCCCAACGCAACTGGGCGAGTCGCAAAATGGCTCATCGAGCTAGCACCGAGACATCAAGTATGATTACCCGAAGGCCATCAAAGCACAAGTTTACCTGACTTCCACACCGAGTGGATCGAAGCTCAGCTGCCAGGAGCGCCAGATGTGTCCAACTCATGGACTATGTACTTTGACGGCTCGAAGAAAAACGAAGGCGCAGGCGCGGTGTCATCCTCATATCACCAAAAGGCGACAAGCTCGCTATATCCTACAATGGGATTCGAGTTCCCATCCAATAACGAAGCGAGTACGAGGCCCTGATCCATGGCATGAGGATGGCCAAAGCCCTCGGGTGCACTCGACTGATGATCTACGGTGACTCGAATCTTGTGGTACAGCAAACAATGAAGGCCTGCGATGCAATCGCAGATAACATGATTGCCTACCGTGACCTGTACAACTCATGGAGGGCAGCTTCGAAGGCTGCGAGTTGCGGCACATAGGGCGTGAAAGCAATGAAGAAGCAGATAAGTTAGCCAACATTGGCGCGACCAAAGCACCAGTTCCACCTGGTGTCTTCTTCGAGCGCATCGAGCACAGATCCATCAAAAAGAAGCGAGCATCTCCTACATCAGCCGCACCAGCCAAGAGCAAAGCACCTAGCACAGAGGACCCGCCAGTCGAGGTACTCCTCATCGAGCCAACTTGGACTCAACCTTTCCTCGCATACATACTCCGCGGCGAGGTACCCGAAGACATAACAGAGTCAAGACGCGTCACTCGACGATCTAAAGCATACACTGTCATCAACGGTGAACTTACAAACGCAGCATATCAGGTATGTTCCAACGTTGCATAGCATTTGAAGATGGCCAAGCCATCCTTCGTGATATTCATGCAGGTACCTGCGGGCATCATGCCAGCAGTCGATCACTCGTAGCCAAAGCCTTTCGCGCAGGCTTCTACTGGCCCACAGCACTCAAAGACGCGGAGGACATAGTCAAAAGGTGCATCGGCTGTCAAAAATTCGCCACAAAGCCACACGCACCCGCATCGGCGTTGAAGACAATACCATTGGCCTGGCCCTTCGCCCAGTGGGGGCTCGATATGGTTGGGCCACTCAAAAAATCCTCCCATGGAGGGCATACTCACCTTCTGGTGGCGGTCGACAAGTTCACCAAGTGGATTGAAGCAGTACCTATCACAAGTTCGACTGCCACTACAGCAGTCAATTTCATAAAATCCATCATATACCGCTTTGGTGTGCCAAGTAGCATCATTACTGACAACGGTACAAACTTCACGGCTGAGGAATTCCAATCCTTCTGCAAAGAGCAAGATATCACGCTCAATTATGCATCTGTGGCACACCCGCAATCCAATGGCCAAGTCGAAAAGGCCAATGGACTTGTGACAAGCGGAATCAAGAAACGCCTCCTGGTGCCTGATACGGGTCGCCCGATCTTCTCAGTAGAATTGTGGGTTACGAGTGCTTGCCTCACGAATAACACTCAGCCGTACACCACGCGCCAATGCACGGACTTGCGGCCCTATGGATATTCGCCCAACACGCACCGGATTGATCGCCGCCGACTACGAAGCGGAGATCGCCAAGCCTTCAATTCCCAGCGGAAAAGCAAACTTGACCTTGATCTTCAGAAACGGAAACACGGTATCGCCCAATCCCTCTCACGAACCCTCGTATGAGCTGTGGAAAAGAGGAACAAGCAACTTTGCAATGTTTCAATCTCTAGATTAAACGTAGTCTGCCCTAGAAAGTCTACGTACAGGGCATATATATCATCCATGGCTGATGGCTATTCTAACTTGGTTCGGATTCTAATTAACAACCGACCCATGTAGGTGCGGCCCATAAGCACGCAGGCCTTTTATTTCATACGACTAGGAAATCTGACAAAACGTGGCCATGTTGATTGATCTGTCTATACGTATGCAGTTTCCAGACTTCTATTAGTACTTGTACTAGGTCCTCTCGGCATCAGGTTGTGTACGCCAGACTTCGAGTAGTACTTGTACTAGGCTTTCTCTTTCGCGCAAATAGCACAGCTTCCACGCCTCCCTACCTCTGCTTCTGCTACGCATCCGTGATCATCAACATATCTGAGAATAAATAATACAGATGATTTAGGTAGTATAAAATTCTCAGAAAATAAATTGTTGTACTCATTAAGGATTAAATTCACCTTTTCTTGTAGTTGTTTCGCTCGAGCTCGTGTGATCGGACCGGTCGGCATCTCGATGCGAATATCTTGAGAATGTGGCAAAGTAGAGATACCCTCATCAGTGCCACTCAAAAGGGCACCCGCGGCACCCACGGGAGATCTCGGAGGTGGAGCATACCGACTGAAGCACGCGAAGACAGGCGAACTCTCGCATAATCCTTGTAACGTTGCGCAGCTGCGCTGTTTCTATGCTTAGATTGCTCAGTCGCATAATGTAATAGGCACAGATGTCGGATGGCTGCAGGTTTCAGACGCGCTCTTTTCCTTACTAGGGTACCTAAGGGAACTGGAAGGTTTTTAATGAGGCGGCCTGCAGCCTAACATTCATAAATGGAATATAGTCAATAAATTCCTCATATTTCTCCCTGTTTACTACTCGCACAACCTTAGCCTCACCCGAATACTCGGGGGCTGCGCTACTTCAAAACGTGAGCTCTCGCTCCTTCAAACATAATACCCAGGCGCACTCGAATACTCGGGGGCTAGGTCGTAAAGAAATCATACATAAACAAAAAAGTTGCTCAACAACATGAGTTGCAGCTTTAAACACCGTAAAAATTCACAGTCTCACTCGAACACTCGGGGCTGTAGAATTCATGTTCTATGTAAAGTATTTTTCATAAACCCCACTCAATACACTCGGGGGCTGCATACATACAAGTGAACAAATATGTACTAAGTACAAATAGCAAAATTTACACTCGGGGGCTGTTCCCTATACAGAAAAACCCTAATCTTCCGGTTCGTCCTTTGCTGGAAGAACAGGGCCCATAAGTTGAGCATGATAGCAATCAACCAGCACCCTCGCATGATCGACTGTATCGTCAAGATGCGACTGGGACAAAGACGATCCAGGCGCGGGTGGACATAGCTGCAAATTTGGACGTTGACTTCGGATATATGCCATTGTTGCGTTGGCGCCATCCACAAGCTTCTGGGTGATAAAATCTCGGATGGAACCTGTCGTCCGAAAGAGCCCGAGCAACTCGTGGATTCCTTGAGGTTGCGGCCCAGTCGGAAAAAGCGTCTGGTTGATTCGACTGAAGGCCCACCTGCATAACTCAAGAAGCATAGTGCTCCGCCACACTCGATCCTGCAGAGTCGCGAGTATGCGTGCTCGGTGCTTATCCAAGCGAAAGTGCTGACGGCCAGTCGTAGGTTCGTCAGTCGCCATGTTCAATTGCTCATCTACATGAGCCTGCTCCGCCTGGAAATCTTGAACAAAACCTGCAACACCACAAGTTGGGTGAACAAAAAGGGATAGGTTGTGAACTCACAAGATCAAAGGCAGTCATGCTTACACTCGAGCTGTCTGTTCACGATCTCCATCTCGCCAAGCACATACTCCTCCCGTTGAGTGGGTAAAGCAAGCCTCGCCCTCATCCTATCCAGCTCGCTGCGGGTATTCTCCAGATCTTGCTCCAGTTTTGCGACTCGAGCCTTCATATAACGCATTACTGCGGCATCGTTCGACACCTGAGCTCGAGATCGAGTGGGGGCACGATGCCGCGACGAACTAGATGAAGTGGCGGATGGCTGTTTCTGTTCCAAATATCATAAAAGTTTCGTGAGAAACTTATCACAAAGCTTAGGCGAGTAACAGCACACAAACTTACATGCAGAAGCATAACAAGGAAATTAAATTCATACAAGGGTAGCAAAAGCGCATGCATACTCGCATGGTCATAAGTTTAATTACAAGGCATAAAAGGTGCGGCTGCCCTACTTCTCAGACACCGACTCCGACCTAGCCCTACTCGCACGGGCGGCGACCTCTGTTGCACGGCGTTCCATGGTGTTCATAAAAAGGTTGGCCAGCCGGGTGGCTCGCTCGCTAACATGCTTCAAAGATATTAGCTTCCCGCCGGCCTTCCGAGGGAAGTCAGACATCGCCGCCTCGAAGTTACCCTCTATCCCATGACCTAGTATCAGCTTGAGGGTGGACTCTGAGCCGCGTACCGTGAGGGCGCGAGCAAAATTCGCCATGGTTGAAGTCCCCGGTCCAAGCACGCCTGCGAATCCGTCAGCAGTCGACGGCACACAGCGGGAGCACCTCCTTGTACACAGCGCCGAGGGTGCTGGCAGACTTGGCAAGGGAATCCTTCGCCTGGACAAAGGTAGCACCAAGGTCACCTATAACCTGGTCGAGTGATAACTCATCACTGACCATGTCAGTAGGTGTTGGTACACCAATCACCTCTGTAACATGAACCAGAAAAAGCAAGGTTACTACATAATACCCAACGGGTACATGGGAGGCATACAAAAAAAAAGATGGTTCCTTACCTCTCACGTTCTGTGCGAGGCCAGCCAGTCTCTCAGCATGCTCCTTCTCGCGCGCAGCAGCAGAATGCTGGGCGGCATCCGCGGCTTTCTTCGATTCGGCAGCTTGAGTGGCAAGACCTTCTTCTAGCTCCTTTACTCGGGTTTCAGTAGATGCCTTGTCACCTGGGATAGATGGCCAGATGTCATTCACAATCGACAACGCAAAGACAGAGCAAAAAGAGCTTCAAATACAGAAGTCGAACACACTTACGGCTGAGTTGCTCCATGACAGCGCGCAGATTGTCTCTCTCCTGTTCAACCTGGACAAAAGCTTTGCCTGATTCCACCAGGTTGAGGTAGAAGGGCTGCATGCACATGGAACCAGCATAAGTTATACACAAATAGTCCCAGCATGAGGACTCGACAAATGACACTTACGTGTTCAACCCAAGGCGCAGGCTTGGCAGCAGAAGTCCCAATTTCTGGAGTCGACGTACTCGCAATCTTGGCGGCTTCAAAGGTAGTGGCCGTGGCTACTGTCTTCACGACTTCAGTCGCAACAGGAGAAGCTTCCGGCTGATCTGGAGTCGAAGCTCTCTCGGCTAGAGGAGTCGGAGGGCACACAGTCTCGGCACTACGAGTGACCGAAAGACATACAACATAAGCAACAGTACTCAACTCACAAAAAAAATTAGTACAAAAAGGAGCAAACCTGTGCTCTTCTTCATCATCAGTGTCAAGGTTTTCAAAGTTTGGGCCTCCAAAAAGTAGCTCCCCACCCGACTGAGGAGGAGGAGGAGCCGAGCTCAACGGGCTCACGTCTAAAGGAGCAGCTGTGGTCGTAGGAGACGAGCCCGAGTCTCCGTCATCTCTCACATCCGATCCTTTGCGGGTGAACTCATGGAGGAAGACACAACTTGAGCCGCCCGACGGCGCTTGCGAGTAGGGACCTCGTTCACATCATCAGTCGTGGCACGCTCCTTGTCCTGTGCTTCTTCAACCCCTTCCTCTTCAACCTCTTCTGTGGGAGATGTAGTAGCCGAAGGTAGAGGCAATTCATCTCCTCCCTTCGCTTCTACCGTCACCTCTGTTTCATGACTTGGGCCATCTTCGGGAAGAGGAGGAAGGGTTGAGGCGGTCGAGTGGCCCTGCATACAGAATACAGCAGTCGAAAGTCACAAAGATGCATAGCAGAATAACAAAAGCAGGAGATCATAAAATCGATAGATTCACTAACCTCTGGCAAAGCCTTTTCAGCCCCATAAGGAGCAACAGGGCAGTCGACGTTGCAGGGCTCGATGGATTTTGTGCTGGTGATGGATCGCACATGTGCCACCAGCTCGCTCCTAGACAGCTCCTCCTTGTTCATCCGAGTGGAGTCGAGAGGACCTTCATACTGCCACATAGGGTGAGCTCGCGCATGGAGCGGCCACACCCGCATCTTCACAAAGGTGGCAATTAGATGCACACCAGTAACGCTGTTAAGCAGTCATCCAATCGTCTCCAGAAGAGGCGCCGCTTTCGCCATCTCTTCAGTCGAAAGCTCATGGTCCCAGGCCTTCGTCCTAGCGGCTATACCAGCAGTCGAAAATGCTGGTGCCCCTTCCTGGTCGACTAGCACATAAAACCACCTTTTCCTCCACCCTTGCGCCCAGTCGACTGGCTTCAGGGCAAAGTATCGGGTGTCGCTGCGCACTTGGATCTGAAGGCCTCCAACTGGATAGGTTCGGCCGCCTCGGTTGTTGGGCCGAACCATGAAGATAGACTTCCACAGAGCCCAGCTGGGAGCAACTCCCAGGAAGCACTCGCACAGTACCATAAAACAAGCAATGTGCATAATGCCGTTCGGGGTGAGATCATGAATCTGCACCCCATAGGCGTATAGCAAACAACGAACGAAATCGTGGAGGGGAAAAGATAGACCCCTAGGCAAGAACTCCGCAAAACATACGCGCTCGTTTGCGTGAGGTTCGGGGAGTACCTCTTTTGATGGCGCACGGACGGTAAGCTGGTCCGCCGACGGCAGCAGTCCGTCCTCGCGGAACTTCTCGAGATGCACTGCCTTGATCGTGGACTTCATCCAATCGCCGGCGCTCTTCTTGAGGTCGACGGCGGAGGCAGATGCGCCAGCCGCAGTTTTCTTCCCCTTCAGAGCGGCAACATCAGTCGCAGGCGCGTCAGAGGCAGAAGCTTTCCTCTTTGGCGCCATGGCGGTGGTGGCTAAAGAGAACATCGAAAGCTTGGGCACAAAGAGCAATGGAGCAGGGGCGCAAGGAAAAAGATGGAGCGGGGCGGCGCGCAGAGCAAATGGCTAGTAAAAAAACAATGCCAGCGTCGTTCCCCTATTTACCACAAATCAAAGGCAATCACAGCCATTCAAATCCCAACCGTGCGCTCTGCTCGCGATCTCACCGTACACATGGCACAAAATGTCATCCATGACGTCGTCACAAGCACTTTGATCAGAAATAGATTCGAGTCCGCTCAACGCGTATTGGCCACTCGACTGCCTTGTTTGGTTCGGGTGTGAAAAAGCAATGATAAGGCAAAATTGGTCACTCGGCCGTTTCTTCGGCTTGTTCCATATTACTCCCGTCGGGAGCGTATCAAAAATTTCTTCGACTAAAGATGCTCAAGACAAAATGATTTTGAGATTATCCTCCATTGCAAGCAATAAAGCACAATCTCGGGGCTACTCCCATCGGGAGCGCTGTCGCGCACCCGATAGAATAATGTCAACGGGTCAGTCGACAAATGAATCGACTCAGTTCATATACAAAATCATACTCGAAACATTCCCGAGTTGCGTCCGTCGCAAATACCTCGGATGCTGCATGCATAGTGCAAAGGTAAGACCCGCCGAACTTTCGAGTTGGGCTAAGGACCGTTCCAGCAACGTCAATACGTATGCTTTCCGTGTCAGCAGACATGATGAAAAATCCCGACGGACGTGTTGGGTAAAATTCAAAGTTATACTGTAGATCGACTCAGTAAGACCTCAGCGGCCTAGTTGAATCTGACCCGTTTGTTCCAGATTCGAGTCCGGGGACTCGAGTTTGATTGAAAACTAGTAAGGTTTTACCCGAATGTGTAGTTAACCAGTCCCGATCCGTCGAGTGTACTGGGCCTGCTAAGCTATAATCCCTTGATCATCATAAGCAAAAACCACAGTCGATGAAATACTCGACATAGCCAACATGTGCTATTCATACAGGAATTTCAATTATAATATACAGAATACAAAGCATATGACGTGCACTTACGAACGAGTCCATGCCCGATTCTTTGAGTCAGACAAGTACTCGGGGGCTACTGACAAGGGTATACATCTTGGGTACCCTACCGTGAGGGTACCTGGTGCACGTGACGATTAAAGGCCCAATAGCGAAGAGACGACTCGAAGCCCAAGACAGGAGGCCCAACAAGATGGAGTACCCTCCAAGTTTAGACATAGACATAGTCGGTTTGTACTTTCCTTATGTGTAAACTAGGTCGGTTACAAACTCCCGGGACCCAGCCTATTTAAGGGCTGGGAGGGGTGCCGATCTAGGGGCAAGCCATCCTCGAACCACCAAAGCTCTAGCGAGATCGTCATCTCGCCGGAGCCTCTTTGTAACCTCATAATCTCACGCGATCAATAACAGACAAGCAGGAAGTAGGGTCTTTACCTCCACCCGAGAGGCCTGAACCTGGGTAAATCTTTGCCTCTGCTTGTCAGCTGACGAAACTATCAGTACTACCACGTTCTCTCCCCATAATCTCAACCCTAGGTCCTTAACCATGGGATTTGATGAGTGTACCCCTCGTCACCACCAGATCTTGCCGCCATGCCGCCCAAGAAGTTCACAGGCCCCCGCAACGCCGCCTTCGCGCTTGCCTCCTCCGCCGTCGTTGTGAAGGAGAAGAAGAAGAGGAAGCCGAGGAGCCGAAGAAGAAGCCACCGGGCTGGACCAACGCCAAGTGGATGGCGGACGTGGCACGCCGCAAGACCGAGAACGCCAGCCGTCGGGCGAGGGAGAAGGTGCAGCGCGCCAAGAAGGGTGGCGGCGAAGAAGAGGAGGAGGAGGAAGAAGAGGAAGAGTATGAGGAAGGGAAGATGAGGAGGTGATGGAGGTGGATGCGCCGGCTCTGCCGCCCAAGGTGAGGGTCGGCCTCCCACCTCATCCTCAATTTGCCGGATGGGGCAGCCAAGCCAGCGTCGCCTCGCCGACGGGCTACTCGCCGTCATCGTCGCCGCGCTGGAGCGTGTCTCCCCACTACTCCCATGCGTACGCCGACGGCGACCCGCACGGCGGCTTCAACCCCAACATCGCGTTCCCGCACGGCGCGCCTCCGCCTCCACTCTATGCAGGGTCGCCGGGATACTCGAGCTCGCCTTCGCTTCGCCGCGCCCTCCCTTTCGCCCCGAGCCAGGACGCCCGCCTACTATTCGGCGGAATGCATGGCGACACCTTCATGGACGAGCTCATCGCCACCGGCTCCATCGCTTCGGCCACAGCCCCGGGGTTCTTCTCGCAAGACGGTGATTCATAGCAGCACGCCGGCAGCTTTGGTGGCGAGCCGAGGACGCAGGAAACCGAGGACGATACGGCGGAGGTGGTCGTCAGCGAAGAAGCAGCACCGGTCGCGGCCAAAGGCAAGGCGAAGAAGAAGGACCCCAAGGTGCCGAAGCCTCCCGCCGAGCCTCGCATCAAGTGGAGCCACAAGGAAGATGTGCTCCTTGCCGAAGCCTGGATGATGATGAGCTTGGACCCGATCGTCGACGCCAACCAGAACATGGACAACTACTGGAAGCGGGTCAAGACTTCATACGATGAGCACCGGATCGTCGATCCCGAGTACGCCACGGCCGGTGAGCGCGGCGAGAAGGCCATGGCCAACCATTGGGGGGTTATTCAACATGCTTGCAACAAATGGCATGGCATTCAAGAGGAAGTCCAGAATCGGCCGAAGAGCGGCGCCAACCACGAGATGGAGGTGAGCTCCTTTCGCCTTGGTTTCTCTCATCTATGCCAGCTTGCTCATTTCGGCCCTTGTTTTGCCTTGTAGTACGTCCGGATGTTCGAGATGTACCGCGACGACGAGAAGGCCGATTTCAAGTTCCTCCACATCTTTACAAGGATCGAGGGGTGCGACAAGTGGAAGGAAGTTCGTCATGCTCTCCGCAAGGCCAAGGAGTACGCGCTGGACGCGCCGGTAGCTGGAGCGGCAGATGGGTGCCCGGAAGGCCACAAGAAAGCCAAGGCGGCGAGGGACGCGGCGCCAGCTGCGGCGAAGAGGCATGCGTCGATCGAGACATGCATCGCCGACACTGCCACCCACGCCGCCAAGAGAGAGGAGAAGACCGAAGCGAGGTGGACGGCGCTCATGGCCAACCAGGGCATCAAGCTCAACCTGCTCAAGACCACCACCGTGACGAGGAAGAGGAACAATGACCTCGCTTTCCTGATGGGAGGCGACCCGGCGGCGATGGATCCCGAGGTCAGGGAGTGGTTCTTGGCGCAGCGTGACGCCATCCTCAGCCAGATTGATCCGGCGACCCTGACACCGCCACTGAGCGCCACCCTTTCGGCCACTACGAGCTCCACTCCTCCGGCTGATCCGAGCCCCGCCACTGCAACCGACACGAGCTCGGCCACGGACACCGCCACGCCGCCTCTGAGCACTGCGCCGGCCGCCACTCTGATCTCCGCCCCTACTCCGACGACTGCACCCATCGAGCTAGACGACGACGCCGAGGTGTCACCGGTGACCGTCTGATCTGCGCATCAGCATGCCGAATGTGGCACTACATCGCTGGACAATGGCTTGATTCGATCGCCGAACTGTGGCTTTTTTGTATGATCGCCCAACTGTGGCTTTGATCGCCGAACTCGGGCTTTTTTTGGGGTGGGAAACAAACTTTCAAATTATGTTGGTTTGTGTTAAACTTGGGGGCCGAAACAAGTAGAAACTCCAACCCCCCAGGCCGAAGTTTGCGTCGGTGCAAAGCCAAAAAGGCAACGACCGAAGCCCTGGGGGGGCCGAACGACTGGAGATGCCCTAAAGAGTTGCATAACGACTCGACATGCATCATTAACCGAGAACGCGGGAATTGAAAAATACTACAGGATATGGAGTGGCATGCCTAGTTGAATGAATTTGAACTAAAGAGGGGTCGGTGAAATAGGAAAAGTAAAGAAATTGAAAAGACAGGTAGGAGTAAATTCTATATTTCTTATGAAATGCAATACATCACTACTATATATAATGGCTTGAAGAGCCGCAGCACTGTAGCGTGCTACAGTGTAACAGTAGCTACAGTAGCTACAGTGCTGCGGATCCGCACCGTCGATCACAGATCCGACGGCTCCCACCCACCGGTTGCCCTGCAATTTTACAAAAAAGAACCTCACAAATCGATAAACTAACCCGCAACCCACGCCTCCTGTTGAAGGTGGATCTATTTGTAAATTCCGAAAACTCCGGGGCCTCGCAGAAAAATGACCCTCTGATGCATGTAAAATGCATACATGAACTTTACATTTTATTACTTGATATTCCAACTTATTTGCATCATATATGGGTTATATTTATGTTTTATAATGATTTTAGGGGATAATTCACAGTTTCCCCTATTTGGAATTAACCCTGCAGAACCAGAAAACCCTTTTTCCATGTTTTTGACTTTCAGGGACCAAACGACGTCCAAATGACCTAATATTTTACGGGGCCCAATATTTGGAAATAAGAAGACGTACGAGCCAAGGATCCGCGAAAAAGGAAGTCCGAGGAAGAAAATAGATGGTCCCACGCGGCCAGATTCCTTGGCCGTGTGGGACCACCACTTTTATTCCTCGTGGCTCCGATGCCGTCCGTTTTCGTCTCCGTGGCTTCGTCTTGACCTAAAAACGTCTATAAAAATAGTCCCCCGAGGAGTTTCGCGAGGAGGCGGCGGAGAAACACAAAACCACGAAACAGAGAGTCAGAAGGCTGCCGCCGGAGAAGATCGGAGGGGGAAACGCCGCCGGAATCACCTCCGGAGGGCTCCACCCCCCTCCGGCGTGTTCATCATCAACATCTACAGCAAGATCATCTCCATCTCTCCACTGTAAACTCTTGGCAAACATGATATATGATGCAATATACTATTCCCTTGATCTATTGTGTCTCCCCATCTATGTTTGAGAAGTGATTTGTTCATGGCAAAGTGAAATAGTTCGTTGATTGGTTGCATACAAGTTTTGTTATCTTTTATGATTGTCTTGATGTACAATGTATGAGTGCACGCATATGTTGGGGAATGCATGTAAGGTGATCACCGTAGTGTAATGGATTGAGTAGGACGGGACGGAGTAGACAGAAACCGTGGTCTGAGACTTGAAGTTACATTATGGGGGATATATTAGGGGGACCCTAGAACTTAAGGCTATGGTGGGACAATTATGTCTTAATAATTCTTGTGCTGCACATTTACTTGGCCATGAGATCCATCATAAGAGTTGTGTAATTTGCTCATTTACTTGGCTACACCTATTTATGGCTCCTTCCTAAAGAAACAATTAAGACTGAAACATGTGCTTCACTAATTGTGACAACCACACGAATGAAATAACAATTGCTAGAACATTTGCTCCCTTGAGATATTTGCTACTTGAGATATTTGATACTTGCTACTTTGAGAAACTTGCTTGAGAAAACTGCTGAGAGAAACTTGCTCTAAGAAACTTGCGTTTGAAACTTGATTGAGAAACTTGTTACTAGATAAACCCATTCCACATCACTTGCTTCCATTAGTTAGTTCCTTTCATATTTAAATTTATTGCTTTGCATAAAAGGCCATATAAGAGGGTTATAGGGCTTTAGAGAATAGATAGTTTACCTTCAGCTCCTCGTGGGTTCGACACTCAAATACTTATCGAATTGTGCTACAGTGATTCCTTGCTCTTGGGGATTATCAAGCACTTTTCTGGCGCCGTTGCCGGGAGCGTTGTGCTAAGCTTTTATTCTTGTTTGCATTGCATACTAACATATAAATCTAAAACACAAAAAAATTATAAAATGGAAAACAACCAAACAATTATAGAATTGTATAATATCTATCTTGAGTTAGGACATGAAGTGTTTGAGGAGAAAATTAAATTTTATTTGCATAACAATCATGTTTGTGGTAGTACTAATTCTTTGAACACCTTTATTGCTAATGCTAAGGAAAACCTTAAGCTTGGGGAAGTTTGTTTTGATGAATATGGTATTTTTAGTCCCCCTACTATTGAGGATGAAAGTGATTTAATTGAGTTTGATGATCCATTATGCTCATTAGATGATAAGTCTTTATGTGGTGATTCTATTCAAAACTATGTGGTTATGTTTAACTTTAATGCTTGCAACTATTATGAGAGAGGGAGAGATAAGAATCCCCTTTATGTTTCTATGTTATTTAAAATGCAAGCTATTGATTATTATATGCATTGGTTACCTCAAATTTGTTGTTATTTATTCATATATAAAATTCCAATGCATAGGAAGAGAGTTAGACTTAAAAGTAAATTGTTTAATATTCTGTGGTGTGTTCCTTATGCTTTAACTTCCTATTCGGTTTGAACACACCTTTATATCTTTACAACATGTAAAATATCTTTACCTACTGTTTTGTGACAATTAGTTTAAGATTTTCATTTTATATAAAATTTGGGAAAGTAAATGAGAAGGATGAGTAATGGAGAAGTTGGGGTCGACCTTGAACATGTGTTGTTCATGCCAATGGAACCGTTGCAAAGTCTCTATCATTAAAACTTTTCCCAAAGCTAAAACCAAATAAAAAGAGTGTTTATGTTGTATATATTTGCTTCTTCTTTTGCCTTTTTGCTAAATCAAAAACAACAAAAATATTTTCTTTCTTCTTTGTTTGTTTCTCTTGAACCTTTCTTGGTTTTGCTTCTTTTTATTTCTTCAGTTTGATTTTCGGTTTTTGAGTCAAGGTGCTTGTTTACTACTGTAACATCACCTTTGTATCTTATTTTTCATATTATGGAAAGAATAACCTCTTTTGAGAGGTAGGATCAAACAATAGTAATTTGCTGTCCAGAAAACAGATTCCTAAGCTTTACTGCGAAAAATGTTAAAAATCACAGAAAAGGAATTTTGACCTGAAATTTCACGTCAGCAATATTCAGTTATTATTACACATTTCATTAGTTCAAAGTTTTCTGATTTGAGCAACGTAAGTGCCTCTGAAAATTCACTCTTTACGGGCTGTCCAGTTTTTGACAGATTCTGTCTTTATTTTGCATTACTCTCATTACTTGTGTTTTGTGTGGTTCTTTGGATCAAAGAACAATACACAACCATAGTAACATTAGTTAATGTTTAGAATCAACTCATGATATGTCTTTTCTGTACTTATGTGGATTTAATTTATGGAGACACTAACCCCTCTAATCAAGTTTTATGATGAGTTTTGTGTAAAGAGAATTTTCAAGTGGAAGAGTTGAGGGTGATGAACAAATATCAAGAGGGACAAACACTCAAGCTTGGGATGTTACCCCTAGGCTCACCCTACATATATCAAATAAGTACAAGAATTTAAGCTTGGGGATGCCAAGCCACCTCACTCCAACCATCTTGATACCAAGTAAGAAGCCTAGCTATATGGCTATAAAGAAAGCGCTTTACGGGAGGCAACCCGGTTGTTTTTATTTGTGATTTTCTTTGTGTCCTCTTGCTGTAACAAGAGACTTAGTTTTTAGTTTAGTTTCTGGAATTTTTAATAAAGTGCCAAGTTTTACCCATTTTGGTTTGAAAAAGTTGCTTATAGCATTCGGAGATTTTATTCCTGCACGAATCTGTGCACGGTATGATTTTTAATTCTTATTCTGTAACTCCGAATGAGCTGATATTTGAACTGTAGTTGCAACTTTTCATCCTCTGTATGCATGAATTTTTTGGAATTTTTCGACAAAGTTAAGTAGGGTAGAAAAATACGTTTTGCTGCTGCTGTTTTTCTGGACAGATTCTGTCCCATTTTGTTTGATGCATTTTTTGAACTTTTAACTTGAATCTTTTTGATCCAATTGAGTTTATAAGTAGGCATACAACATTATACACTTTCTGGACATTCATATGAATTTTTGTCTAAGGATTATATGCAGCAAGAAATCTATTTGTCTATCACTACTAATGTCACCCCACAGAAAAGAAATGGGAGAAACGGTGTTTTGAAGTTTTTTCACAGGGATTAGAGGAGATGCACCAAGAGCTATCCAAGGATGGTGAAGACCATAAGCTTGGGGATGTGAAGACAACCCCACTGGACCTACACACTCTCGGTTTGCACACGTCTAACTTCTGTTTTTCGATCAATGCACCTTATCGCATAAACTTGGAGCGTCTTTTGTTTGCTTTTTATTTTGGTTTGATTTTTATTTTGTGAGACCACCACCATCATTTATATATGAAAGAGGTACTGGAAATTTGGGTTGAATTAAGTTGGATGCTATTAAAAGATTGGGAAAGGGATGTTTAAGTTGATTCAAAAAGATACATATAGTTGCATGATTCATATGCTTTGTTAATGAGTGTTAATATGCAAGTGTTTTATCAAGAGCTATTTTTATTCATGTTTTGATGCTGAATGTTACTTTACTTTGTTTAACATGGATTGGTTAGTTCTATGGACACTCATGCATGCATTTAGACGGTCAACTTTCTCCCTCTTGCTAGCCCAAAAATTCCAACAAGTAAAAACTTGTTTCCAACACCTTCAACCAAAGTTTTTCCAGTGAGTCCACCATATCTACCTATTAGCTTTATGCTATTCCGAGTATGATTATCATGATATTTGTGTTATCTATACCTCTGAATGAAAATGCTTATGTTGTTGATTGTCATGGGAAAAGTTGGTTATAGAGCTCTCACGAACTTGATGCACACTTTACTTTTATTGCATTAAATAAACATGACCCATTGTGATTAAAATTATGATGTTGTGGGCTTGACAAATGTCTTGGGTTGAGAGTTAGCTCATATGTGCTGTCACATGGCAAGCTTTCAACATGCTCTTCATTTTATTTAGTTGATATCATGTACTTTTGTTTATGGATGCTTATCATGGGTGAAATAAATGTGGAGACAAAGCAAGTTTAAATGAGTTTGTATAAATGGTTAGAGAGACGCCTGGGCCGCTAATCTAAGCCATGCATCATTCATGGTGGAAATTTACTTACATACTATGGTGAACCGTCAGTGATACACCTTATAATAAAAAGCTATCCAATGGTAAATAAAAAGGGTGTTGAGATTGTTCATTTTGTTTGTTTGTCTTGTCATTTTGATATGGGCTTGTTCCATATCCTGGGACAAGAGGTACCCCAGTTGACGCTCTTAATGATGCTATTATTACTTACAATGATATTTAACTTGAACTTACTTTGTTTCCCAAGTTGAGTAACACCATGGTGTAGGTACTTGTATTCAAGGGGCATGAGACATTCAACCTATACTTTGTCAAGCACACTACTCATATTTGCTTTCACTTTAAACTTTAATCATTCAAGATGCTATGATAGGGGTAATGAGAGCTTGACACCAAGGATTACCACCTTGCAATCATTAACTTAAGTAGAAGAGTTTGGAAGTTAGATGAAACTTATTCATGCTTTACCCCTACTCATTTATATATCTTTCCAAAGTGTCCACCTTTTATATTCAGATTTTCATGAATACTCTATGACCATTATAGGATGTTCTTACTTTTCATTATGCATACATGTGGTCCATAGTACTTTCTTTCATGTTACACTTTGTGAATTATCATTGAACATCGTTGCATTAAATACTTGATATCACTTCATAATCTATCTTGCATATTGCTACTCCTTGATACGTCTCAAATGTATCTATAATTTTTGATGTTCCATGCTGTTATTATATCAATTGCTACATGTTTTGGCTATACTTTATATCATTTTTATGCATTTTCTGAGACTAACCTATTAACAAGATGCCACAGTGCCAGTTCCCTGTTTTCTGCTGTTTTTGGTTTCAGAAAATCTATTAAGGAAATATTCTCGGAATTGGACGAAACAAAAGACATCGTCAATAATATCACGAGGAGATCACGGAGTCCAAAGGGGAGTCGGAGCAGACCCACCAGGGGGCCACGCCACACTAGGGCGCGGCCCAGGGTGGGCCCGCGCCCCTATGGCGTGGTGGCCCCCCTCGGCCACCGACGCCGCCTCTTCGCCTATATATTCTCCGCGACGCGAAAACCCTATTACGGTCGATCATATTCCACGAAAAGTTCCGTCGCGGCCATCATCGTCAATCTCAGATCGGAGGAGTTCTGAAGCTCTTCCCGGCACCCTGCCGGAGGGGAGATCATCACCGGAGGGCTCTACATCACCATGCCTGCCTCCGGAGTGATGCGTGAGTAGTCCACCCCTGGACTACGGGTCCATAGCAGTAGCTAGATGGTTGTCTCTCTACCTTGTGCCTCCATGTTTAGATCTTGTGAGCTGCCTAACATGATCAAGATCATCTTATTGTAATGCTAGATGTTGTGTTTGCTGGGATCCGATGAATATTGATACCATGTTTATTCAAGTTGTTTATCTATGTTCTCCTGATCTTGCATGCTTTCCGTTGCTAGTAATTGCTTTAGCCAAGTAGATGCTTGTGACTCCAAGAGGGGGTGTTTATGATCGATAGTGGGTTCAGTCTCTAGATATCTGGATCAGTGACAGAAAGGTCTAAGATGGTAGATGTGTTGTAGCTACTAGGGATAAAACATTGGTGCAGTGTCCAAGGGCACTTGTATTGATTACATTACACACTTTACTTCATGCAATAATCTGTTGTTAGCAACTTAATACTGAATAGGATGCGGATGCTGCCTTGAAGGTGGATTATTTAGGCATAGATGCTGTTGGAATAACGGTCTATGTACTTTGATGTAATGCCCAACTAGATTTCATAGTAGACATCTTGGCATGTATTGCATTGTTATGCCCTCTCTATTTGTCAATTGCCCAGCTGTAATTTGTTTACCCAACATGCTAGTTATCTGTTCTGAGAGAGACACCACTAGTGAACTGTGGACCCTGGTCCAATTTCCTCATACTGTTTACACAACCTGCTGCAATCATCTGTTTCCTGTTACTTGCTGTGTTTCCTGCTGTTTTCCACACCATACGTTTAACTCTTTGTTTCTGCAAGACCGGAGAGATTGACAACCTCTCTGTTTCGTGTTGGGCAAAGTTCTGGTTTGTGTCTGTGCAGATTCCACGTTGGTGCAAGCTCCCTAGCGCCAGGGGGAGTCAACATCAACAACCTTCCGATAGATCGTCAAGTCCTACTGGATTGATAACCTTGGGTAGATTTCTCAAGGGAAAACTTCTGCTGTCTACATCATAACCTTCCTCTTGGGGTTCACCAACACGTAGCCATCAAGCTGTTTTCTGGCGCCGTTGCTTGGGGATGTTGATACATGTAAAATGCATACATGAACTTTACATTTTATGACTTGATATTCCAACTTATTTGCATCATATATGGGTTATATTTATGTTTTATAATGATTTTAGGGATAATTCACAGTTTCCCCATTTATTTGGAATTAACCCTGCAGAACCAGAAAACCCCTTTTTCCATGTTTTTGACTTTCAGGAACCAAACGACGTCCAAATGAGCTAATATTTTACGGGGCCCAATATTTGGAAATAAGAAGACGTACGAGCCAAGGATCCGTGAAAAAGGAAGTCTGAGGAAGAAAATAGATGGTCCCACGCGGCCAGATTCCTTGGCCGTGTGGGACCACCTCTTTTATTCCTCGTGGCTCCGATGCCGTCCGTTTTCGTCTCCGTGGCTTCGTCTTGACCTAAAAACGTCTATAAAAATAGTGCCCCGAGGAGTTTCGCGAGGAGGCGGCAGAGAAACACAAAACCACGAAACAAAGAGTCAGAAGGCTGCCGCCGGAGAAGATCGGAGGGGGGAAACGCCGCCAGAATCACCTCCGGAGGGCTCCACCCCCCTCCGGCGTGTTCATCATCAACAGCTACAGCAAGATCATCTCCATCTCTCCACTGTAAACTCTTGGCAAACATGATATATGATGCAATATACTATTCCCTTGATCTATTGTGTCTCCCCATCTATGTTTGAGAAGTGATTTGTTCGTGGCAAAAGTGAAATAGTTCGTTGATTGGTTGCATACAAGTTTTGTTATCTTTTATGATTGTCTTGATGTACAATGTATGAGTGCACGCATATGTTGGGGAATGCATGTAAGGTGATCACCGTAGTGTAATGGATTGAGTAGGACGGGACGGAGTAGACAGAAACCGTGGTCTGAGACTTGAAGTTACTTTATGGGGGATATATTTGGGGGACCCTAGAACTTAAGGCTATGGTGGGACAATTATGTCTTAATAATTCTTGTGCTGCACATTTACTTGGCCATGAGATCCATCATAAGAGTTGTGTAATTTGCTCATTTGCTTGGCTACACCTATTTATGGCTCCCACCTAAAAGAAACAACTAAGACTGAAACATGTGCTTCACTAATTGTGACAACCACACGAATGAAATAACAATTGCTAGAACATTTGCTCCCTTGAGATATTTGTTACTTGAGATATTTGCTACTTGCTACTTTGAGAAACTTGCTTGAGAAAACTGCTGAGAGAAACTTGCCCTAAGAAACTTGCGTTTGAAACTTGATTGACAAACTTGTTACTAGATAAACCCATTCTACATCACTTGCTTTCATTAGTTAGTTCCTTTCATATTTAAATTTATTGCTTTGCATAAAAGGCCATATAAGAGGGTTATAGGGCTTTAGAGAATAGATAGTTTACCTTCAGTTCCTCGTGGGTTCGACACTCAAATACTTATCGAATTGTGCTACAGTGATTCCTTACTCTTGGGGATTATCACCCTCACATCTCTGTCCTTCTTCCTCTCTCTCACGCGCGACTCCGAGCTTGCTGCCGCCGCCGCCGCGCGTCCCCGCCGCTCCGCTCCTCCGTGTACAAATCGACACACACAGAAAGCGCCGCCACCGCTTAATCTCCATGCTCGCCGAGTTTGGCTTGCCGGGACGCCGCCTGCGCGCCGGAATCGCCGCCGCCGTGCCCGCTGGCCACCGCCACGCTCGCACGTCGCCGTCGATGCTCCGGCGACCCAGAAGCGGCAGCGCTGCCGCTCCCGGCCACCACGCGTATGCGCGCGTTCAGCGCGCCCAACCGCGCGTCCCGAATCGCGCTGGTTCGCCGCCGGCGTGGCCGCGGCAGGCTCCGGCCACAGTGACGGCACCGTGGGCCTGGGCTGGGGAGGCGGGCTTGCTGCTAGGCTGGGCCGCTTGCTTTGCGCCTGGCTCGGTCTTCTCTATTTTTTTTGCTTCCTGTTTTCTTTTTCTATTTCCGAAAACTTTTATAATGTTTTAAACACAAATTCAAATCAGTTCAAACCAATTTCTACAAATTTTTAACAAATCAAAATCAACATTTCAGAAACTTTGGGACCTTTCCAAAAAAAAATTTGAATCTTAAAAATTTCAAATATTACATGAGGCCTCATTAATAGATTAAAAAAAATCACCATAATTAAAAACTTTCAAATTATTAATTACAATAATGCATAAACATACATACAAAATGCACACAAAAAAAGAATACTTTTTTCATAAGTTTGCAAATATAATTCAACAATTCACAGAATTAAAAATTTCAATTTTATGAATTACAACAATGCAAACCATGTATAAAAAAATGCACAGAAAATGTATTTCCTCTAAAAAATCATTCTTTAAAAAATCATACTTTCTAAGTTACAACATAGACTTCAAAATTCCACAAGAACTAAAACCTTTTAATTTACTAATTGAAATATTGCAAATCATACATACAAAATGCACAAAAAAAAATCCTCAAATAATTCTTCCTCCCCCAAAAAAAAAATCACAAATTTCAATTACTTCCAAAATAGATTCCAAACAAGATTTTTTGGATTTTCTAACAACAGATATCCCCCCCATAAAATATTGTTGCAGGGTTTTTTTTAAAAATAATTACAAAAACTAATATAACTTCCTATATAAATTATGGAGCTTATGACTTTTTTATATAAATTATGGAGCTTATGGAAAAACATTTCAAACTGCTGAATATTCGTGCATACTCAAAACAACAAATTCTAATTCAGTACAGATATATTCTATCGGCTTTTTCCCGAATATATTATTCGAGTCGTTCCCAAATATATTTTACGTTGAACCTATAAAATAAAATTTCGATTTAAAACTTAATCAAAACAACTATTTCTCACAATGACACGACAGTAATTTATAACAACGAACTCATCTGTCTAATTTTTTTTTATTTGGAGTATGATTTAAGCAAAAGAAAAAAATAGAAGAAATGTGAAATGTCAATAACTTCAAGTCTATCCGTTGGAAAAAATATACCAAATATATCAACATGAACACAAAAATAAACGTCGACTATTTATGTCATATGATCAACTTCCAAATTTCAATATTCTAAAATTTCAAATGCATTTCAAATCTGAGCATTTAATAGACAAAAAAAATTCAAATATGACAACCATATCAACATGACCACAAGAAAAACGTTCGCTATTTATGTCATACGATCAAATCCCATATAAATTTGAATAAATTCCAAATTGCTCAGTTTCTAAAATCTACTTGAACATTTCAACTCAAAATTCACATTTACATATTTCAAAATTTCAAATACCTTCCAAAGCTTACCACTTTGTACACATTAAAAGAATACAAATATGAATACATTCCAATACGGACCATTTTCGAAATCTCAACATTCCTCTAAGCGCAAACTTTTCCGAATTCAAATAATATTCATATTCCAACAATTTTTCACAAACATATTTGAAATTCATCAAACAGGCGAGGCATTGCCGCGCTAATATGCCTAGTATTTTTATACTTGGAAGCAACCCTATAGAATCAAACTGTGCAATCAAACGACCAACGTAAGAGTTTTTTAGTAGGATCCAATCCTCCAAAAAAAATTATGCAATTCTTTTGTATGAAATTAAGGAGCCGCTAGATTGGTGAGCAAAGAAAAGGAAATATATTAGAGAGCAGGTACTAGTATTGTGGATTGATGCATTTTTAGCTAAAAGTTCCGATGTGGCAAATTACATGGAGAAGTTGAGTTCCTCTTCAGGGAACCATGTATATTTCCTTGTATTTTTGTTGATAGGATCATAGGAATATCATATATCGACGATGGACTGGATTAAATTATTATCGGATTGTCAACTGAACTGCTTACGTTTCGTATATATGTATATCTTCTATCTTGTACGTTGCATCAGCTGCCGATTGATAGCATCAACGTATTACGGATTAGAAAAATTAAATCGGTTGCATTTGTGGAAGAAGCATGCATGGTGATGATTATCATTTTTTATTTAGGGAATACATGATTAATTGAGAAAAGATCGGATTGTCTAAGCCAGATGGCGCGCTCCAGCTTGTCCAACAACTAATCCAGCTATCCCTTCCCTGCAGCGTTATTTATTTTCCTGTCAGATCAGAATCGCCGATCGATCACAATGCATATGAATATATGCATGAACCTGGATCTTGAATTCTTGATGAACATCAAGGGACTGTGCGGCTTGCAGTCACATATATTATTAATTTATCATCATGTTTAACAACTGTATTACTTCTTGCAGAAACCGTCGACGTTTCTTACCGTGTTCTTCTTTTCGCCACGCAGATATGCTCTTCTTACGGTTGCTTTAGAAATAATCAGGCTCTCACTTCTGTTGACACTTCTGACACTTTTGTGCTGCAAGGTGTATATGATGTCATTGACATCCATTATTAACTGCTTGGCAAAGAAACTCTCATTCAGAAGCTCGGTCAGCCTAGCTACGGAGCGACGCTCACGTATTAAAACATTTGCAACGGGCTAATTCAAGTGTTCAACATACTATAATATCAGGAGGATAGTTTGAAAGGTTCATTCACATTTCCCCCCATACTGGTCATGCATTCCCTAAAAAAATAAAAATTTATCGATGGTGATCACACCACCAATGTCCGCTTGAAATGTATAGAAATAATCGCTGAATCTCGGCGGAACTATAGAAAAGGTCTCAGTGGTCAGAAACGTAGCGAGCGTCATCTTTGAGCTCGTCCGTGTTGCTGATGGTATCATCACCGCCACACAGGACACGCACGCCCATGGATGCAGTGAGCTGTTGTGAGTCCGTGAGTTGTTGTTTTCTATGGGGATGTCAAAGGTGACCTAACAAACTGCATTTCGATTCCTCTCGTCTTATCCTTTTTTGGTGTGTTTCGCCCTTGTTCCACAACAAGTCAATACATTTCTTCTAGGCAACAACACAGCGCTGCCTGGCTTCTAGAGACCAGATACTACGAAAATAAATCGTTCACATCTTTGACCGAGCACCAAGATCGTGGACAATGTCTTCTTTTTTCAGTCCAACTCCCAGCAGTTTCTAGGTTGATAATAGGTCGATAGCGTGGTGATGATTACCGTCTTCGGTTCCCTGGGTCGTTTGCCCATTGCAACCAAACTGCAGGCCTTTGCGTCACCGGTCCATCCTGCTTTGGCTGAGCCAGCACTAGCAAGATCGTTCACATCTTGACCGAGCACCAAGATCGTGGATAATAGACTGTAGTGATAGCATGGTGATGATTAATCTTTGGTTCCCTGGGTCGTTTGCCCCTTGCAAACAAACAAGCCCGATAGATCTTTTTTTTTTTTGAAGCAACCGTATCTGGATTAATAAGCAACATAGTACACCGGATACATCCAGAGACAGTCCAGCTGTCCCCCTTTTACAGAATACACCCCAAGGAAAAAAGAAAACACGCACACGTCCCTGGGAGCTTCTGCATCTCCATTTCCGCCGCCGTCCTTGATCTTGCCATCGCAGCACCAGAGGAAGACGAGAAGGAACAAGGAGGCCGCTGAGTCACCTGCACAAGCCGATTGGGAACTCAATCCCGTTGAAGTCGCCGCATTAGCCACTCGCCGATCACGGTAAGATCTTGGCGTCGAAGATGGAGCATCGGCGGGGGCACACCCCGACCTGAGCAGGATGTCGAGCCGACTTCGCCACCGAAGGCCAACCTCGCAGCTCGCAAGAACACCACGAAAGGGGAACAGGAAAAAACTGCAAGAAGCAGCAAGACCCACTTCACCGATGCAGAGGAAAAACAACAGCTCTTCTTCCGCTCCTCGCCACCACGGCCGGCCAGGGGAAGATTCCACTGCCGCATCCCTCGATCCGCAGAGCAGGCGATACGGCCTGCGATTTTATTGAAACGGCCTTGGCCATCTTCATCCCTACAAGAGATCCACCATAGATCCGCCGTGCAGAGGGGAGATGGCCTGGCTCCAGCGTCGCTGCGAGTCGCCGGAGGCCAGCCGACGAGGAAGAAGAAGAAGAACAAACGGGCATCCGCCACGAACACACCAAAAGCATGAACAACAAGGCAGGATCTACCCCTAATCCTACTATCTACAACCCGCGCTACGCATCCTCGTCCGCGCCGGCCGGCAGCGCCGCCGGAAAGGAGAGGGGAGCGAGCCGAGGGCGAGAACTGGGGACAGAGGTCGACCCTCAAAGCAGGAGAGGGAGAGGAGAAGGAAAGGAAGAGAAGAATGTTTCCAGCCACTGTCAAGCCCCATAGATCTTGCTAGTGCGCAGGCATCGTCAATCGGTCAATCCTACCATAGATCTTGCTAGTGCGCAGGCATCGTCAATCGGTCAATCCTACCGTTCGTGCGTGTGTAAGCTGCTTTAGCTGAGCCAGCACAACTCACGAGTTCACTGCTACCACTCTCACACTCCAGTGTAAACTATGAGCATTCTTACTCAGGATACCACTTCTCCAGATCATAAAACAAACAGAGCAAGAAGTAGGGAGGCAAAGAATCTAGAACAAACGCGTTACCGAGTGTGATCATACAGGCTGGGCCTTCGAATGCAACGGTGGAGAACTATGAAGGATACCCAGCACAGTACATGCCGAGAAACAAAAAAGGGCTTAAAAACTGAAAGTCAATATAAAATAGATAAAAATCCAACATCTCCTGTTCAGAATACACCAAAGCAAACTACCAAAATACACTAGCATGCATAGTTGGCACTGATGACCACAAAATCTAAAACATCGTTCATTCAACGTCACGGCATGCAGATGGTCATGTAGGTGATTCCGCTTTCACGTTAGACTACTACTACTTCACTGGCTAACAGAGGGGGACTTCTGCCTGCGGGGAGACCTGCTACCGCGATCCTCAGAAGGGCTTCCACTCCTTGACCTGCTCACCGGAGAGCGTGAGACAGATCTTTCACGATGAGCTGGAGACCTGTCAAGATGGTAAACGTGTCACTTATTTTGAGAGAAAAGAAACTGATGACTGTAAACTTGTCAAGTGGAGGTGGAACAGACAGTACGGACCTGGAATAACGCTTTCTCTTAGGTGCAGGTGAGTCGCTTCGGCTGTGGGACCGTGATCTATCCGAGTATCCACGTGACCTTGCGCGACCACGTCTAGGAGAACGTGACCTGTCATAAGAACGACCTCTGCTGCTGCAGAAGTAGACGAACAAATAATTGGCTTCAGCATTCTAGACTGAAACAACCAGATAATATATGCACGAAACAAGAACCGCGAGCAATGCACTAAATTTAGTACCTGGTTCTTTCCCTAATCCTCATCTCATCAGGTTTCTTTCTGTTCTCCTCTGCAAAAACAACAGTAACTTCCCTTCCGAAGAGGATCTGGCCATCCATATAATATTTTGCATCAGCAGCATCCTCAGGATCACAGTATTGGACGAACCCAAATCCTCGAGGCTCCCTGTGATAAGTAACAAACATCAACATTATTTGAAGCAATATTTCTCAAACAAAACAGAAATCCTGCAGAGACACAGCTGCTTTTCCACAGCCTTGTCCTGGATGCGGGTATACACAAATCAATTTCAACCAACTAATAAAGCATGCTATCTGACCTTTCACTCATCAGAGTTTAAAGATACACTTGAGACTCTTCATAACTTGCATATCTCTTAACTCTCTATTTCTTCACTTCTCTTCAATAGTACTCTTAAGACTCGTGTCTTCAAAAAATTATGTTCACTGTTAATCCCAATAGACGCTGAAGATAATTAAATTTACTAATCACAAACAAACATCTTGCCAGGTGAATGTTTTTTATATTAATAACAGGTTAAATACATAAATACTGTTATGTGGTGAAAATATATCTCAGTTCCCTATACAGGTCAGGATGAGATATCCAAACATCTTGTAGGCCTTGAGATAAAAATACCCACTGAGAATAGAATCAGGATACTTACTGAGTGTGGTAATCCCTTGGCAGATATATGTCTTTAACACGGCCAAATTTTCCAAATGGTCTACGGAGGTCATCAGGCCTGCATTCATAATACAGTAATAAATTCCTCAATCATAAGAGGTACCGAAGAAATAACCAATTCACTAGTAATCAGGAATCATCATCTAGCATGCATGAAAAGCTGCACCATAACCAAAGATCGGTTGGGTACAGAAAAAAAACACTCTTCAAAAATAAATTGAAGTGTGTTCTGCTAGGCTGTAAGTGAAAATTCCTTAATAGCAGTTTTGGCATTAGTAAGCACAGCTAATAAACAAGTACAAGGACTCCATGAAAGATAGGTGAAAACAAGAAATTCATATTGGATCATTAGAACTACACAAGCTAGATGTGTATAATTAAAGTCCTCTGTCCCATTCTAATATTGCTAAAGCAATAATTCCTTTCAATTGATAAATTCAAGTAAAGTCTGAACGGATTTTGGCTATGCCAATTGGTTGCATATGCAGGATGTGCTCAAGAATCTAGTAACATACAAAAGATTAACTCGAGATGAAGAAAAAATTCAGGATTTCACAAGGATGTACCTATTATAAAAAATATTTGTGAGCAAAATGATTTTGAATGGTACAAATATACTCCAAAAGAAACCCTAAATATATTGCTGCACATATTTAATCTACAACAGAAAGAAATACTCATGCCTTACAATCACAGGAGCTATGACGATCTTACCTACAATCACGACGAAGATTCCTCACCAAAAGACTAGTTGGGAGATCCCTATCATGGCCTCCGTAGCGACCACGAGGACTTGGACTGCGGCCTCTCCTCCTGTAACCTCGAGGCGGTGATGGAGTGTAATCATATCCTCTTCCCATACTAGCATAAATACAAGAAAAATGACACGCATCAGAAGCAATCAGGTAGCGCAAACCAGACTCCTGAAAAGAATGAAGGTGATTCTGTATAGATATCTTTCAATGAGGAGTCAAAAGGTTTGGGTACCTTGAGCTCTGCAAAGAGCAAATGTTGTGCTGCTAATGCTAATAGTGAATTAAATAATAAGCTACATTTCGGCAACATCATAATGTGCCTATCCAAAGGATAATTTCTTGTTTGTATTCAAGAAGAATCTTCTCACTCCCAATCTAAAATCATCTTTCAATAAAATGCAGACATCATTCCACAAATCGTGCACCATGAATCTGCTATCTACCTATCTCTAATAGGTAAAAACTAAGTAAAGCTACTTATGCAAAGTTCTTTTGAGCAACATTGTTTACTAGTACCATATTACACTACATTACCCCAACAGAATCATGGATGATAAGCCACGGATTGGAAAAAGCATATGAGCGTGCCTATCCTCCCTGTCCCATCTCCCCTTCCCAGCCTATAATCCAAAAAGTTCACCTCTCCACCAATGCAATAACCACCATGGGAAAGTGGGGAAGGATACATGTGAAAGACCTACCGAAATTCAATGAGGAAAACCCCTAGTAGCTGGGGTCGGAATACGACTTAGCAAAAAATTGAAGAAATAAACAAGGGTTCTTCAAAAGACGACCAATCGGCGGCCAACCCACACACGAATCGTCTAACCCTAACGGCGCCGAACCAGAACGATGCAAAACGATGAACAGATGCCTATCTGGGCCAAACGAATCGAATCATATACTTCTAGAAGACCGAAAAATAACCAGAAATCTGCGGCGGAATCGCCTCTCGAGTTCGATTTACCTCGCGCTTCTAGGGGCGGCGGTGGAGTTCTCGCGGTGGTCTCCAGAAGCTTCCGGGTGCGGCGCGACGGGTGTGCGGATAGGTTGACGGGCGGCTGCGTGATCCGTGCCCTTTTAACGGGGTGCTGGGTAGCGCGCGCCGTTGGATTTGGGGTCGGTACAGATTGGACGAGACGGATATAAAGCTTCAGAACGTTGGACTCTCGGAGAGCTGGACACGTTTTGGGCTCGGTTTGTACCGGCCCAAAGTAACTGTGTAGCTGGGAGAGGGCAATGGACGCAAATCCTATTTGCTGCTCAACGCGAGCAATAGGAAGCTCTAATACAGCGCCCGCTACTCCGGGTGAGCCGGTCCAGTTCTGGGTTGGCCGGCCCAGGTACCTCCTACGCGCACGCCCTGGTAATTGTGATTCCTGTTTTCCTCCTTCACCTGTCGAGGGAAAAGATTCTATTATCCTTGATGAAAAAATGTTCCTGGATTTTCAAAACTGTCACAAATTGCACTTGGAATCTCGACCGGTGTTGGTTCGGAAGTAAAGAGAGGTGGTGGGAACAACGAGCGTCCGTGCATTCAGATCTCTCTCTTTGTACAAGCACCAGAAGGCTAGCGCTTAGCTACAAGTCATTAGGTACTTTTAGCATCATGATGATCAAGTTAATAGTATGCCCATGTTTATGATGTAAAATCAAGTTGAAATTTTTAGAAGCCGGACCACTTTTGAAATAAAATAAAATACCGACTTGTTTTTCCTTGTTTTTAACAACATAAAGCGCCAAGCGATAAGAGATAACATATGAAGTAACCAAATAAGAACGACCAAGACTTCATTCATGAGCACACACAAATATTATTGTGAAATCATGACTTTACAATCACTATCAATATATGTTACAGATAGAAATATAGTGTTATTACTCCCATCTGACGAGTCTATATAAATTGCTAAAAACCCTTTCTTTCCACGTTGCAACATATTTGCCCGTTGTGAGCATCGGTCGATTGGGTAATCCACTAATCTGCTTTCGAAGTTCCTTCTCCAACCCTAATTTATCACCACAACTTGTCAGCTCAAGTTCCTTTAGCTTCCCCAGAGACTTCACACTAGACAAGCCATGCTCATTGTCGTACAACTCAAGGCATCTACTCACTCGAAGTTTCTCGAGGGCGGGAAATGCGCCATGCTCGATGTGTATGCTTTTGACTTTCTCAAGGCCTTCAATGTCAAGCTCTATGAGCTTTTGGAATTTAACCTTGCCAAAAGATAAAGATTCCTCTCCAAAGGATTCCTCCCAGAGCGCAAAAAGAATTATCGGCAAAGTCCCGATCACCTCAATGTCTTCCTGCTTTAACCCTGTACGCATCAACTTTATCTTGGATAGATTGGTGAGGGAACTCGTCCAGCTAGGGAGATTGCTTAAATGGCCACACAACCGTAGTGAGACGAGACGTCTTGGTGGTGGTTCAATCGGGCCTTTGAGAAACTCAAGCGACTCACAGTGCACTTCGAGTTTCTCAAGTCGAACAAGACTTGATATTGAGCTGCATAATTCCTTCCTTGCTTCATCAACTGCATCAAAATGCACTCCTAATTTGCGCAAGTTAGTCAGCTTACCCAGGTTTCTTGCATCTTGCATGCGTGCCATGTGCACCACCCCTAGCACTTGAAGGTTACTTAGCTTGTCGATTTTATCAGGAGCTTTTACACTGAATTGACATGCACAACCCGACTCCCACCCTTCGGTGTAACCATCTTGACACATGCATACCAAGTCTGCCAAAGTCCCCAAAAGGCTATTGTTACGTTTTTCGTTAGTCTTCTCTTCTCCCATATTCTCTGCAGCAAAGTTGACACCAACACGAAGATAACATAGATTCTCCAGATTGATGATACCAACGGGCAATTGTGTCACCTTTGTTTCTTTAACATCTAAAGTCTCTAGGAACCTAAGATTTTGCAAAGAAGAAGGAAGTTCTGAAATGTCCGTTCCTCGTAGACCAAGGTACCTTAAATGGGGTAGCTGCCCGATGTACTTTAGATCTTCATTCTTTAAACCAATTGTATCCTCCAAGTCAAGAACCCTCAGAATCCACAGTTTATGGGTAATGAGAGATACAGGACACTTTCCAATGACTGTCAGTGATCGTAAACGAGTCAACTTTATGCTTGCCATCTTCTCCTCATGCCTCTCCCGCCTTGCCACTACCAAATGGCGTACATCACTTGTTGGAACCTCATTGCGATGCTTATCCATGATGAAGAGCTGAAGCTCCTTAATAGACAAGGGCAAGAATATTTGCAGTACAAGGTCATGAACACGACAACATTCCCTTTTCATGCTAGCCCGGGCTTTGTTGGAAGGCTCGATCATTCTCTTATTGATGAGTTTATTGTAGTGTCTCCACGTGACTTCTTCAATGGTCATATTAGATGGCTTTTGCATGCATACTTCTGCCATCAACCGCCGCAATAAGCGGGTACGCCTAATCTCATGGTTACGGGGGAAGATACCGACCATGTACAAGAAGCAGAACTTGACATGATATGGTAGTCCATCATAGTTCAAGGAGATAACTCTCTTGACATCAAGGGCAGCAGACTCCAACTCTGGCCTAAGATGCTCTTGTAATTTTGTCCATTCACTCCTTGTTATGGGTCTTTTAGCCAATATACCTCCGATGGCAGCTATGGCAAGCGGAAGGCCCTGACATCGCTCTAAAATAAATTTGGTTGGCTTCAATATATCTTTTGGCAACTTATAGTCAGCGTCGTTGTACACCTTGAGTTGAACAAATAACACAAAATAAAAAATCAAAATCAAAAGTAAATAGGTATTTACGAATTAGCTTGCTCTAAAAATATGAAATAAGAAGCACACATGTATATCTCTAAAACTCTCATTGTTGCCCCCCACACACAACTCATTTTTGCTTCTTGAAAACTATACAAGTCAGAATTCCACTAAGTTTTCCTTAGCATCTATTTCCCAAAACAAACGGGTAGCCCTAGTTTTATCATGTCATGATTTATCACTTCTTAAAATGGTCGACTAAGAAATATGAAGTTCGAATAGATATAGATGTTCATGTAATAGGATTAATTAATGCTAGCTTACGCAAACCAATATGTGGTTGGATGGCTAGGAGGCTGGTTGTTCCCCACCACATAGTTCAAACCCCAAATTTAATAAATGTGTCATAGGGGTGAGTGTATACGCATGTATGTGAACGTGTGCATCTTTACTGTATTCTAAATAAATTCTGGCTTACTTAAAAGTCAAATAACAAAAATGAGTGTGTAAATATCTCTTTCATCGTTGAATTTATGTGTAAAACTAGGCTTAGTGGGGACTCGGGAGGTGATCTCACATTTGTGGTACTAATAAATATAAAAAATGTAACCACGAAGTGAATGATTTTCTACTTCTTTGTCTGTGGATTTTAACATTTTAGAAATTTCTACAATTTTGCTACGTGCCAAAATATTTTATTTCTCGAAATTAAGTACTACTTGCTGCGTTCCATATTATAAGATGTTTTTACAACCAATATAATAACATATATATTTGAACAAATTTACATTTGGTCAAACCTCATTTAAATTTGATGAAATAAAGTCAAAATATTTCCCTTTTTTTCAAACCAGGATATTCTGGCAAAGTCAGGAATACTTTTGGTATCCTGTCTAAAAAAGTGGAAGGAAGCAGTTGTTAATTACTCCCTCTGTGCATAAATATAAGAAGTTTTAGCTATCCAACATGTTGTCTACATGCATACTAATATGAGTGCACATATACACTAAAATATGTCTACATACATCTAGATATATGTGAATGTGGACAAATGCTAAAACATCTTATATTAAAAAACGGAGGGAGTAGTAGCTAGCACACTGGGCTGGCCGAACTGGGAGCGCACCTTCTGACACAGGAGTTTCTGGCCTTCCTTGTATGGGAGTGGCTTGAGCTCGTACACGTCGTCCCCGGCACACCTCCGGGCAACATCTTCTTGGAGTGTGGTCACGAGAACGACGACCCGGCCGCCGGCGTGGTTTGCGGCGAGGTACCGCGATACATGCTCCCAATCCTCGTGCGAGGACACGTCGTCCACGACGACCAGGCACCGGTTATCCTCGTCCACACCGATCTGCTTCTGGAGCAGCCGCCCGAACTCCTCGGCGCCCTCCAGAGGGTGTGGCACGGTCACCCAAGCGCGGCGGTCGAAGCGGCGGATGAGAACGGAGTCGTCGTATAGCATGCGAGCCAGGGACGACTTGCCCACCCCGGCCATGCCCCACACCGCCACCACGGTCGCCCCGTCCCGGCGGACCAGCTTGACCAGGTCTTTCTTGTCGTCGTCCCGGCGGACCAGCTTGACCAGGTCTTTCTGATGGCGCCAGTCGTCCAGGAGCGTGGACTCGGAGTCGTCGTCACAGTGCTGATCGTGGCGCTGGCCGCGGTCGGTGCCGACTGCCGACGAAGGCGCTGTACCGCTGGTTGAGCACGTGGAGGGCCTCAACCCTGGCCGAGAGGGCCTTGATCTGCTCGGCGACGCGTGGGAGGTCGGCATACGGCCACTTGAGCAGCATGAATTCGTCGAGGCCGTCCTCGATGTGGAAGGCGAGGTTTTGCAGCAGTTCAACCCATGCGGTCTGCACACTGTCCCGGCCGCCGCCGCCGGCCGTGTACGCGGGGAGGATGCCCTGAGAAAGGCATGCATCATCGTCAGCTCGTCGTGGATGGACTGCACATCCCTCTGCATGCCAACCAGCACGAGATCCACCTTGTCGGCCATCGCCGTCACCGCCCGGCCCAGCAGGGTGTCCAGCACCGCCTTGGCAAGGCTGACCGCCGGCATCACCACCAATGCCTCCATCATCTCTCTCTCTCTCTCTCTCTCTCTCTCTCTCTCTCTCTCGTTGTTGTGATGTTGTGATTTAGTAGTAGCCAGTAGGTGCATTATATAGCTGCTGCCTTGGAGTGCCGGTGCAAGCAACTACCGCTCTAAACCCAAGTCAACCGGCCACGCGCGCGGAAGCTTCTTAATTTCACGGCGGGCGTTTGCGGCCGGCGAGGCACCACGATACTGGTTTCGATTATTCCGCTGCCCATCTGTTTCATGAATAATAATGAAAGTGAATTGGTCGCGGCGTGCGACGTCTTTGCGTGTTGCGCCAAGTTGCGAGAAGTTCACTTACACTGCGTTTGGTTGCAGGGAATTGGGGCAGGTAATTGGAATTGGGGTCGATTCCACCGATACCGCTGTTTAGGGTGGCTTGGGAATCCTCACGTGGAAACTTGCCGAAATTCCGAGCGCGGAATCGTCATGTGTAAAGTGGCGTCCCAACTTTCCGAGCTCCACACCTCGGAATCGCACGGAAACGAGCGAGCGAGCGAAACGTTCCCTTCGTCTCGCGAAACAGAAACTCGATCCCCTTTCTCGCCGGAAACCTAGATGGGGCACGGGGTGAGCTGCGCCCGCACCGGCGACGAGCACGACTTCTTCCGCGCGGCGCAGCTCGGGGACCTCGACGCCCTGGGCACGCTCCTCGCCGCGGACGGCTCCCTTGCCCGCCGCGCCTCCCTCTACGACCGACTCTCCCCGCTCCACATCGCCGCCGCCAATGGCCGCCTCGAGGTGAGCATCCCCTCGCAGGACACGGCCATGGATCCATCCCATCCGCTTGCTACTACTGGTCCCTGAGGCCGCTTCCCTGCCCCCCGGCGCCGACGCCGTGGCTAGGGCGGCCACCGAATCGAAGGGGGTCGGCTCCATCGCCACCTGCTGGAAGAGGGCGGCGCTGCGAGGGATGCTGCTCTTCGCCGTCGGGATCTCCGGCGCCGCCAGCTTCCTCGCGGTCCACGTCTTCCAGGCCCGGTCCCCGATAGCCGCAGGCGCCCGCTGGGCGATGCTAGCGTGGATGATGCTCATCGTGACGCTCATCCATGGCTTCTTCGCCCGCTGAGCAGAGCTTTCTTCCTCCTCGCAGGCCCTCTCCATGTCCCTCGATCGCGGCGCGCAGCCTCCCGTCGACGGCCTGCTCTTCTCTGTTCTTCTTCTTCTGTTTTTTTTTTTTTTGACTCAATTCCAGCCATAAATTCCAGTGACAAGCAAATAGTGGAATTGGAATTTGACTCAATTCCCTTTCCATCTGGGAAATGGAATTGCTTGTCCAATTCCAATTCCAGGAAACTTTCCTACATCCAAACACAGTGTTAGGGCTGTTATTTCCCCTGGATGAATGGACATGCGCAACTCATCCAGTCCAAACCAAGCGGGAACGTGAGGTATACTTCCGATGGGTCTGACGGTTTCTTCTCCAAGTTGCAGTCATGCCGGAACTTTCCTGTCCAAGTCGCTAGCTGCTGAAAGGACGTGCGTACGTTTTCAGTCATAGGCGGGAGGCCACCGGCCACCCTTTGATAGTGTCCCGCGCGCGTCTAGTAGATGCGATGCGTATCGCCTGCTGCTTGCTCTCAGGGCATCTCCAGCCGGCCCCCCCAGCGCCCCCCCAGGGCCGATTTTGGCGCCGTTTTGGCCTGGGAGCGCCGTTTTTTTTCGCCCAGTCGGACCCCCCAGGAGCCCAAAAAGCGCCGGATCGGCGGAAACTAGCGCCGGCGTTCCCAGGCCAAACCCAGCCCACCGGGTTCGGCCTGGGGAGCGAATTGGCGCGAAACAGAGTGCGGGCCAGCGCTGTCAGCGTGATAGGCGAAATGGCGCGGAATCACGGGCGGAAAAACGCTTCGTCGTCATCTCCTCGGCTCCCGCGCTGGTCAAAAGCCTGCCGGAGTAATGGCCTCCGACTGACGCGCCGTTCAGCGGCGGCCGACGCGTCCAATCGGCTGCCACGCGCCGGAGTAATAACACGCCACCGTATCGCCTCCCCCTGCGACACGGCCAGCGCTATTTATCCCCCCATCTCGCCGTGGCAAAGGCACACCATTCCCCCATTTCTCCGTTTCTCTTCCTCCCCGAGCGACAGCAATGGCCGAGCGATACCCCGGAGACGAAGCTGCGGCGAACGGCTTCGGCCGGCGTTTCCTGCACCCAGAGGAGGCCCGCATGCTTTACGAAGCGGGGTACCCTACGCCGCCGGACATGCGGGTGCCCGGCGAATGGCGCTTGAGCGCCGGCGGCGTCCCCGTTCCGCCGACGCCAGAAGGAGCGGATCGCGTCTACGCGATCCAGGAGGTCCTCGGCGACCTCTCCGAAGAGCAGGCGGCAGACCCGCGCTGGGATCCGGCGAACGCCCCCTTCTGGACGGCGTACTTCATCGAGCGCCACCGCCGCGAGCTGGAGGACACCAACAACAACGGCCCCGTCTCCGGCCGGAAGAACGCCGGCGGGAGGAAGCAGTGGTGGAGCGCTCGAGGACGTACCCTCGCGTACGTTCTCGAGCACATCCACGCCGGGAACCAGCCCCGGCTCACCATGCCGCCACGCCAGGCGCTGACGCCTCGACGCCGCTTCACCTCCTGGCTACCCAGGAGGATGGGGACGGCGTCTTCGTCGTCTTCCTCTGGCCCGCTCTCCAGCGGGTCCCCGCAGACGCCGGCGTTCGCTTGGGTCAAGCCCGAGCCGGAGGACACGCCGCGCGGCGTCGTCCTCAACTCCGGGCGCCGCGTCCGGTCGCTGCCAAGGAGGCCCAGCGGCGGCATTCGCATCAGCGAGCGCCGCGCGCCGTCGCCTCCCCGAGGCCACCTTCGCCTCGTCAGGCCCAAGCAGGAGCCTGGCACGGGCGGCGCCACCTCCAAGAAGAAGAAGGCATCGGTGGATTGGGCGGCGCCGCCGGAGTACGTCCGGGCGGCCATCAAGGCGGAGGCGCCGGACGATGACGAGGAGTTCCCCGGCGAGCAGAACGCCGTCACCGCCTCCCTGCAGGACGCCGCGCCGCCCGTCGCCGCTGAGGAGCTGCCGGACGAGTTCATCTTCGCCTGGTCGCGCAGCCAGCACGCCCAGGAGGAGGTTGCGCGCCAGCAGCGCCTCCTCGACGAGGCAGCGGCCAACTGCCGTCGCCAGGCCGCCGCACGCCGCCTCCTACTCCACCTCGTCAGGCGAGCGGCGAGGTGATCGTCCTCGACGACAGCGACGACGACGGAGGGTGGTTCGGCGCCGGCGCCAACAACGACGAGGCGGGGCCGAGCACCTTCGGCGGCGGCGCGCCGAGCGACGACGACGACGACGGCGGCGACTACACGGCGTTCTACAGCCAGCTGGGCATGTAGATCGCCGTGTTTTAGTTTAAATTTAAGTTTTATGTTTGTATTATGTAATGAACAATGCGGAATTCGCCTATATAGTATGAATTTCGCCTAAGTTTAACGTGTTCGATGAATTTCGCCCAATTGGGTTTTTTTTTTTGAATTTATCGGCCCAAGTCTGGGCTTGGGGACGGCTGGGAAAACGCCGAACCCAGGAGGCCGAATTGCGCCGACGCTCCCCCAGGCCGTCCAAAAAGGCGCCGTTTTTCGGCCTAGGGGGGCCGAACGGCTGGAGATGCCCTAAGAAATGTGAGGTAGCCGACGCGCACACGAATATCACCTTTGATAGTGTCGGCCTGCCAGCTGCTGCCACGCACGTGTAATATTAGAAAGTATTTTTTTGTTAAGTAAAAAACCAATGAAATGACAATAATAATTAATCAACATGACACAAACTTTGTATCTATTAAGTATACGAAATGACAACCATAGAAAATAAACATTGTTCCACATACATATGATGTATGAATAAAAAAACTTCATTGCTAAACGGAGATCAAGCACTATGCTTTGTATTTATTGGAGTACTATTTTGGAGTCGCGCAGCTAATCGGTCTAGCTCATCCATCTTAGCTGCTGGTTTTTTTTATTCAAGTGCGTCGTATAGAAAACATATAAATAAAAAATCGGTATCTAGTGTGTCGTATCTCCATATACCAAAAAATGGTGAAGAATAAATTCAGTAGTTTGCCTCGGGGCTGCCATGTGAGATCTCTTCTTCCCTCATGCGGGCCATGAAGCGTCACTGCACCAAGAATTACAACATTCCAAGTCTCAAAATGTTCTCCAACATTCTACGACAAAGGGACGAATACACTACCACAGAAAGGCCTTTCTGTGGCGCACGTTTTTGACTTTCTGTGGCGCACCCCCAGGTTTTCTGGGTGCGCCTCAGAAATCTCGCCACAAAAATTATTTATGTGGCGCACCCTTAATTGGTGCGCCACAGAATTCTCAAAAAATTCAAAAAATGAAAAAAATAGAAAAAAGTTTCAAAAAAATTCAGAAAAATCAAAAAAAGAAATAATATGAAAAATCCTAATTAATGGAATTATTTTCATATTTTTTGAATTTTTTAACTGATACCTTCCCGCTAGGTCACCCATCCTCAAACTGCTCCAACCCTAGCACGCTTAACTTCTAAGTTCCACCCAGTCCACCTACCCTTGTGCTACTCAAGTTCTTATTGATATATATATATATGATACGAACCCTCTTAAGTATTATGTGTGTATATGTGATATGTGTTATAAATGTGTGTTTTTAAATATCAGATTTTTCAAAAACTTCTAAATTTTCAAATGGGGATTCAAAAGTTTCAAAAGATCCAAAAAAAAATCAAAAAAACTTAAAAAATTCAAAAAATCCAAAAATTTCAAAAAATTCAAAAAAGTCAAAACACTTCAAAAAAATCTAAAAAATTCAACAATCTTCTTTGTTATACATTTCTGTGTCTTTTTTGGACTTTTTGAATTTTTGAGTTTTTTGAATTTTTTTCTTTCTTTTTGATTTTGCTGCGAAAAATCGTCTGTTTGAAATAACTTTTTTTTTGTTTTGGAATTTGAGGAATCTGTGAATTGCTGACCGGGTAAACCCGGGTGGATTCGAACTCGGATTTTTCTCACGATTTTTTTGACATATTATTTGCGTTATTTCGACGTCGTATGCAAAAGTTATGGCCGTTACAAGTTTTTTTCCTGTTTGTTGCAGAAAAGGTCAAAATTCATATTTCAAAATTTCTATACCTACTAGACACTCAAACCTAACTACATGTCAAAGGATTTTATTTATTGAAATTTTTATCATTTTTCTTTAATTCCTGCAAGACTAAAAAGGCGATCCACGCGACAGGTGCGCCACAGAATGGTGTGCGCCACAGAATGTCACCTTTCTGTGGCGCACCTGCCAGGTGCGCCACAGAATTTGTTTTTCAAATTTTAACCCGCCCCCCAGATAACTTTCTGTGGCGCACCTGGCCATGTGCGCCACAGAAAGTCACCAGGCTTGGTGCGCCACAGAATGTCACATTTCTGTGGCGCATGTGGTTTAGTGCGCCACAGAAATGTGACTTTCTGTGGCGCACCAATTAAGGGTGCGACACAAAAAATAATTCTGTGGCGCACCAATTAAGTGTGCGCCACAGAGTGCCAACCTCCCTATAAGGGTTTTCCTGGTAGTGATAAAAATGAATATATGAAAGCTCAAATAGCAGATGATCAATTGTGCTGTCTTGGTGAGCAAACTATCAACTTAGTGGGAGACCAACTGCTTTACTTAAGCAGTAAATAGTCTTCCTCCATGCCTATAGTTTTACATTCCCAGTATATGAAGTGTTGAGTTCTCTACACTTCCATACACAGTTCATATTAAGGGCATTTAAAGAACAATTAGCTTTTCGCGTTCACAGATACATATATTCTGCAATTCTTTTGCAGAGAGTGAGAGACTCTCATGATTATCTGTTAATTATCCATTAATGAAAACAGGCAAATAGTCATATTTAGGTTCAGATTCAGACCAAGCGTCTAGAAGTAAATAGGGCATCTTGCCTGTAAACCTTGTTGTCGATCCCAATGTCTACATCGTCACTGTCCGCGACAGCTTCGGCTTCACAACAGGTCAAGCTCTAGCGAGCATGAAAGCAACGACAACTGCTGCCTAGGCTGACATTTTTGATCCAAGACCAATTTGGGCTTGCCCAGGAGCTGATGCCGTTGCCAATGACGTCCAGCAATCATCATCTTGAGGAACTTATTGACGAATGGTAACCCGCAATAGATTCTGGCTGCACTGCTCTCAAATTTATCAGCAGTTCAAATCAACTCCGATTAAGCTGAAAATCTTATGGTATGTCAATAATAGTTATACCTTGCTTGTGTACAAATTTGATTTTTTTTCTAAGCTATTTTAGTTACCCAAATAAATTGAAAACAGAGAGCTATTTCAGAAAAAAAACAGATAGAAGTTTTCAGATTCAGAAGCCGAGAGGAGAGTAATGTAAAATCTTCGAATATTCAGATGGCGAAGTGTGCAAAAACTATAAAAGCAATTGAGCTATATACACATGTATGTCACTTCACACTTCACACGCCTCCCTAATCTTCTGGGTGTGTACTACATATACTCTGATGAGTCATGACTCTGTTGTTTATATAAATATGGTGGAGGTTAGATCGAGTTGTGCTGGTAGACAGGCTTGGGTTCCTAAAATGTACATCGTTCTAATCATGCGGCAATTTCACGGAAAGGAAGAATCACATTTATTCACCATACGGGCATGCAAATCTGCAGTGCGATCATGTGTAGCTAAACTAACAAAAGAAAGCTTTTCCATCTACATAACCAATCTCCCATGCCAGCATCTTTAGAAGAGGGGAAAATCAAATAGACAGATCAGAAATTAGACCACATGATGAATACGAAGCGCCAGCAACGCTGACCTTTGCTTCCGACGAATGAATGTTGGGCAGGGGACAGGGGCAACACCAGGAGCGCGGTGCGGCGGGCAGGCGTTCGGCGCGTGGTGGCTGCGTGCGGGGCGGCCGTACGTCGGTCGGGCAGGCGGTGATGGAGGCCGGGCGACGATGGCAGCACGGAGCTAGTGGGCGGCAGCGGCGGCGCGGGGCGCGATGTCACGATCGTGCCTTCAAGACTGACAGAGACAAGCGTTGATCAACCTGTTCTTTATTCAGTTAACGGACGGCCCAGATGCAACAGTACCGATTCGCTAAAGTGGATCCAACGGCGTAACTTGAATGCACAGAAGATCCAGGAAGTGGATCGATCCGTCTGCTTTTAGCCTTTGTGTTACTTTACCTACTTTGTCGTTCTTGTTCCGTCCAAGCTAGGCTTCCATATAAAGCTAGCAGAGGCTCATTGTAAACCCTATCTCGAACTTCATATGAACTGCTAAGTACTAGCCGCCGCCGGCGCTAGAAGCTATCTCCAATTCTCACCCAATTCCTCTATTTTCTCATCTGATTGCTTGCTTTTCACACCTCCTATCCTGTGCTGATTCTACCTACCTAATCGAGCTAGGGCTTGACAAAGTGGTATCAGAGCTTCGAACTTGGCCTTAGATCTGAAACTGTGTGACCACTACCGAGGGTTGCGAGACTAGTTCTTGTGTAAAATTCCGGAGGAAAAAGGTTACCAGATCAGTCTGAGGGTACTGTGGGTGGCGATTCGGAACGGAGATCGTCGATAGGGTTGGGTAAGCTCACTGCTTCCTGGTAAAATCCCCTCTTCGCGAGTCTTTGGTCCATTTGGAGACGGGGGAGGCGATGGGAAGAACAACGAGGGCAACCACTTCGTTACTATGGAAGAGTTCGAGCAGTTTGGCCTCGATATGCAGAAGAAATTCGATGAATTTGCGTCAGGTCAAATTGAGTTATCCAAGCAGCAGACGTCGGCCACAGCGGCGACGGACAAGCGCTTTGATCAATTAGCAGATCTGATCAAGAGCCTGACAATGCAGAAGCCAACACCCCAAGGTCAACCTGGTGGTTCCACGGCTCAGTCCAGTGTTCAGGGACAAGGAGCGGCAGGAATTGGTACACCCCAGAGTGCACTACGACCACCTCCAGCTGCAGATCCACGACAACAGCTCGGGATAGCCATGGATTTGGGTCAGCAGCATCAAACAGGGGACCCCCAAAGCTAGCAAACCTACAGCCACCTTTGATTCCACAAGAACCTGAGTTACCCCTGAAAGGAACAGAAGGAGACCCTGAAAAGGCAGTGGCTTGTTAACACTGAAGTGCAACTACCTACTCTGGCTGAAAGGGACAATGTCGGTGGGGGAATCAATGGACCAGGCCACAAGCCTGCTTATCAGTACAACAACAATGATCAGTACAACAACAATGAGCAGTACAGACATCAGCACAAAGGACCAAGGCATGAATTTCCTAAGTATGATGGCAGTGGAACTAATGCTTGGATCAAGAAGGCTGAAAAATACTTCAAGTTGTGTCGTGTGGTAGAAGAGGAGAAAGTAGAAATAGCCACACTGTATTTCACTGGGAAGGCAGATACTTGGTTGGAAAGCACTGAGCTCGACTTAGATGACATACCTTGGGCTCGTTTCTGCAAGAAGCTTAAGTAGAGATTCGCAGAAAAATCTCCCTGTGATGTGATAAAAATCTTCCATGCCTTAAAGCAAACTGGTACTGTTGATGACTACATTGATCAATTTGAGGACAAGGTGGGTCCTGTTAGAAGAGAAAATCCAGAAATAGCTGAGAGCTATTACATCAAGAGTTTTATGTCTGGTCTGCAGGAATATGAACAGCAGCATACGCAGATACAGAAACCAGGCACCTTGATTCAGGCTTACTGGATAGAAAGAAGATTAGAAGCGTCTAATCCCTTCAGAAAGACCAGCACCAACAATTGGACCCAGAGGAACAACTACCAGAGAGGAAATTTCCAAAGGGAAGGACAGTTCAGACATAATACCAACCCCCAAACTGCAGCTCCACCCCTAAAGGCAGTAGTCCCACCCCCTAATGCAGCAGCACCTACTGTCAAGAATGAAAATTGTTTTCGGTGTGGTGAAAAATGGTTCCCTGGCCACAAATTGCAGTGTAGAATGAACAAACAAGTGAGGGCAATAATTACACAGGAAAATGAAGATGAAATTCCTGAGGAACAGCTCCAGGAGGAAATAGATGGAGATATCATGGATCCAGTGGAGTTAGTCGCTCTGGTGTCTGCTCATGCAGTACAAGGAACCCCACCTGCTAATAGCACCTCCATCCTACATATTATGATTTTTAACTCACCAGCTGTAGCACTGGTTGACACTGACAGCTCAGGCACATTCATTGATACCAAATTTGCTATGAAACACAATATAGCAGTAACTGGAGCCAAGCCCATGAGAGTGACAGTGGCAAATGGAGCTGAAATGATGAGTATAGCTACTTGCAAGGACTGCAAATATTCAGTGCAGACTTATGGGTTTAAATCTGATTTCAGATTGCTGCAGCTCAAAGGATATGATGTTATTCTTGGCACAGACTGGATGTTAACTCACAGCCCGGTAAAATTGGATTACAGAACTTGGGCCCTCAAGATAAATTATTATGGCAGCAAGAAAATTGAGTTAACTGAAGAAATAGCACCACTATCATGCAAGGTAATCCGTGGAAAGAAACTGGAAAAACTACTAGCAAAGGGAGTTAGTGGGGCAGTCCTGTGTAGTGTCACTGTTGATGATCCGACAACAGGCAATGGAACTACCATAACTGAAGTAACAGAACTACTGGGCAAATTTGAGGATATATTTGAGGAACCAGAGCAGTTACCCCCAACCAGAGAATGTGACCATCAGATCACATTAGAACCTGGTGCAAAACCAGTAAACAAAAGGCCTTATAGGATGCCTTCATATCAAAAGGATGCCCTAAAAAGATCATTGCTGAGCTGATTGCCACTGGAGTAATTAAGGCTAGCATGAGCCCCTTTTCCTCGCCTGCTATTTTAGTAAGGAAGAAAGATGGTACCTGGAGGTTATGCATCGATTATAGGCAGCTGAATGCCCTCACAATCAAAAACAAGTACCCCATACCTATTATTGAGGACCTGCTAGATGAATTACATGGAGCCAAGTACTTCTCCAAGATCTATTTAAGATCTGGCTATCATCAAGTGAGGATGCACGAAGCTGATATTGGTAAAACTGCATTCAGTACACACCTGGCCACTATGAATTCTTAGTGATGCCTTTCGGTCTCACCAATGCTCCAGCCACATTTCAGGCTCTAATGAACAAGGTACTGGCAGAGTTTCTGAGGAAGTTTGTGCTGGTATTCTTTGACGACATACTGATTTACAGCACAAGCTGGGAAGCACACAAAGAACATCTATCCTTAGTTCTCTCTGCTCTTAGAGAAAACATACTATTTGCTAAGAGGAGCAAGTGTGAATTTGCTAAGGAGAGGATAGAGTACCTAGGGCATATAATCAGTGCAGAAGGAGTATCTACAGATCCAGCAAAAATTCAAGCAATGCTGGCTTGGCCCACCCCCATGAATGTAACTGAACTGAGGGGCATGTTAGGTGTGACTGGGTATTATAGGAGGTTCATACAAGGCAATGGACTGATTTGCAGGCCATTATTTGAAGCACTGAAAAAGAATGGGTTTGTGTGGGAGAGGCACAACAACACGCATTCAACACACTAAAAGAAAAGATGACACAAGCTCCTGTGCTTGCTTTGCCAAACTACAAACAACCATTTGTTCTAGAAGCAGACGCTTGTGGATATGGAGTGGGTGCAGTTTTGATGCAGAACCAAAGGCCAATTGCCTACATGAGCAAGGCCATAGGCCCAAAAGCTGCAGCTCTATCCACCTATGATAAAGAAGCATTGGCTACACTGGAGGCATTGAAGAAGTGGAAGCATTACTTTGCTGGTTCTTCTATGATCATTAGAACTGACCAACAGAGCCTGCGGTTCATACATGAGCAGAAGCTCACTGAGGGAATTCAGCACAAATTATTAGTGAAACTGCTGGGTTATGACTATAAAATTGAGTACAAGAAAGGCAGAGAGAATAGAGCTGCTGATGTCTTGTCAAGAGTCCCAATTACTCAGTCAGTACTAGCCATTTCTACTGTGGTGCTGATGGCGTGTAGTTGACGGGAAAAAAATATTCTGCAGGAAGCTTCATATCTTCCCCGCAACGGCGCCAGAAAACAGTCTTGATGGCCCTTCACGTAGTTACCTGCGTGAAAAGTAAATGGGTTAGGTTGAGACTCCAAGTGCAGAGTGTGTAGTAAGTGGAAGACGTGTTTTCCCCACGAGGGGTGACTCGAGGGTTTAATATCGAACTCTCGGGGAATCAGTAGTGAAGATTTATCTTTCCTATCCTTCTTTTGGTTACCTACAAAACAAAGTAAATGTTTTGGTCCTCAACCTCACCTAGTGGTTGTCAAGCACAAGGTGTGAGAATGATATCAAGATAATATGCAATGCAAACAAGAAATAAATATGCAATGGTGGTAAATAAATATGCAAGGATGGTGGTAGCAATGATAAATGATATTTTTGGGTTTTATATGATGAATGCAAGATGTAAAAGTGTTTTTGTATTTTCGGATTTTTAAATGGCAGAAAATGGAAAAGTGGTAAAAGTGTTGGAAAGGTGTTTCTTATGATTAAAAATGGACCGGGGTTCATGGTTTCACAAATGCACTCTCTCTTTAATAAAGTGGTAGACAATGGAACACTAGAGTTGACATATGAGATTGCAACACAACAGTTTAATGACAAGTTATAATTATATGGGCATCACGTCCTAACATAGAGACCTTTTGGTTATTAGTCTCTCTTATACTCCACCAAGATGCGAACTAAATCATAACACCTCAGTAATTAAGATAACTCAGAGTATAGCAATAAGTATCATGACATGAAGTTAAAATAAGAACATGCTAGATCTAGTCATGGAGTAGTGGCAATGGTCACACCCACATCTCCGGTAGCATGGTATTTCTTTTTATCCCTAGTGAGGCAACAAAGTAAGGTAAATACCCAAGTGGATCGCAGAACTTTCTCTCACGTTCACTGCACTAGCCACCCCCCGTTACTCCAACTAATGCACACGTTCCCCCTCACACGCTCTCATAAACATGCTTGATCATGACAAGTAAATAAGAACGGGGTACATAATATGCATCTACTTTCATAACTGAAACAAAACCATTGCAATCTCAAACATATATTAACTCATAAAAAGATCCACCACAAAGGTATTACATAGATGACCGTAATCATGTTCAGCAGCTCATACGGTACTAATTAGTGAAGCTCGAGAGAGAGATACATAAGTTACTTCCACAAACCCATAGTCCAGAGGTGGACTACTCCCTCTTCATCATGGAGACGGTGGAGAAGTCGTTGGAGAAGATGGAGACCACGCCGGCAGCGCCCCGCCGGAGTTTTCCCCCTCCAATCTGCAACTCCAGGTCTCTGTTTCGGTGTTTCTGTGTTTCTGCGGCGCTCCTTCCAGAGAACGTCGGGGGACTATTTTTATAGGCGTTTTAGGTCAAAACGGAGTCGGTGGAGGAAAGATCGACGGCAACGGAGCTCCGAGGCCCAAAAGGGGGGCCCACGCGGCCAGGTACATGGGCCGCGTGGGCCCACCTTTTGGCCCTCGGGCCTCCGCTTGTTTGCTTCCTTCGCTCCCACGCTTTGTTCCTTCCAAAAACTGATGCTCGTAAATTTCCAGGTCATTTGGACGTCGTTTGGGTCCCTGAAACATTAAAATATAGAAATAGGGTTTTCTGCCTGCGCAGGGTTAATTCCATAAAAATAGGAAACATATCAAATATTCCCAAAATCATTATAAAACAGTGATATAACCCTTATATGATGCAAATATGACTGGAATATAAGTAAAATAATGCAAAGTTCATGTATGCATTTTACATGCATCAACATCCCCAAGCTTAACCTATACTCGTCCTCGAGTATGAAGGTGATAAAACTAACATGGACTTTGCAATTTAATACTATCAATGGATATCAAAGATGATTACTATTGCTACATAGAGTCAAATGATTCATTCTTAAAAGGAGTAGCAATATGCAAGATAGTTTATGAAGTGATATCAAGTATTCAATGCAAGGATGTTCAATGATAATTCACAAAGTGTAACATAAGAGAAAAGTACTATGGACCACATGTATGCATAATGATAAGTAAGAACATCCTACAATGGTCATAGAGTATTGATGAAAATCTGAATATAAAAGGTGGACACTTTGGAAAGATATATATGAGTAGAGGTAAAGCATGAATAAATTTCATCTAACTTCTGAACTTCTCTACTTAAGTCAATGATTGTAATATGGTAATCCTTGGTGTCAAGCTCTCATTCCCCTATCATAGCATCTTGAATGATTAAGTTTAAAGTGAAAGCAATACGAGTAGTGTGCTTGACAAAGTACAGGTTGAAAGTCTCATGCCCCTTGAATACAAGTACCTACTCCATGTGTTACTCAACTTGGAAAACAAAGCAAGTTCAAGTTAAATATCATTGTAAGTAATAATAGTATCATTAAGAGCGTCAACTGGGGTACCTCTTGTCCCAGGATATGGAACAAGCCCATATCAAAATGACAAGACAAACAAACACAATGAACAATCTCAACACCCTTTTTATTTACCATTAGATAGCTTTTTATTGTAAGGTGTATCACAGAAGGTTCACCATAGCATGTAAGTAAATTTCCACCATGAATGATGCATGGCTTAGATTAGCGGCCCAGGCGTCTCTCTAACCATTTATACAAACTCATTTAAACTCACTTCATTTCCCATTTATTTCACCCATGGTAAGCATCCATAAACAAAAGTACATGATATCAACTAAATGAGATGAAGTGCAATGTTGAAAGCTTGCCATGTGACAGCACATATGAGCTAACTCTCAACCAAAGACATTTGTCAAGTCCACAACATCATAATTTTAATCACAATGGGTCATGTTTTATTTATGCAATGAAAGTAAAGTGTGCATCAAGTTCGAGAGAGCTATATAACCAACTTTTCCACAACAATTAACAACATAAGCATTTTCATTCAGAGGTATAGATAACACAAATATCATGATAAACATACTCGGAATAGCATAAAGCTAATAGGTAGATATGGTGGACTCACTGGAAAAACTTTGGTTGAAGGTGTTGGAAACAAGTTTTTGCTTGTTGGAATTTTTGGGCTAGCAAGAGGGAGAAAGTTGACCATCTAAATGCATGCATGAGTGTCCATAGAACTAACTAATCCATGTTAAAAAAGGTAAATAACATTTAGCATCAAAACATGAATAAAAGATAGCTCTTGATAAAATACTTGCAAATTATTACTCATTAACAAGCTCATGAATCATGCAACTATATGTATCTTTTAAAATTAACTCAACATCCCTTTTCCCAATCTTATAATAGCATCCAACATAATTCAACCCAAATTTCCAGTAGCTCTCTCATATATAAATGATAGTGTGGTGGTCTCACAAAATAAAAATCAACCTAAACAAACAAAAAGACGCTCCAAGTTTATGCGATAAAGTGTTTCGATCGAAAAACAGAAGTTAGACGTGTGCAAACCGAGAGTGTGTAGGTCCAGTGGGGTTGTCTTCACATCCCCAAGCTTATGGTCTTCACCATCCTTGGATAGCTCTTGGTGCATCTCCTCTAATCCCTGTGAAAAAACTTCAAAACACCGTTTCTCCCATTTCTTTTTTGTGGGGTGCATTAGTAGTGATAAACAAATAGATTTCTTGCTGCATATAATCCTTGAACAAAAATTCATATGAATGTCCAGAAAGTGTATAATGTTGTATGCCTACTCATAAACTCAATTGGATAAAAAGATTCATGTTAAAAGTTCTAAGCATGCATCAAACAAAATGGGACAGAATCTGTCCAGAAAAACAGCAGCAGCTAAACGTATTTTTCTACCCTACTTAACTTTGTCGAAAATTCCGAAAAATTCATGCATACAGAGGATGAAAAGTTGCACTACAGTTCAAATATGAGCTCATTCGGAGTTACAGAATAAGAATTAAAAATCATACCGTGCACAGATTCGTGCAGGAATAAATCTCCGAACGCTATAAGCAACTTTTTCACCAAAATGAGTAAAACTTGGCACTTTATTAAAAATTCCAGAAACTAAACTAAACACTAAGTCTCTTGTTACAGCAAGAGGACACAAAGAAAATCACAAATAAAAACAACCGGGTTGCCTCCCGTAAAGCGCTTTCTTTATAGCCATATAGCTAGGCTTATTGCTTGATGTAGCACCCTTGCTTAAAAAGCGTAGGCGTACATGAAATGTGCAGAAGACTTGGATCATATAAGACTTGCTGTAACAGCCCAAAGTTCGAAAACCTAAAAACCCGAATAAAATTTCCACTTTTTGATTGCATTGCATCATGGCATACTCATTTAAATTGCTTAAGTTGAATAAAGCAACACATGGAAATGTAAAACAAAGGAAGCAAACTTCCCAAACCTCCAAACTAAAAGCATTGCTCAAATTGGCAAAACAAATAATTCTTGAGTTTCCAAATTGTCCAGGAAGTTCCAAGAAGCATATTATAAATATTTGTCTTGCCAAGCAAGGAAATGAAATCGAGAATTCAAATTTGGTTCAATTCAATTCTACTTCTGAAACCAAGTAAGCTTTCCAAAAATTCTAACTAAAATGGTGGGGAGCTTCATTAATATATTATGAGCCTCCATGAATAATTTCATAATTTATAAAAATGTTTAAGTACCTCTTTCAAATGATTTTAACCTGCTGTTTTAAAAGGAAGAAATAGGAGAAGGACCCAGTTGTAATTTCGGAAAAGTGTGCAGGGGCGTTTTTGCGAAATCCCTTTCTTCTCCCTGTAGCCACACCATCCGCTGCCGCCGTGCTCCTCTCGCTTCACATCGAGCCGGGCCCCCTCCTCTGCTCCCTCCACTGCAAGAAGAAGAGCGCACGAGCCCACCTGCTCCCTCACTCGACCCCTCCCCGATTTTCTCCTCCCCCGTTCCTCTCTCCTATTTTCCTCCACGGAGACGGAACCGCGCCGCCGTTGCCGCACACATCGCCGGCGAGTGAGAGCTCCCCGTACAAATCGAAGAGCCCCCGCGACTTCGCCTCGACGTGCTGCTCCTCCACGCCGGAGGAATCGACCAAAATCGTCACCGTTTCGCCGGGCCACCCGCGACATCGCCGCTGCCGTCCGGCGCTCCGCCGCACGTTTTCGTCACCGTCGAGCCATCTCCGGTCCTCCCGTGCACACCACGACATCCGCCTCACCGTGCTGCTCCTCTCCACCAACGGAATCGTGCCGAAACGCAGCGAGTCGACGTCGCCATCCTCTACCTCGCCACTGCCTCCCGCCGCTCCTCTGGACGAATGCGTCGCCGCCGTTGCACCTCCGACCTTCCTCCGACCACGCCGAGCGTCCTCAACCGCTCAGGGTGAGCTCCTCTCCCTTTCCCCTTCCCCCTCTCTCGCGCTGCTCGCCGGAGCACCGCAGCCCTCGCTCCCCGTCGCCGTAGCTCGACGAGCTCGCGTGACCGGTCGATGACCCGGCCTAACCGGGCTGCAGACCGTCCCTCTCGGGCGTTTAGCCGGTCCAGGAGCCGGCCCAAACCGGGCAGACGACCGGTGGGCTCTGGCCCATCTCCGGCCTGCCAACCGGTTTGACCGGGCTGTAGGCCGGCCTGCCAGGGTTTTTCTTTTCCTTTTTGGAAATAAATAAAATAAAAGAATTGTTATCTAATCAAATATTGCTCCAATTTTTGCAAATGAGATACCAAATTGTTCAGAAAAACAAAACCTATCTGTTGGTACCATTGTAATGATCTTTTGAAACAATGTTTTCTGCTATTTAGTAATAATTACTAAAATGGCAAAACTAATACCTAAATTGGGAAAACTCATAATTCGATAAATATTTAACCAAAATTTGTGAATAAAATATCAAAATGATCAGTGTTCAAATGCTATCAAATCATGTTAGTATAAACTCATGATCACAAATATTTATTGATGTTATTCATAAATTGGTTAAAAGAATTAAATTCATTTAATTATTTAATTCACTAATTATTCATCGGTACTCGGAAAATTACAAATAAGGTACCGAAATGATCAGAAGAACAAACCCTATCCAATCATGCCATGTTCATGCATATTTGAGCCACTTCTTAGTAATGTGATAATTTATAAGCAAGCGGACATTAAGTTAAATATGGGGTTGCTTCCAAATAATTGCACGAATTATTTGGCCCTCCATTTAAATTGTTAGCTAACTTTTTGGTGATACATTGCATAAACTTGTCATACCATCATGTGCTTGTGCATTGCATTGTGACCAATGTGTGGTGATTGAATGTTGTTTCCATGTTTATGCTCCGCTAGATCAAGCAGCCGGGGTTACTCCACAATACCCCGAGGATCCGTATTACTACCCGTATCCCGAACAAGGCAAGCGTAATCCCCCCTCTGAGCATATCTTATCCTATTTTCCGCAATTATTTTCTCCACGATAATATTGCATGCGGTTCTAAATGTCTTTTGCCTGGATTAGAGTATCCTACTAGTTGCATTAAAATCCTGTTGACATTACCTGTATCCTTCCTATTTAACCACAGGTTTGAAGTGTTGGCCCGAGATAATTATACTTGCTATGTATATGCTTAGCCATGCTTAGTTTAATGCCTAGTGGTACTATGGTGGTACATGCTGGAAACAGGTGTTGACTTGTGACCGCGATGATGATGGTGGAGAATTGTGGTGATGGATAATAAAATGCTAAAAGGTGGGGATGAGAGGCCACATGGAATGTGGTGGGTTGTCTCGTTCTTGCCGCCTAGGTGCGAGTTCTGCACATCCTGAACCAAGACTGAGCGTGCAACCATGCGTGAGGCCTATGCAATTGCAGGAACCCTCATAGACTAAATAACTCGAGCGGGGCTGGCCAGGGTCCTCTAGTTTGGTTTTCCATTTGCGCGTGCGTGATGGTGGTGAACTGAGATGAGGATGCTGGAGTTTAGGAAAATGAGTGGCCACGGGACAGGGGATTGGAGGAGTCACCAAACCTGTTCCGTCCTCACTGATGATCCTGGAAAGTCCTTAACGAGGGAGAAGCCGACACCGCTCCCACCCAGCCGGCTTTCCAAGGAAGAGAGCTAATGATCAGGTAATGGGCCGGACGGTACGCGTGGCGAAGGAGCTGGGGCCTTTCGGGACTCCGGGGACTTCAACTTTGTACACCCCTGCAGGGATAAATCTTTTCGAAAAGCCGTGTCCGCGGTTATGGACGACTTGGGAATGGACGATGATCATAGAATAACTTTAACGGAATGATTAAAACTTGGGTACTAGAGGTACCACCCACGATTGTAAGGTGAGCTTCCTCGAGGGTGATTCGGGGAGGTGCCTTTGATGAACAGGTACAATGAGGTGATGATGGTTGTTGTTGAGAAAGTGATCTCAAGAGAAAAGTGTTACTTCTTACCTCCTTTTTAAAATGTTCTGATTAGTCGATGCCATGGAGTTGTGTTTTATAAATAAAATCAGCTTTATGCAAAACAGCCATAAAACCTTTGAAAGCCAATCATGGAGCATATATTAGCTCTTAATCTTGCGAGTTCGTCGAACTCAACGTCTTTGCTTTGTTTCAGGAACGTCGACGAGTAGTCTGGGGTTCCCAGGTGGCAGCTTGGGACATCTCGGAATAGCTGGCGCTGTGATGTTTATTTGTAGGCCTCTTAGGCCATATTCTGGTTCTTGTTGTTTAGAACAACGCCCTTCGCTTCCGCTTGATGTATTGCTGGGTCGGTGACCCCTGCTTGTAACTTCTGCTATCTTCCTCTATTATAAGAGCTGCTTATAATGTTTTGTGTCGTAGAGTCTGTGATGTGCCAGTTGTTCCACAAGTCTTGATCTTATTATTATGCTTTGATGGATGTGACCGTGTTGAGGCATCGATCGGGGTGTTGCGTTGTCTGGAGTGAGGTGTACCCAGCAACGCCTGCCAAAGGTTTTGGCCGGGGATTGGTAAACCCGTAACCTCCGGTGGTATCGCTTAACCGGTGACACGCACCATCACTGTATAGTAGTCGGGTCGGGGCGCTACAAGTTGGTATCAGAGCAGGACTGCCTGTAGGAAACCCTTCTACTGGTCGACGTTGAGTCTAGTGTTTGTGAAAATTATTTTTAACCTAAAAATGAGTTGTGAAAACCATCTTAGGATTCTTTTTACTCCTTATCTGGTTACCTTCTAATCTCGGCGCAATCTTACCTCGATTTGATTTTAAAGTTTCCCGCCCCGGGATCCTAAGTTTTTGAAATAACAGTTGAGAAACGGGGTTGGACTTCTCACCTGTTACCTCTAGTGTTAGGTGCCCACTTGCTCCCGCCGCGCTACAATCCGAAGCTTCATGTGCCGAGAAACCATCTGGAGTACGACGAAAATTCCTATCAACTCAGTTGGCTACGAACCCTTGTATTCCTATCAAGTTTAATCTCTAAATCCTTTCTTTTGGGTTTTAACCCAAGGACTTGAACATAAGGTCCCGGATTGTGCCAACTAGAGTGTGTTAAGTGGTGATTACTTAACTCCCGCTAGTAGCACATGATGCTGATCTTCAACCCAAGTCCTTTTCCGTGGTCTGTGTGGTAAATTGTTGAACCTACCGCACCTCCGTTGGCTACTTCACCTCATCTCTTTCTTAGCCTCGCTTTAGGTTCTGTTTTGGAACCATCGTGGTTACAGCCAGGATTCCCTTAGCAAGTCTCCCATCTATGTTTGTGACTCTGCTGCATCTCTCCGTCTCGGGCATGGTTATCACAATTGAGTAATAACCGGTGCATCTCCAACATCTTCGGATTTTCCGGAGTATGTTTGTTACTTTAGCTCTTCTTTCCGACCCGTGTCTTCCGTTTGACCGACTCGTGTTTAGCATGCCTTGCTGTGTTCCGATGCAAGTCACTCTCTTGATCGTCAAGATCTCTCCACTTCGTCCTGTTAGGAGAAACAAACTCCAGTACCTTGTCCACTTCTCGGGCTCGGTCAAAGTTTTGTAGTCCACAGAATAAGAGGTTTATTAGTCTCTGTTTCTGCTCCATCCTAGAGTAGCACGATACCTTGGTATAAAGAGTGTGCACTCATGCTAAGTATCATGATCCTCTTGATGAAGTGATGCTCTTACACTTAATTGCTCTCCGTTCTCCGAGTGACTTGCTACTCCAGAATGATAAGACGTGAGCAATGATGTGACCATCGGATATTCCTAGCAGTTTTTACTGTGCGGAAATCCAAAGACCTCCCGTGTCCTCCTTAGCATGATTGGTTAGCCGGTCAATAAGCTGAGTTTGACTGTGTTCCCAAGTTCGTTTCTCTGGTGCCCTTCCTCGGTCAAAGAGCTAGGTTCGTGCCGAAGCTCCCTAGACCACCTCGTTGTGCCTTGAAGGCATGATTCTCTCTCGAACTCAAAACATCCCGGTGAACGTGATATTTTGTAGGTCTCTCTAGAAGTATCGCCAGGTTGTCGCCTGTCCAAGCTCAACATCACGGACAACTCTTTTCTCCAAGAAAGTTGAGCTTATGAGTAAGTTGGTTCTCTGAACAACTCCCTTCTCCAAGAAAAATCGAGCTTATGAGTAAGCTGGTTCTCTGCACTACTCCTTCCTCCAAGAATTCGTGTTGGATGTCCTGAAGTATTCTCCATCTGTTATAGTTCATTCTCAAGGGGATGTCTAGTCTGTCATGTAGAAACAAGGTGGTATCTCCTCTTTGGATATGCTACCCTCCCTTTTCTTTTGATTTGATTTGGGCTATCGTCAAATCAAACTCCGATCGACCTACGGGAATGTGTTAATCTGAGCAATGTCTATGCAGTTCATGTGACATATAAGTCGACCATCTTGGAGTAACTAGATAAGTTGGTTGTCGAGCCCATCAACTACCTCTTATTTTTCCTCCATGTTTGAGGAGATTTATATGGAATAGTGGGCGTAGCATTGTAAACTTGTTAGCACTAACTTGTGTCGTCCCAAGGCATGTGTTCTCAAGTTGGAAATGATTTCCTTTGGTTCACGAGCAATTGCTGAAAGATGTCGCCGTGGATCTGAGTAAATTGACTTGTCTCCTCGGAATCATTCCAATTCAATCCGGTGTGTGCAAGTATTCTTGGTATGGTACGTTGTCACCTCCCTTCCTTGAGAAATTTCATCTATGCCTCCAAGCCACCAGTGGAACTGTCCAAGAAGGAGAAGAATTACAGGAAAATTCTTTTTCATTCTTTGCGGTTCCCCAGGAAGGGCTCATCTGTGTCTCATTACAAGAAATTCATGTAGGTGCAGATGTCTTCTGACAAGCTGCTCATACGTGGGTTCTGCAATCTCGTTCCTCCCTGGGAGTTGGACATTCTCGTCTAGCTCTTCGCGTTCTAGCAACAGTAATCCACTGTTATCCTTGGTAAAGACTCCCTATTCATTTCTGTGGCGTCTGAAGTATCCCTCCACCTGACCAGATCTGACTTGCAATCAGAAACGACGGTTGCTGATCCTCAAGAAGCTTGTCCTCGATGTCTAGAACATCCGAGGTTTTCCCGATACTATCGTTTCCGGAGTTTCTACAATTCTCTTGGTCCATCTTCCCGATCTTTCTCCCGTGGTTTGCAATGATCCTCCGTGAGGAAAGTTCTACTCAAGCCGTATCGGTTAAGTTACCTCCTCATCTGTTGGATCCTTGTTTCAACGCTCTTCCTCAGAAATTTAAGGCCTTGTGCAAAGTTCATATTCTGAATCCTTTGAGAAATCGTTGTCTACCTTCGGGAAACCTCTTATCACTCTCCTATTTGCCTCCATGTGTCTCCTAGTCCTCACATCAGGGATGTTTGAAGCCTAATCCTAAGTTCTACTAGGAGGTACTCGGTCGTTGTATCTTCCCAAAGACCCATTCTTCCAGGGTTGTTTCTTCTTTCCAGTATCGTAGTGGAGCGGTGACATCGAAGTGTTGCCGATGAAGATCTTCATGATGGCGTGATCAACCTCTTCAAGAAGGAAGCCTCCTGAAGCGAGAAGATCTTTGGAAGACCGTCGTGACCTTCTCCCTCTTTCCTACTCTTAGAATCTCGGGACGAGATTCCTGTAAGGAGGGTAGAGTTGTAACAGCCCAAAGTTCGAAAACCTAAAAACCCGAATAAAATTTCCACTTTTTGATTGCATTGCATCATGGCATACTCATTTAAATTGCTTAAGTTGAATAAAGCAACACATGGAAATGTAAAACAAAGGAAGCAAACTTCCCAAACCTCCAAACTAAAAGCATTGCTCAAATTGGCAAAACAAATAATTCTTGAGTTTCCAAATTGTCCAGGAAGTTCCAAGAAGCATATTATAAATATTTGTCTTGCCAAGCAAGGAAATGAAATCGAGAATTCAAATTTGGTTCAATTCAATTCTACTTCTGAAACCAAGTAAGCTTTCCAAAAATTCTAACTAAAATGGTGGGGAGCTTCATTAATATATTATGAGCCTCCATGAATAATTTCATAATTTATAAAAATGTTTAAGTACCTCTTTCAAATGATTTTAACCTGCTGTTTTAAAAGGAAGAAATAGGAGAAGGACCCAGTTGTAATTTCGGAAAAGTGTGCAGGGGCGTTTTTGCGAAATCCCTTTCTTCTCCCTGTAGCCACACCATCCGCTGCCGCCGTGCTCCTCTCGCTTCACATCGAGCCGGGCCCCCTCCTCTGCTCCCTCCACTGCAAGAAGAAGAGCGCACGAGCCCACCTGCTCCCTCACTCGACCCCTCCCCGATTTTCTCCTCCCCCGTTCCTCTCTCCTATTTTCCTCCACGGAGACGGAACCGCGCCGCCGTTGCCGCACACATCGCCGGCGAGTGAGAGCTCCCCGTACAAATCGAAGAGCCCCCGCGACTTCGCCTCGACGTGCTGCTCCTCCACGCCGGAGGAATCGACCAAAATCGTCACCGTTTCGCCGGGCCACCCGCGACATCGCCGCTGCCGTCCGGCGCTCCGCCGCACGTTTTCGTCACCGTCGAGCCATCTCCGGTCCTCCCGTGCACACCACGACATCCGCCTCACCGTGCTTCTCCTCTCCACCAACGGAATCGTGCCGAAACGCAGCGAGTCGACGTCGCCATCCTCTACCTCGCCACTGCCTCCCGCCGCTCCTCTGGACGAATGCGTCGCCGCCGTTGCACCTCCGACCTTCCTCCGACCACGCCGAGCGTCCTCAACCGCTCAGGGTGAGCTCCTCTCCCTTTCCCCTTCCCCCTCTCTCGCGCTGCTCGCCGGAGCACCGCAGCCCTCGCTCCCCGTCGCCGTAGCTCGACGAGCTCGCGTGACCGGTCGATGACCCGGCCTAACCGGGCTGCAGACCGTCCCTCTCGGGCGCTTAGCCGGTCCAGGAGCCGGCCCAAACCGGGCAGACGACCGGTGGGCTCTGGCCCATCTCTGGCCTGCCAACCGGTTTGACCGGGCTGTAGGCCGGCCTGCCAGGGTTTTTCTTTTCCTTTTTGGAAATAAATAAAATAAAAGAATTGTTATCTAATCAAATATTGCTCCAATTTTTGCAAATGAGATACCAAATTGTTCAGAAAAACAAAACCTATCTGTTGGTACCATTGTAATGATCTTTTGAAACAATGTTTTCTGCTGTTTAGTAATAATTACTAAAATGGCAAAACTAATACCTAAATTGGGAAAACTCATAATTCGATAAATATTTAACCAAAATTTGTGAATAAAATATCAAAATGATCAGTGTTCAAATGCTATCAAATCATGTTAGTATAAACTCATGATCACAAATATTTATTGATGTTATTCATAAATTGGTTAAAAGAATTAAATTCATTTAATTATTTAATTCACTAATTATTCATCGGTACTCGGAAAATTACAAATAAGGTACCGAAATGATCAGAAGAACAAACCCTATCCAATCATGCCATGTTCATGCATATTTGAGCCACTTCTTAGTAATGTGATAATTTATAAGCAAGCGGACATTAAGTTAAATATGGGGTTGCTTCCAAATAATTGCACGAATTATTTGGCCCTCCATTTAAATTGTTAGCTAACTTTTTGGTGATACATTGCATAAACTTGTCATACCATCATGTGCTTGTGCATTGCATTGTGACCAATGTGTGGTGATTGAATGTTGTTTCCATGTTTATGCTCCGCTAGATCAAGCAGCCGGGGTTACTCCACAATACCCCGAGGATCCGTATTACTACCCGTATCCCGAACAAGGCAAGCGTAATCCCCCCTCTGAGCATATCTTATCCTATTTTCCGCAATTATTTTCTCCACGATAATATTGCATGCGGTTCTAAATGTCTTTTGCCTGGATTAGAGTATCCTACTAGTTGCATTAAAATCCTGTTGACATTACCTGTATCCTTCCTATTTAACCACAGGTTTGAAGTGTTGGCCCGAGATAATTATACTTGCTATGTATATGCTTAGCCATGCTTAGTTTAATGCCTAGTGGTACTATGGTGGTACATGCTGGAAACAGGTGTTGACTTGTGACCGCGATGATGATGGTGGAGAATTGTGGTGATGGATAATAAAATGCTAAAAGGTGGGGATGAGAGGCCACATGGAATGTGGTGGGTTGTCTCGTTCTTGCCGCCTAGGTGCGAGTTCTGCACATCCTGAACCAAGACTGAGCGTGCAACCATGCGTGAGGCCTATGCAATTGCAGGAACCCTCATAGACTAAATAACTCGAGCGGGCTGGCCAGGGTCCTCTAGTTTGGTTTTCCATTTGCGCGTGCGTGATGGTGGTGAACTGAGATGAGGATGCTGGAGTTTAGGAAAATGAGTGGCCACGGGACAGGGGATTGGAGGAGTCACCAAACCTGTTCCGTCCTCACTGATGATCCTGGAAAGTCCTTAACGAGGGAGAAGTCGACACCGCTCCCACCCAGCCGGCTTTCCAAGGAAGAGAGCTAATGATCAGGTAATGGGCCGGACGGTACGCGTGGCGAAGGAGCTGGGGCCTTTCGGGACTCCGGGGACTTCAACTTTGTACACCCCTGCAGGGATAAATCTTTTCGAAAAGCCGTGTCCGCGGTTATGGACGACTTGGGAATGGACGATGATCATAGAATAACTTTAACGGAATGATTAAAACTTGGGTACTAGAGGTACCACCCACGATTGTAAGGTGAGCTTCCTCGAGGGTGATTCGGGGAGGTGCCTTTGATGAACAGGTACAATGAGGGTGATGATGGTTGTTGTTGAGAAAGTGATCTCAAGAGAAAAGTGTTACTTCTTACCTCCTTTTTAAAATGTTCTGATTAGTCGATGCCATGGAGTTGTGTTTTATAAATAAAATCAGCTTTATGCAAAACAACCATAAAACCTTTGAAAGCCAATCATGGAGCATATATTAGCTCTTAATCTTGCGAGTTCGTCGAACTCAACGTCTTTGCTTTGTTTCAGGAACGTCGACGAGTAGTCTGGGGTTCCCAGGTGGCAGCTTGGGACATCTCGGAATAGCTGGCGCTGTGATGTTTATTTGTAGGCCTCTTAGGCCATATTCTGGTTCTTGTTGTTTAGAACAACGCCCTTCGCTTCCGCTTGATGTATTGCTGGGTCGGTGACCCCTGCTTGTAACTTCTGCTATCTTCCTCTATTATAAGAGCTGCTTATAATGTTTTGTGTCGTAGAGTCTGTGATGTGCCAGTTGTTCCACAAGTCTTGATCTTATTATTATGCTTTGATGGATGTGACCGTGTTGAGGCATCGATCGGGGTGTTGCGTTGTCTGGAGTGAGGTGTACCCAGCAACGCCTGCCAAAGGTTTTGGCCGGGGATTGGTAAACCCGTAACCTCCGGTGGTATCGCTTAACCGGTGACACGCACCATCACTGTATAGTAGTCGGGTCGGGGCGCTACACTTGCACTTTCCAATAAAATGTAGTATCACACAAAATGTCAATATTATTACAACGCACGCACGAATGATCCAAAAATATAATAAGTTATTACAACTGCGCATAGCCAAAGGCTAGCTTGAAACAAATAAAGTTCAGCATTTATTCAGAGTTCACACGCAAAACAAATATAACACGGAGCTCCATCATCTCCATGCACCACTGGCGAACATGTTGGTTGTAAGCTCGAAGACTGACGACGTCACTCCTGATCGGACGAACCTGCAACATGTAAGTTGCAGCCCAGAATGTTTGGGTCAGATGCCGTTCGACTGGCTGGCAAGTGAATACTGGTGGAATATAAAATGGCAAGACTATTTCTACATGCTTATATGGCTGGTGGAGTTCAAGGCTATTGCATAAAGCCAATTTTGTCCTACTTTTCATAAAGCATTTTTAACTCTCAGCAACAATATGAGACACAACCCTGGACGCATCCAGTGTCTCATTTAACCCGAGTTCACCCATCAAATTTTATTATGAAATTGGAATGATGAGATTTTTCCATACACTACAATGTTCGAAGACACGCATTGTCCATAACCGGGACACGGCTAAGATCTTAGTTTGACACACTCTGCAGAGCTGGTGCACTTTCACCACTAGACTCGACTAACCCTAGTGCTCCTACTCACATCATGTAGTAAGCAGGAAAGGAGGAAGTCAAGACGAGACTTTTCGGAAGAAATCCCCTTCTCCATACTGGCTTGACCCGTTCCCACCTACATTCCCCTACATCTGCTTGTCAAGCACGGATTGGGTTCATTCAACTTACTAACTCAAGACAGAGCCCATATGACTAGTGGTTGCACGCTTCGGCAACAAACATGAAGTGACTTAAAATCTCGATACCCTGGGTGGCAATCCACAAGTGAGCGTAAACAAGACAGCCATAGACATGACCCATGAATAGCCACTCCACTCACATCATCCTCTATCAAACCAATCCACCCAGGCAGTAAATTAATTTAGTGGAGTTTCCAAATATCTCATCTACAATAAAACAATCATTTTTGCAGCATGTACTTCCACTAAATTATAATAGGTCACTACCAAGGTGGTCATATGGCTATCCTACAAGGTTTGCATAGCATAATATAATATAGTAGTACCTATCATGCATACTACTAAAATATCTACAAATGCAAATAAACAAAATAGTAGGTCATTTATGCTTTTGCAAGTTATTCTCTTGCCTTCGTATTCGTTCGTGTTGCTGCAGCACTCACAACACGCTCTGCACTCTTCACAATCTAAACAAACAACAAGCACAAAATCAATACAATCATACAAATGGCATTACAAAAATATGTATGCATGACAAAATGCAGAAGTGACACAACTTTAAGTCCAACAAAAGATATTATTTTATTTCTCTGGTATAAACTATATGCATGATGCGCATGTCAAGTTTTAATGTGTTTAATAAAATAAAACAATTTTGACTAACTAAATACTAGTTTTTGAACATTTATAAGGAACGCTAATAAATATGATGCAAACATGCAGACTTTTGTGACCACGGTCTGCTACACAAAATTCTGAGCATTTTGGTAAAAAGATCATAATTTTTGGCTAAGTAGAACCCAAGCTATGAATTTTACAAGATACACATATTCTCTGTTTTGAAAATACGAATTGATTGGCTGTTCTCTTTGACTGGGCAATGACTAGATGCAGACTGGGCTCTTGCCACATGGCAGCGCCTGATTCCCCGGTACCCCTTCAGTTATTGGTTCTAATCTACAGCGTGTATCAATGATCTGACGGTCAGGAACGAAACCATCCTGGACAGCAGCTTGCTCACCGAGAAACGACAGAAACGACGACGGTGACGAACTACGGCTTGCTCGCGATCGTAGACGGCGTACTGCTGCACCTCCAGGCGTGGAAACGGCAGAAATCGGCGGAGGTGCTCACGGCGAACTCGATGGCGTACTCGGCGACGTCCTCGGCTGCTCCAAACGACAGCAGCGGCTGCTCTCCGGGCTCCTGTACCGGCGAAGCTCCGGCGACAATAACGAGTGCTCTGCTCCATCGTTTCCAAAAAGAAAAAGTTTAGCAGATGCGGATCAAAGAGGGTGAAAGGATTTGCAAGTCTATAGATGCTAGAGTTGTGCGAGTCGACGGCCAAAATCCTCGAACCTCGTCAATGGCAGCGGCGGCGGTAGATCGATCTCGACCCAAAATTAAGGCAGCCTGGCGGCCGGTTTTTGGGGAAAGTCGGGGGACAAGGAGGCCTAGGGTTTTGGGGTTTATATAGATGAAGTTTCATGACAAACGGATAAGAGAATCTGGAGAAATCGAGGATTTCGCGGAGCTGGTTGAGTTAGGAACGAACTCGTCTTCGTTCTGGAGATGTTCTGCACGTACGTGACCAAGATGGGCTGATCACCTTAGTGGGCCGAAGCTAGCTGGCTGGCTGGTCCGTTTCTTTTTTTTTTTAAACCTTTTCCTATTTGTTTTCCCTAATAGAAATAGCTATACAACTCCAAAATGAGTACAATAAAATACAGGAAAATTCCTGTGAGTTGTAGTTAAAAAGATAATGATACTTAGCACAGTTTGCTTGTGAAAAATAATAGAAGATAGTTTTGTACTTATATTGTACATAAACATTGTTTGTTCGATTTAAACTAATGCACTTTTAAAAGAAATGCACAACCAAATGCAGATGATGCATGCCATGCATGATTTTATTTTTCAAATCAAAATATATATAGTTTTCAAAAGTTTTTTTTTTGATTTTTCAAAATTTTGAAAAACTTGGGATGTTACACTTGATGTTTATTGAGGACGAAACTCATGAGGGAGCTTGAATGACGTGCCCCTCTTCCTTGGGAAGTGTTCCATATTTCTTGTGTGGAAACTGAAACTTCATATTCCCTTCTTTTGAATCTATGATGGCACCTGTAGTACGAAGAAAAGGTCTTCCAAGAATAATTGGACTAGAGGTTTTATTCCCCATATCCATGATTAGAAAATCAACAGGCACACATGTCATATGTAACTCTACCATAACATCACTTACTTTTCCTAAAGCATGTTTAATGGAATCATCAGCAAGTACAAGTTCAATAGAGCATTTTTCAATTCAAGTACTTCATATAGTTCTTTAGATAAAACAGAGACACTAGATCCTAGATCAAGTATAGCATGGTGTGTCTCTTTTCCAATGGTTACTAGGACTTTGGGAATCCATACATCCCCAAGCTTAGGTGGTATCATAGCCTCTTGGTTGTACCTAGCAATCTTTTCTTTCAAGACATGATTAGCAATATAAGAACCAAAACCTGCTTGGTTAAAATTAATAGAAGGATCACTTGCAAATTTTTGTAAGATAGATATTAATTCATGCAAGCTACAATTCTCTAGTTCAAGCAATGGATCCTTTACTTCACTAAGCATTTTAACTTCTTCAACTTTCTTTTCTAACTCAATCAACATAAGAGATTCATCATGTTCAGTTTCGTTAACTTCTTCTTTTAAACCAACAAGTTGAGACATAAATGGCAACAAATATTCAGGATAGCTCAATAATTCATTAAGAGTTTCCTCCAAAGTAAGAGGAACATTTTCAGCAATATTAATAGAATTCATTCCAACCACAGGTGGTGCTTGTGGTTTCCCTGCAGACATACTCAATAAAGTGGCTTGGTTATCAGCTAGTTTTGACAAGGCTTTGCCTAGTCCTGCAGTTTGGAGTTGTAAGCCTTTAATATCAGAACTAATAGAAGCAACAGACTTATTCAACTCTTGTATCATGGTATTATGACTAGCAACTTGTTCCATAAGAATTTATTAGCCTCAAAATTATCATTACGTGGTGGCATAGGCTTCCAATTATCACTAGCATTAGGATATGGAATAGAAGGACGGTTGTTGGAAACATATGGGGGTTTATTATAAGAGTTATAATTGTTGTTACCATACCCATTATTACCATAGTTCCTAATGAAGTTGACATCAATATTTTCAGGATTATTACCAACTAATTCTTGCAAAGGCACATTTCAATATTTTGTTTATTAATGAAAGCAAGAATAGTGTCCATTTTAGATGACATATCATTTGTTTCTTCTATGGAGTTCATTTTCTTAGAAGGATTAGGTGCTCTATCAGTATGCCATTGACTATAGTTTTGCAAAATACTTTCCAATATGTTCTTAGCTTCTACTATAGTTTTTCCCATAAACGCTCCTCCAACAGTAGAATCAAGAATATTTCTAGACATGTGATGCATGTAAAATGCATACATGAACTTTACATTTTATTACATGTTATTCCATGTTATTTGCATCATATAAGGGTTATATTGAGTTTTGGGGATAATTAACAACTTCCCCATTTTTCTAGAATTAACCCTGCGCCGTCAGAAACCCCTTTTTCTATATTTTGATGTTTCAGGGACCCAAACGACGTCCAAATGACCTGAGATTTTACGGGGATCACTTTTTTTGGAAGGAACGAAACGTAGGCGCAAAGGAATCAAAGAAACGGAGACCAGAAGGCCGAAAGGGGTGGGCCCACGCGGCCAGATTCCCTGACCGCGTGGGACCCACCAAATTGTCCCTCGGGCCTCCGCTGCCGTCGATCTTTCTTCCCGAAGCTTCGTCTTGACCTAAAAACGACTATATATAGACCCCCCAGGGCTTTCGCGAAAGGGAGCGCCGCCGAAACACAGAAACCACGAAACAGAGACCTGGAGCTGAAGATTGGAGGGGAAAAACTCCGGCGGGGCGCTGCCGGTGTGGTCTCCTTCCCCTCCAACAACATCTCCACCGGCACCATGATGAAGAGGGAGTAGTCCACCCCTGGACTACGGGTTTGTGGAAGTAACTTATGTATCTCTCCTCTCTATGAGCTTCACTAATTAGTACCGTATGAGCTGCTGAACATGATTACGGTCATCTATGTAATTCATTTGTGGTGGATCTTTATTATGAGTTAATACATGTTTGAGATTGCAATGGTTTTGTTTCAGTTATGAAAGTAGATGCATATTATGTACCCCGTTCTTATTTACTTGTCATGATCAAGCATGTTTATGAGAGCATGTGAGGGGGAACGTGTGCATTAGTTGGAGTAACGGGGGGTGGCTAGTGCAGTGAACGTGAGAGAAAGTTCTGCGATCCAATTGGGTTTTCTACCTTACTTTGTTGCCTCACTAGGGATAAACAAAAATACCATGCTACCGGAGAGTGGATGTGACCTTGGCCACTATCTCCATGACTAGATCTAGCATGTTCTTATTTTAACTTCATGTCATTGAACTTATTGCTATGCTCTGATTTATCTTAATTACTAAGGTGTTATGATTTAGTTCGCATCTTGGTGGAGCATAAGAGAGAGAACAACTTATACTTGAGATCTCTATGTTAGGACGTGATGCCCATATTATTAATAACTTGTCAAACCATGTCTTGCCATCTTACATGTTAATTTTAGTGTTCCATTGTCTACCACGTTATCAAGAGAGAGTGCATTTGTGAAACCATGAACCCCGTCCATTTTTAATCATAAGAAACACCTTTCCAACACTTTTATCATCACTTTTGTTTGCTGCCATTGTTAAATCCGAAAATACAAAAACACTTTTACATCTTGCATTCATCATAAAAAACCCAAAAATATCATTTATCATTAATACCATCATCCTTGCATATTTATTTTACCATCGTTGCATATTTACTACTGTTTGCATATTTATTTTATTATCATTCTCACACCTTGTGCTTGACAACCACTTGGTGAGGTTGCGGGCACAAAACAATTTATTTTGTTGCAGGTTCTCAAGAGAAGGATAAGGAGATAACTGGTGGCTCTAAGTTGACGAGGAAATATCTCCCCGGCAACAGTGTCAGAAACAATGCTTGTACGTCACACGTCAGTTGGGAACCCCGAGAGGAAGGTATGATGAGTGCAGCAGCAAGTTTTCCCTCAGTATGAAACCAAGGTTTAATCGAACCAGTAGGAAAACGAGGTTTGCTTCGAAGGTGTTGGTGAAGGAGTGTAGTGCGGCGCAACACCAGGGATTCTGGTGCCAACGTGGAACCTGCACAACACAATCAAATACTTTGCCCCAACTTAACAGTGAGGTTGTCAATCTCACCGGCTTGCTGAAAACAAAGGGTTAAACGTATCGAATGGAAAATGATGTTTGTTTCATAAAACAGTAGAGAACAATGATTGCAGTAGATTGTATTTCAGATGTAAAAGAATGGACCGGGGTCCACAGTTCACTAGTGGTGTCTCTCCAATAAGATAACTAACATGCTGGGTAAACAAATTACAGCTGGGCAATTGACAATTGATAAGTGCATATAACATGCATGTGTGAGTTGTGGTGTCTACTATGAGATTCATTTGGGCATTACGACAAAGTACATAGACCGCTATCCAGCATGCATCTATGCCTAAATAGTCCACTTTCCGGTTAACATCCGTACCCCTTCCAGTATTAAGTTGCAAGCAACAGACAATTGCATTAAGTAATGTGCGTAATGTAAACAATACATTCATCCTTGAATAAAGCATTGCTGTTTTACCCCTAGTGGCAACAACACATCTACAACCTTAGAACTTGCTGTCACTATCCCAGGTTAAATAGAGGTTGAACCCAACTATCATGCATAAATACCCCCTCTTGGAGTTACAAGTATTCACTTGGCCAAGGCTTCAACAAGTAACGGAGAGCATGCAAGATCACAAATGACATAGACATGATAATATAATATTCAGCTCCACATAGGTATCAATATAAGTCAGATCCCAGCAAACACAACATGTAGCATTACAATAAGATGATCTTGATCATGATAGGCAGCTCACAAGATCTAAACATGATGGCACAAGTGGAGAAGACAACCATCTAGCTACTGCTATGGACCCATAGTCCAAGGATGAACTACTCACGCATCACTCCGGAGGCGGGCATGGCGATGTAGAGCCCTCCGGTGATGATTCCCCTCTCCGGCAGGGTGCCGGGAAGAGCTTCAGAAACCCCCCGAGTTAGGGTTGACGACGACGGCGGCAGCGAATATGTTCTGGATGAAAGGCTCGGTGTTTTAGGGTTTTCTCGTCTCGGGGAATAAATAGGCGAAGGGGCGATGTCGGCGGACCCCCGAGGGGCCCAAACCACCTGCGGCGCGGTGGGCCCACTGCCGCGCCGGCCTATGGTTTGGCCACCTCGTGGCTCTCTTCGTCTCTCCTTCGGACTCCGTGTACGTGCTGGAAAAATAGGGACCTGGCCTTTTGTTTCGTGCAATTCCGAGAATATTTCCAGAAGTAACTTTCTGAAACCAAAAACAGCAGAAAACAGGGAACTGGCACTGTGGCATCTTGTTAATAGGTTAGTCCCAGAAAATGCATAAAAGTGATAAAGTGTATATAAAACATGTAGCAAATGGTATAATATAAGCATGGAACAGCAGAAATTATGGATACGTTGGAGACGTATCAAGCATCCCCAAGCTTAGTTCTACTCGTCCTCGAGTAGGTAAAACGATAACAACAAATAATTTCTGAGGAGACATGCTTTCACACAATCTTGATCAATATATTGCAAGGCTCATGTCATGAATGAAGTGACTCAAAGCAATGATCTATAGTTTGCTAACAAATAGATAAAGAGTAAACAATGAATCATATAAGCAAAAACTTTTCATGAATAGTACTTTCAAGACAAGCATCAAAAAGTTTTGCATAAGAGGTAACTCATAAAGCAATAGATTCAAAGTAAAAGGCATTGAAGCAACACAAAGGATGATTAAGTTTCAGCATTTGCTTTCAACTTGTAACATGTATATCTCATGGATAGTTGTCAACATAAAGCAATATAACAAGTGCAATAAGTAAATATGTAAGAATCAATGCACACAAAGTTGACACAAGTGTTTGCTTCTAAGATAGAAAGGAGTAGGTAAACTGACTCAACATAAAGTAAAAGATAGGCCCTTCGCAGAGGGAAGCAGGGATTAAATCATGTGCTAGAGCTTTTTAAGTTTTCGAAAGCATATAGAGAGCACAAAATAAGTATTTGAGAGGTGTTTGTTGTTGTCAACGAATGGTAGTGGGCACTCTAACCCCCTTGTCAACCAGACTTTCAAGAGCGGCTCCCATGAAGGACGTTATCTCTACCAGCAAGGTAGATCATCCCTCTTCTCTTTTGTTTACACATGTATTTTAGTTTCTTTATAGATGACACTCCTCCCAACCTTTTGCTTACACAAGCCATGGCTAACCGAATCCTCGGGTGCCTTCCAACATTCACATACCATGGAGGAGTGTCTATTTGCAAAATTAAGTTGCTTACTGATAAATCAGGGCAAAACATGTGAAGAGAATTATTAATGAAAGTTGTAATTAATTGGGGCTGGGCACCCCGTTGCCAGCTCTTTTTGCAAATTATTGGATAAGCGGATGTATATGCCACTAGTCCATTGGTGAAAGTCTGTCAGAAGTAAATGACAAGATTGAAAGATAAAACACCACATACTTCCTCATGAGCTATAAAACATTGACACAAATAAGGAGTAATAAAGTTTTGAATAGTTTAAAGGTAGCACATGAAATATTTACTTGGAATGGCAGGAAATACCACATAGTAGGTAGGTATGGTGGACACAAATGGCATGGGTTTTGGCTCAAGTTTTGGATGCACGAGAAGCATTCCCTCTCAGTACAGAGTTTAGGCTAGCAAGGTTGTTTGAAGCAAACACAAGTATAAACCGGTACAGCAAGAATCACATAAAAACATATTGCAAGTATTATAAGACTCTACACTGTCTTCCTTGTTGCTCAAACATTTTACCAGAAAATATCTAGACCTTAGAGAGAACAAATATGCATCCCAAGTCTCAACAAGCTCTACGGTAGTTCTCCACTACTAGGCTTTAACTACATGATGCAAGAGCTTAAACATGATCTACTTGAGAGCTCAAAACAATTGCAAAGCATCAAATCGAAACAAGACAATGATCTACAAGAATGCATATGTCTTTTCCAATACCAACTACTACATGTAGCATTTTCTTTCTTCCAAACAAACACCAATCAATTTAATTTTTAAACATAAACTCTCCAAATGATAATATAATGCAGCAAGAGAGTATTTATAAACAAGTGCTAACAGCTCGAAGAGATGCATGAAAAACAGGAGCTAAAAGCACTGCAGTAGCTAGTTAAGAATACTCAACAAATATAAGTGAAGAACATGAGTATTCACATGAAAAAGCGGAGCGTGTCTCTCTCCCACACAAGGATTGCTAGGATCCGAATTTATTCAAACAAAAACAAAAATAAAAACACACAGACGCTCCAAGTAAAGCGCATAAGATGTGAAAGAATTAAAATATAGTTTCACTAGAGATGACCTGATAAGTTTGTTGATGAAGAAGGGGATGCCTTGGGCATCCCCAAGCTTAGACGCTTGAGTCTCTCTGAATATGGTTGGGATGAACCACGGGGGCATCCCCAAGCTTAGGCTTTTCACTCTTCTTGATCACATAATATCACCCTTCTCGCTTGATCCTTGAAAACTTCCTTCACACCAAACTCAAGACAGTTCTCATTAGAGGGTTAGTGCATAATCAAAAATTCTCATATTCTGTAATGATACAATCAATCCCAAAGCTTCTGGACATTAGCTACAGCCACCAATGCTTTGTGGAGCAAAGAAATCCACACAAACACAGTAAAAGAGCGAATGCAAAACAAAAGGCAGAATCTGTCAAAAACAGAACAGTCTGGAATGACGAATTTTTTCGAGGCACTTAAGTTGCTCAGATGGATCTGGCCTAAAATAATGAAAGTTGCGTACATATCTCAGGAATATGCGTGATTTTTCTCAGAATTTTTTGAATTTTCTACAGGGAGATAAGCTCAAATCCGTGACAGCTAAAAATCTGTCACTGCGCAGAAATCCAAATCTTGCATCAACTTTCAATATAGAACTTTACTTGGCACAACATTGCGATAAAATAAAGATACAAAGGAGTTGCTACAGAAGTAACAAAACTCCTTGACTCAAAGAAAACAAAAATAACAGCAAATAAAAACGATGGGTTGTCTCCCATAAGCGCTTTTCTTTAACGCCTTTCAGCTAGGCGCAGAAAGTGAAAATCAAGTGTTGTCAAGAGAAGAAGCATCAACGGAGAGTTTAGAAGTTTTCTCAACGATGCATTGCACTTTATCTATGTAAGTTTCAGAAACTCCCCTTTCATTACTTTTAGGTAAACTATCCTCATCAAATAAATTTTCAGGCACAATCCAATTAAAGTTCTTTTCTAGTGCCTCATGCATTCCTGCAATCTTAAAAGGAATTGGTATTTTATTCTTTCCTTCATAACTAGTTTCTTTAGTGTACTTGGATCTTTCCTTCTCTAATTTTTCAAGTATATTGGCGATATCAATGTAATAACCAAGCATCCTATATCGCATAAAAACTTTTCTAGCTTCACTAGCTACATCTCCAAATTCTTTGAGAAGGGTTTCTAAAACAAAATCCTTCTTTTCCCCCTCTTCCATATCATGAAGTCTAAGAAACATATGCTGCATTATAGGGTTAAGGTTAACAAACCTAGCTTCAAGCATGTGGACTAAGGAGGCAGCAGCAATTTCATAATTAGGGGCAAGTTCTACCAAGGATCTATCTTCAAAATCTTTCAGCTTGCTAACATGACTAAAAAATTCTTCAATGTTGTCTCTTCCAATGATAGACCCACTACCCACAGATATTTCTTTTAAAGTGTACTTAGGGAGAGCATGATGAAATAATAAAAACTAAACAGAAAATAAACTAGATGCAAGTAACTAATTTTTTGTGTTTTTGATAAAGAGAGCAAACAAGATAAAATAAAAATAAACTAAGCAAGACAAATAACAAAGTAAAGAGATTGGGTGTGAGAGACTCCCCTTGCAGAAGCAATTCGGTTTTCCCCGGCAACGGCGCCAGAAAACGTGTTGGTGGCTCTAAGTTGACGAGGGAATATCTCCCGGCAACAGTGCCAGAAACAATGCTTGTACGTCACACGTCAGTTGGGAACCCCAAGAGGAAGGTATGATGAGTGCAGCAGCAAGTTTTCCCTCAGTATGAAACCAAGGTTTAATCGAACCAGTAGGAAAACGAGGTTTGCTTCGAAGGTGTTGGTGAAGGAGTGTAGTGCGGCGCAACACCAGGGATTCCGGTGCCAACGTGGAACCTGCACAACACAATCAAATTACTTTGCCCCAACTTAACAGTGAGGTTGTCAATCTCACCGGCTTGCTGAAAACAAAGGGTTAAACGTATCGAATGGAAAATGATGTTTGTTTGCATAAAACAGTAGAGAACAATGATTGCAGTAGATTGTATTTCAGATGTAAAAGAATGGACCGGGGTCCACAGTTCACTAGTGGTGTCTCTCCAATAAGATAACTAACATGCTGGGTAAACAAATTACAGCTGGGCAATTGACAATTGATAAGTGCATATAACATGCATGTGTGAGCTGTGGTGTCTACTATGAGATTCATTTGGGCATTACGACAAAGTACATAGACCGCTATCCAGCATGCATCTATGCCTAAATAGTCCACTTTCCGGTTAACATCCGTACCCCTTCCAGTATTAAGTTGCAAGCAACAGACAATTGCATTAAGTAATGTGCGTAATGTAAACAATACATTCATCCTTGAATAAAGCATTGCTGTTTTACCCCTAGTGGCAACAACACATCTACAACCTTAGAACTTGCTGTCACTATCCCAGGTTAAATAGAGGTTGAACCCAACTATCATGCATAAATACCCCCTCTTGGAGTTACAAGTATTCACTGGCCAAGGCTTCAACAAGTAACGGAGAGCATGCAAGATCACAAATGACATAGACATGATAATATAATATTCAGCTCCACATAGGTATCAATATAAGTCAGATCCCAGCAAACACAACATGTAGCATTACAATAAGATGATCTTGATCATGATAGGCAGCTCACAAGATCTAAACATGATGGCACAAGTGGAGAAGACAACCATCTAGCTACTGCTATGGACCCATAGTCCAAGGATGAACTACTCACGCATCACTCCGGAGGCGGGCATGGCGATGTAGAGCCCTCCGGTGATGATTCCCCTCTCCGGCAGGGTGCCGGGAAGAGCTTCAGAAACCCCCCGAGTTAGGGTTGACGACGACGGCGGCAGCGAATATGTTCTGGATGAAAGGCTCGATGTTTTAGGGTTTTCTCGTCTCGGGGAATAAATAGGCGAAGGGGCGATGTCGGCGGACCCCCGAGGGGCCCAAACCACCTGTCGGCGGTGGGGCCCACTGCCGCCGGCCTATGGTTTGGCCACCTCGTGGCTCATCTTCGTCTCTCCTTCGGACTCCGTGTACGTGCTGGAAAAATAGGGACCTGGCCTTTTGTTTCGTGCAATTCCGAGAATATTTCCAGAAGTAACTTTCTGAAACCAAAAACAGCAGAAAACAGGGAACTGGCACTGTGGCATCTTGTTAATAGGTTAGTCCCAGAAAATGCATAAAAGTGATATTAAGTGTATATAAAACATGTAGCAAATGGTATAATATAAGCATGGAACAGCAGAAATTATGGATACGTTGGAGACGTATCAATAACACCTGAAATACTGGTTCCCCGAGAGTTCGATATAAACCCTCGAGTCAGCCCTCGTGGGGAAAACTGTCTTCCGCTACTACATACTCTGCACTTGGAGTCTCAACCCAACCCATTTACTTTTCACGCAGGTAACCACACGAAGGGCCGTCAAGACCGTTTTCTGGCGCCGTTGTGGGGTAACTACGTGAAGGCCATCAAGACGTTTTCTGGCGCCGTTGCCGGGGAGATAGAAGCAACACTGCATTATATTCCCTCGTCAACTTAGCGCTCAGCAACATGTAATTTAGACCATTGTAAAAAGAGTGTAATATGGTCCATTCGTTGACCCCATGTGATGGACAAGTTCTAAGCATAAGTTTAATCCTATCCCAAGCCATAGCAACATGTTCGTTTTCATTTGCCTAAAAGAAAGAATGTTGTTTCTATTTTGCAAAATTTTAACAGGGGGATAGTATTTCTTAATGAAAGCTTCTTTTAAATCATCCCAAGTTTTAATGCTATCAATAGGTAATGAATGCAGCCACTCTTTAGCTTTTCCTCTAAGTGAGAAAGGAAATAACTTCAGTTTTAGAATATCACTTTCCACATTTTTAAATTTCTGCATGTCACATATTTCAACAAAATCATAAAGATGCATAGAGCATCCTCCATAGCACTACCGCCAAATTGTTCCCTAGTTATCAAGTTCAACAAACTAGGACTTACTTCATAACTCTCAGCATTTATCTTAGGTGTGGCAATAGGCCTAGCAATAAATTGATCATTTGGAGTGTTTGTGTAATCACACAACTTAGTTCTTTCTCCCATTTTAGCAAGTTTTTATGTGTTTTTTAATTTTTTAAGCAAAACTGAAAATAAATATGCAAGACAATGACAAAACAAGATAAATTGCTTTGAAGGTAAAGATGGATAAGATGATGCTCACGTAGGTGCAACCTCCCCAAGCTTAGGTGTTAGCACAAGTTGGTGATGAAGTTGACTTGGTGAGATATCCTTGGATAAATCCGGCACCAGAAAACAGAGCTAGTGCAGGGGACCCTTGGATAAACCTTTCAGCAATGATTCCCCGGCAACGGCGCCAGAAAACACTTTGATGGCGTGTAGTTGACGGGAAAAAATATTCTGCAGGAAGCTTCGTATCTTCCACGGCAACGGCGCCAGAAAACAGTCTTGATGGCCCTTCACGTAGTTACCTACGTGAAAAGTAAATGGGTTAGGTTGAGACTCCAAGTGCAGAGTGTGTAGTAAGTGGAAGACGTGTTTTCCCCACGAGGGGTGACTCGAGGGTTTAATATCGAACTCTCGGGGAATCAGTAGTGAAGATTTATCTTTCCTATCCTTCTTTTGGTTACCTACAAAACAAAGTAAATGTTTTGGTCCTCAACCTCACCTAGTGGTTGTCAAGCACAAGGTGTGAGAATGCTATCAAGATAATATGCAATGCAAACAAGAAATAAATATGCAATGGTGGTAAATAAATATGCAAGGATGGTGGTAGCAATGATAAATGATATTTTTGGTTTTATATGATGAATGCAAGATGGAAAAGTATTTTTGTATTTTCGGATTTAATAATGGCAGAAAATGGAAAAGTGGTAAAAGTTGTTGGAAAGGTGTTTCTTATGATTAAAAATGGACCGGGGTTCATGGTTTCACAAATGCACTCTCTCTTTAATAAAGTGGTAGACAATGGAACACTAGAGTTGACATATGAGATTGCAACACAACAGTTTAATGACAAGTTATAATTATATGGGCATCACGTCCTAACATAGAGACCTTTTGGTTATTAGTCTCTCTTATACTCCACCAAGATGCGAACTAAATCATAACACTTCAGTAATTAAGATAACTCAGAGTATAGCAATAAGTATCATGACATGAAGTTAAAATAAGAACATGCTAGATCTAGTCATGGAGTAGTGGCAATGGTCACACCCACATCTCTGGTAGCATGGTATTTCTTTTTATCCCTAGTGAGGCAACAAAGTAAGGTAGAGATACCCAAGTGGATCACATAACTTTCTCTCACGTTCACTGCACTAGCCACCCCCCGTTACTCCAACTAATGCACACGTTCCCCCTCACACGCTCTCATAAACATGCTTGATCATGACAAGTAAATAAGAACGGGGTACATAATATGCATCTACTTTCATAACTGAAACAAAACCATTGCAATCTCAAACATATATTAACTCATAAAAATATCCACCACAAAGGTATTACATAGATGACCGTAATCATGTTCAGCAGCTCATACGGTACTAATTAGTGAAGCTCGAGAGAGAGAGATACATAAGTTACTTCCACAAACCCATAGTCCAGAGGTGGACTACTCCCTCTTCATCATGGAGACGGTGGAGAAGTCGTTGGAGAAGATGGAGACCACGCCGGCAGCGCCCCGCCGGAGTTTTCCCCCTCCAATCTGCAACTCCAGGTCTCTGTTTCGGTGTTTCTGTGTTTCTGCTGCGCTCCTTCCAGAGAACGTCGGGGGACTATTTTTATAGGCGTTTTTAGGTCAAAACGGAGTCGGTGGAGGAAAGATCGACAGCAACGGAGCTCCGAGGCCCAAAAGGAGGGGCCCCACGCGGCCAGGTACATGGGTCGCATGGGCCCACCTATTTTGGCCCTCGGGCCTCCTCTTGTTTGCTTCCTTCGCTCCCACGCTGATACATGCATTTTATATCATCATTTATATAACTTTTAGTATCATACTAGAATGTTATTTGCATGATTATATGATTGTTTCTACATGTTTTAGATGATTTTGGGGACTTTCATACAAAGTCCCTATTTTTGGTATTTAATTTCTGGGAGGCAGAAAACCCCTTTTCTTGTCTTTAATGTTTCAGGAGCTACAGGAACTCAAATAATAAAAGGAAAAATACTGCGTCAGTTTTTCATCGGGAGAAAGGCAGAGGGAAGAAGACCGAAGAGAGGAGAGCCACGAGGGCCAAATGGGGGTGGCCCACGCGGCCCATGTACCTGGCCGCGTGGGACCCACCCAAAGGTGCCTCGGGCACCTCCTCGCCTGGGGCTTTTTATCGACGCCTTCGTCTCGCCCGAAAAGTAACGCCCTAATTTTTCCAAGTCCATCCGAGGTCGCGGCGGCGGCGAAACTCCTGATCCCTTCCGAGGGGGGTCAGATCCTGCTGCTCCGGAACTCCGGAGAAGGGGGAAATCATCGTCATCGTCATCACCTCTCCTCCTTGGCGTGGGAGGAGGCCTCTACATCATCACCCCCATCAAGACCAGCACCATCACCATCATCATCACCGTGATCCACTCCGTTCCCCTCGCAGTTTGAGAGTTGCTATACCCTAGATACTTGTCTTGTGCTACTATTCATGTTTGTGATTGAGTACTTGTCATTATTTGGTGGTGAAGTTATAATTTCAGATTGTGTTGTACCACTTATGCCACTGATTATGATCATGTTCGCACGTTGTGAGTAGTTCCCGTATGTTCCTGAGGGCATAGGATGAATTGGCAATGATTTATATATGACATGTGTTGGTATTTTGTCAAGAGTTTATCTTTTATGTGATTCTATGATGGTGTTGTGCGAACGTCGACTGCACAACACTTCACCTTTATGGGCTCATAGGAGAACACCGTAGTGTAATGAATTGATGGAGACTTGGGAGGACACGTAAACCTGAGACCGAGTCATGAAGTTATATTATGAGGGTATTAGTATCGGGGACCTTAGAGTGTAATGCTATGGTGGGACTTTAGGTCTTAATAATTCTTGTGCAGTCATTTGCTTGGCCACATGATCCATCATAAGGGGTTGTAGTTTATTTATTTAGCTATACCTAATTATGGCTCCGTCCAAAGAGATTAAAACTTGACAAGATATTCAACGTGTTGTTTAATAAATCTCTATGCCTAGCATCATCCATGCCGCCCTCGGGAACGTTTGCCACATATAAGTTACACATCACTTGAGCTTGTCCTCTTGCCACATAAGAGGATTGGGCTTTCTCTCTTTGAGAGCTTTCACTTGCTACTATCTGTTATCTGCTTGCAACTATACAACAAAATACCAAAAACATTGCATCTTTTATTGTTTTATTTATCAATCTTACTAACCAATACCTTCAGCTCCTCGTGGGTTCGACAACCTTTTCTAATTGAAAGGTACTACAATTGATCTCCTGCACTTGGGAGCCATCAAGATACTTTTCTGGCGCCGTTGCCGGGGAGCGTAGCGCTATTGGTAAGAAGTTTGGTAAGGAAACTTGAAAGCTGTTTATCTCATTGTTACTATGGCATTTATGAATCGTGCCTCGCTGCATCTTGCTCTATATGAAAGTGCTTATGCCACTACTGCAAAGGTGGTTGAAACTGCTGTGCTGAGATACCTAAAGTGGGATATAAATTCCCATGGGTCATGTTAAAAGAGTTATGAAAAATCCATTTACAGGAGATGGAACTAAGTCGGCACGCGAGCACATGGAAATAATTGAGGACATATGTGGCTTATTCAGACTACCTGGTATTTCAGAGGATCAGGTAAAAAGGAAGCTATTGTATTTGTCTTTATCTGGTAATGCTCGTGATTGGTACAGGTCTTTGGATGAAGAGGTCCAGAATGAATGGAGTATCTTGAGGAAGGTTTTCTTTCTTAAATATTTTACTCCTAAAGAAGCTTATGATAACCGCTGCTATATATTCAATTTCTGGCCACATCTGGGAGAGAGTATTACTCAAGCTTGGGGGAGGTTAAAGGAACTCCTTCGCAAGAATCCATGTCATGATCTTACAAGGAAACTTATATTGATAAACTTTTATGTGAGACTACCTATGAAGCACAAGGAGATTCTGGATAATTCATCTGGTGGAAGTTTTACTAATAACACTGAAGAAGAAGCATGGAATTTATTGGAGACTATTTCTGAAAATACTAGCCACTGGGATCTTGATAAAGGTAATGAGCCATATTTTGATTATGAATATTCATGTGTAGAGAATTTCTCTACTTCTATTTGTTTAAAAATCTGAGTGATACTTTTGGTCTTGATCCTTATGTTATAATTGAAATAGCTAAAGGTTTTGCTGATCATATCTGTGTTCCAAAAAGTGGATTTGAAGTTTATGTTGAACCTGTTAAACAATCTATTGTTGTTCCTAAAGTTATTAAACAGGTTGAACCAATGTCATCTGTGACAATTGAGGAGTATGTTGAACCACCTCCATTTCCAAACCAAGTTAAGGAGAATTTACTTAAAGCTGTTACTAACAAGAGTAACAAAAGATGTTCTCAGCCTTATGAACAGGTGGAAGTCAACACTCAAATTTCTGTTATCAAGCAACTAAATGAAGAAGACCCAGTGGATGTTTATCTATGTGAAGATGCTACCAAAGTCATCAAAGGTAATTCGGCCAAAGTTGGGAAACCTGTTATATCATGCTCTATTGGGACTTCAAGTTATCATGGTCTATGTGATATTGGAGCAAGTATTAGTGTCATTCCATATTCTCTTTATCTTGAGATCAAGCCTGATATTGATCCCATTGTTATGGAAGAGACAGGTATGACAATTCAACTTGCTAATAAAGATTATATTAGTCCATTTGGAATTGTTAGAGATGTTGAAGTATTGATTGGCAAAATAAAATACCCTGCTGATTTTATTGTGCTTGGTTGTCCTCAAGATTCATTTTGTCCTATCATTTTTGGTAGACCTTTCTTACATACTGTTGGTGCTGAAATTAATTTGCCTAAAGAGAAAGTGTTTATTAAATGTGCTGGTGAGAAACTTGAATTTAACTTTTCCAAATTTGCTGATAAACATGTTGAGAAAGAGCCAATTCCTAATAATTTAATTGAAACTCTTGCTCATATAGCTGTAGCTTCAACTGATGTTGTAGAACGTTATATGCTTAATCAAGATGAACCATTTAATGATGAGGAAAAAGAGGCTTTGGAACAAATATTATGGCAACAACCACCACAATTACAATTGCATATCCCACCTGATAATTTAGGAGTGCTACCACCACCTAAAGGGGATCCTAGTTTTGAATTGAAACCTTTGCCTGCAAATCTGAAATATGCATATTTGGATGAGAAGAGCATATATCCTGTCATTATTAGTGCTAACCTTTCAGCTGAAGAGGAAGAGAAATTACTTGATGTGCTAAAAGCTCACCGACCAGCCATTGGATACTCTCTTGATGATCTTAAAGGTATAAGCCCCGCTCTATGTATGCATAAAATTAATCTGGAGGAAGATGCAAAACCTGTTGTTGATTTTCAACGCCGCCTCCATCCAAAAATGAAAGAAGTGGTAAGGAAAGAGGTAATAAGACTTATTGAAGCTGGTATCATTTATCCTATAGCTGACAGTAAGTGGGTTAGTCCTGTTCATTGTGTTCCTAAAAAGGGTGGAATGACTGTTGTTCCAAATGAAAAGGATGAACTTGTGGCTCAACGTACTGTAGTTGGTTATAGGATGGTTATTGATTTCAGAAAATTGAATAAAGCAACTCGAAAAGATCATTATCCATTGCCATTTATTGATCAAATGCTAGAAAGGTTGTCTAAACACTCTCACTTTTGCTATCTAGATGGTTATTCAGGTTTCTCGCAAATTCCTGTCCATAAGGATGATCAAGAAAAGACCACTTTTACTTGCCCATATGGTACTTTTGCTTACAGGAGAATGCCATTCGGTTTATGTAATGCTCCTGCTACTTTTCAAAGATGCATGAATGCTATATTTGCTGATTATATTGAAAAGATAATGGAGGTTTTTATGGATGATTTTTCTGTGTATGGTACTTCCTTCGATAATTGCTTGTTCAACCTTAACAAAGTTTTACAGCGTTGTGAAGACCAACACTTGGTTCTTAATTGGGAGAAGTGTCACTTCATGGTTACTGAGGGTATAGTTCTTGGGCATAAGATTTCTGGAGAAGGAATAGAAGTTGATCCAGCAAAGATTGAAGCTATTGAAAAACTACCATATCCAAGGGACCTCAAAGGTATAAGAAGTTTTCTTGGGCATGCAGGTTTTTACCGTAGGTTCATTAAGGATTTCTCCAAAATATCAAAACCTCTAACCAATCTTCTGCAAAAGGATGTTCCTTTCTCTTTTAATGATGATTGCATTGAGTCCTTTAATATTTTGAAGAATGCTTTAATCACTGCTCCCATTATTCAACCTCCTGATTGGAACTTGCCTTTTGAAATTATGTGTGATGCTAGTGATTATGCAGTTGGGGCTGTTTTGGGCCAACGTGTTGATAAGAAACTGAATGTTATTTATTATGCTAGTAGAACACTTGATGCTGCTCAAAAGAATTATGCTACAACTGAGAAAGAATTTTTAGCAGTACTGTTTGCTTGTGACAAGTTTAGACCTTATATTACTGATTCAAAAGTCACAATACATACTGATCATTCTGCTATTAAATACTTGATGAATAAGAAAGATGCTAAGCCTAGACTAATAAGATGGGTACTTCTATTGCAAGATTTGATTTACATATTGTTGATAGGAAAGGGGAGGATAATCAAGTTGCTGATCATCTCTCTAGGATGGAAAGCATACCTGATGATCCTATTCCTATTAATGATAGCTTTGTTAATGAACAACTTGCAATTGTTAATGTTTCTAGTGCTAAAGTTGCATCTCCTTGGTTTGCCAACTATGCAAATTTTATTGTTGGTAAAGTTTTGCCTCCACACTTCACTTCTCAACAAAGAAAGAAATTCTTTTATGATCTTAGACATTATTTTTGGGATGATCCTTTCCTCTATAAGAAAAGTGTGGATGGTATTATTAGACGTTGTGTACCTGAGCATGAACAACAGGCTATTATAAGAGATTGTCATGACAGTCCCTATGGAGGGCATCATGCAGGAGATCGCACAGGAGCAAAGGTATTACAATCTGGTTTCTATTGGCCTACTTTATTTAAGGACTGTGCTGAATATGTTAAATCTTGTGATAAATGTCAAAGAGTAGGAAACATTGGTAGGAGGAATGAAATGCCTATGAATTATTCATTGCCACTTGAACCATTTGATGTGTGGGGTTTTGACTTTATGGGTCCTTTCCCAGAATCAAAGACAAAGCATACTCACATTTTGGTTGCAGTTGACTATGTTACAAAGTGGGTGGAAGCAATTCCAACCAAAAGTGCAGATCATGCCACAGCAATGAAGATGCTCAAGGACATCATTTTCCCCAGGTTTGGTGTTCCTAGGTTCTTAATTACTGATGGTGGTTCTCATTTCTTGCATGGTGTTCTTAGAAAAACTTTGGCAAAATATGATGTTAACCATAGAATTGCATCTCCTTATCATCCTCAAACAAGTGGGCAAGTTGAATTAAGCAATAGGGAAATTAAACTCATTTTGGAAAAGACAGTGAATAAGTCTAGATCTGATTGGCCAATTAAGATTAATGATGCTTTGTGGGCTTATAGAACTGCTTTTAAAAATCCTATGGGAATGTCTCCTTATAAAATGGTTTATGGAAAAGCTTGTCACTTACCTGTTGAACTAGAACATAAAGCTAGATGGGCTATTAAACAACTGAACTTTGATTTTAAAACTGCGGGAGAAAAGAGAATTCTTGACCTAAACCTACTTGACGAATGGAGAAATGAAGCTTATGAAAGTGCCAGGATGTTTAAAGAAAAAGTTAAGATTTGGCATGACAAGAAAATTAAGAAAAAGGAATTCAAAGTAGGTGATCAAGTTTTATTATACAACTCTCGTTTCAAGTTTTCTGCAGGGAAGCTAGCTTCAAAGTGGCAGGGACCATTAGTGATACAGGAGGTGTACCGTTCAGGAGCTATCCGTCTTCACGGTGACATGAAAGGTAAACCTCATGTAGTCAATGGACAACGCCTTAAACCTTATATTGCAGGAAAGAGCTTCATCGGAAGGGTGGAGGAGTTGAATTTACAAACACCGGAGGAGGTAATTGAGAGAAACCGTGCAGTTTCAGAAACCCAAAACAATAGAAGGTAACTTACTGTTGGAAAGTTTCTCGGAATTGCATAATATTTTACGGAGGTCAATTTTTATGGAAATCATCGTATGGGACAAGAAAACTGGACGAAACGGAGACCCGAGGGAGGAAAGAGAGGGGCCCACGCGGCCCATGTACCTGGCCGCGTGGGGCTGTCCCTTTTCCACCTCGGAGTCCTTTTCGTCTCGTTTTCGATCCCGACGCTTCGTCTTGACCTAAAAACCCTCAATATATACTCCTCTCTGCCGATCTAATCTCGCACCGAGCGTTCTCGAGCGATCTTTGTTTCTGCTGTTTCTGCCTGTCAGGTTTTAGCCATGTCTTGCTCCGGATCCAACCAAGAGGGGGAGAGCTCTCCCAAGGAGGTGTTGTGAACCGCTACCTCAACTCCGTGATGACACCACCGAAGACCGTGTGCTTCAAGGAGGGCGTGATGCTCGTGGAGGAGGTGAAGGCTCCCAAGGCCACCGGCACGGTGGAGGAAAGGCTGGATGAGTTAGAGGACAAGACCTTCAGGTATGGCACTGTGGTTTACCGCAGCCTTGATGCTCACCACTTCATGAACCTGGAGCTGGAGAAGAAGGTTGAAGAGTACAAGAAAAGGCTTGAAGATCTGGAAGATAGGTACAAGGACGTCATCAACAATGGGAGAAGTTCCAATGCTTCATGTGGGATGTAGAGAACCAGAACTGCGAATATGAAGAACGCTTCAAGAAGATTGCAGCAGCCGCCACCCTCAGGTACAATGATCCACCTACATCTTTCCGTGATGGAAGGCCTTTCCCATGGAAGATGGCTGAATGGGAGGAAGAATATGAGAAGGAGGAGGCTGCAGCAAAGGAGAATCTGGAGGAACGCCAAGCTTGGGGGAGTTCCATCTAGTCTTTCTCTTTATCAATCTATCATATCTATCTAGTCATGGTGTGCTTTGCTTTTATCGATTAGTTATCAATATCTCTTAGGCGTGTGTGAGCTCATGGAGCATTATCATGTATCCCTATCTTATGGTTTATCAATGAATATTAAAGTATGGTGTCATCCATGATTCTCTTGTTTGGGGATTTATGGGTAACACTCATGCAAATGAGCGTGGCATATTTAGAATTTCAATCACATCTTGCCTTGAAATTAATTAACTTGAGTATGTTGGACAATTATAGAATTATCTCAATATAGAAGAAGTAAAAAGACTTGTGAAAATAGTTTGAGGTTAAGATATAGTCTTGTAGGATAAGAAGTTGAGAAGACTTAATGAAAAGGATATAAAACACTCTTGTTACAACCTAGTATCTTTTGAGCAAATTAATGATCATGGATATTTCAATACTTATGCTCTTGAATGTGAATGAAAGGAAGGCACCTGAAATTTCAGCTAGCCATGGAAAGTGTAAGAAAAGGGTTGTGTAGAGCATGGGAACTTGATTGAGATATCCATGACTAAAGTTTGCACTAGTTACTAGTCAAGCAAGAGTGATAACAATTTTTATATCTATCTGTCTTTTCATTTGTCTTCTTTTGAACTTGTTATCCAATGAGAGTTTATCTTGTCTTTGAATTTCAGCAAAGTATAAAAGATTATAATGCTTGCCATGAAGAGCAAAAGCATGTGAAAAACAATATGATTCGATTGTCCAACATACAATGGTTATTTGCTTTCAAAAGTAAGGGGTGATTGCTAGAGTTCTACTTATGTTGCCCTCATATGTATGAGTTTTAGATCATTAATCTTATCTTGCAATTGAATATGATGATGATACAATGCCCGTATTTATTTATCAACCATAAGTCCATTGATGCATGTAATGATCTATGTCCTTACTTACTCGAGGACGAGTAAAGGTTTAAGCTTGGGGGAGTTGATACGTGCATTTTATATCATCATTTATATAACTTTTAGTATCATACTAGAATGTTATTTGCATGATTATATGATTGTTTCTACATGTTTTAGATGATTTTGGGGACTTTCATACAAAGTCCCTATTTTTGGTATTTAATTTCTGGGAGGCAGAAAACCCCCTTTTCTTGTCTTTAATGTTTCAGGAGCTACAGGAACTCAAATAATAAAAGGAAAAATACTGCGTCAGTTTTTCATCGGGAGAAAGGCAGAGGGAAGAAGACCGAAGAGAGGAGAGCCACGAGGGCCAAATGGGGGTGGCCCACGCGGCCCATGTACCTGGCCGCGTGGGACCCACCCAAAGGTGCCTCGGGCACCTCCTCGCCTGGGGCTTTTTATCGACGCCTTCGTCTCGCCCGAAAAGTAACGCCCTAATTTTTCCAAGTCCATCCGAGGTCGCGGCGGCGGCGAAACTCCTGATCCCTTCCGAGGGGGGTCAGATCCTGCTGCTCCGGAACTCCGGAGAAGGGGGAAATCATCGTCATCGTCATCACCTCTCCTCCTTGGCGTGGGAGGAGGCCTCTACATCATCACCCCCATCAAGACCAGCACCATCACCATCATCATCACCGTGATCCACTCCGTTCCCCTCGCAGTTTGAGAGTTGCTATACCCTAGATACTTGTCTTGTGCTACTATTCATGTTTGTGATTGAGTACTTGTCATTATTTGGTGGTGAAGTTATAATTTCAGATTGTGTTGTACCACTTATGCCACTGATTATGATCATGTTCGCACGTTGTGAGTAGTTCCCGTATGTTCCTGAGGGCATAGGATGAATTGGCAATGATTTATATATGACATGTGTTGGTATTTTGTCAAGAGTTTATCTTTTATGTGATTCTATGATGGTGTTGTGCGAACGTCGACTGCACAACACTTCACCTTATGGGCTCATAGGAGAACACCGTAGTGTAATGAATTGATGGAGACTTGGGAGGACACGTAAACCTGAGACCGAGTCATGAAGTTATATTATGAGGGTATTAGTATCGGGGACCTTAGAGTGTAATGCTATGGTGGGACTTTAGGTCTTAATAATTCTTGTGCAGTCATTTGCTTGGCCACATGATCCATCATAAGGGGTTGTAGTTTATTTATTTAGCTATACCTAATTATGGCTCCGTCCAAAGAGGATTAAAACTTGACAAGATATTCAACGTGTTGTTTAATAAATCTCTATGCCTAGCATCATCCATGCCGCCCTCGGGAACGTTTGCCACATATAAGTTACACATCACTTGAGCTTGTCCTCTTGCCACATAAGAGGATTGGGCTTTCTCTCTTTGAGAGCTTTCACTTGCTACTATCTGTTATCTGCTTTGCAACTATACAACAAAAATACCAAAAACATTGCATCTTTTATTGTTTTATTTATCAATCTTACTAACCAATACCTTCAGCTCCTCGTGGGTTCGACAACCTTTTCTAATTGAAAGGTACTACAATTGATCTCCTGCACTTGGGAGCCATCACACGCTTGTTCCTTCCAAAAACTGATGCTCGTAAATTTACAGGTCATTTGGACGTCGTTTGGGTCCCTGAAACATTAAAATATAGAAATAGGGTTTTCTGTCTGCGCAGGGTTAATTCCATAAAAAATAGGAAACATATCAAATATTCCCAAATCATTATTAAACAGTGATATAACCCTATATGATGCAAATATGACTGGAATATAAGTAAAAATAATGCAAAGTTCATGTATGCATTTACATGCATCAGGTGCCCAAATGGATAACAGAAGTAGTGGCAAGCTATGAAAATGATGTAAACTGCCAAGAACTCATCCAGAAACTCACCATTGACAAGGAGGCCTTACCAAACTATACTCTTCACAGTGGCATACTGAGATATCACAAGAAGATAGTGGTGGGCAGTGACACAACCTGAGGAAGCAGATCATCATTTCCATGCATGATTCTGCCCTGGGAGGCCATTCTGGAGAAGAAGCTACATACCAGCGTATCAAGCTACTCTTTCATTGGACAGGCTTGAAGAAAGATGTTATTGCTCACGTGAAAGAGTGCCCAGTATGCCAGAAGAACAAGGTAGAACATACTCCTTATCCTGGACTACTTAAGCCATTGGGAGTGCCAGCTCATGCATGGACACATATATCAATCGATTTTGTAGAAGGACTGCCAAAATCTGGGGGGAAAGATGTGATCCTGGTAGTTGTAGACAGGTTCTCCAAATATGCTCATTTCCTACCTCTGAGCCACCCATATACTGCCAAACAAGTAGCTGAATTGTACCTGGATAATGTACAAAAACTGCATGGGCCTCCTGCTGTGATTGTGTCTGACAGAGACAGGGTTTTCACTAGTGGATTCTGGCAGGATCTGTTCAAAGCCCTGGGAGTAAAACTGCACATGAGTAACATCTTACCATCCCCAAACGGATGGCCAAATGGAAAGGGTAAACCAGTGCCTAGAAGGGTACTTGAGGTGTATGACCTCTAACAACCCAAAGAAATGGATGTCCTGGCTGGCTTCAGCTAAATGGTGGTACAACAATTCATACCACACATCTCTGAACATGACTCCTTTCCAGGCTCTCTATGGTTTTCCTCCTCCCCAATTCACAGAAGTGATACTCCCTGATGATGCAAATGAAATGCAGCTGGACTGTTACAGAGAAGGCAGCTAGCTAATGTTCTGATAAGGGAGAACTTGCTCAGATCACAGGAAAGAATGAAGAAGTATGCCGATAAGCACAGGAAAGAGAGGGAATTTTTGCTGTAGGAGATATGGTATATCTGAAAAATACAGCCTTACAGACACACTTCTTTGAGCCTACATAGGTCGTTGAAGTTGCATTCCAAATACTATGGTCCCTACAGAGTACTGGCAAGAGTTGGAGAAGTTGCTTATACCCTGTTGTTACCTGATGGCTGTCAATTACATCCTACCTTTCATGTTAGCCAGCTTAGAAGCACATTGGGCATAAGGTAATTCCCACAGGCGAGCTCCCACTAGTGGACTCCGAAGGCAATATCAAGGTGTACCCGGAAGCAATACTAGAAAGAAGGCAGTGCCCAGAACAATGAACCTGTCATCCAGTGGAAGATCAAATGGATCAATCTGCCACAGGAGGCTTCTACTTGGGAAGACGCATATTTCATCATGTAGATCTTCCCAGCTTCCACCCTTGAGGACAAGTGTGATCTTCAGAGGGGAGCATTGTCACGATCGTGCCTTCTGAAGACTGACAGAGACAAGCGTTGATCAACCTGTTCTTCATTCAGTTAACGGACGGCCCAGATGCAACGGTACCGATTCGCTAAAGTGGATCCAACGGCGTAGCTCGAATGCACAGAAGATCCAGGAAGTGGATCGATCCGTCTGCTTTTTAGCCTTTCTGTTACTTTACCTACTTTGCCGTTCTTGTTCCGTCCAAGCTAGGCTTCCATATAAAGCTAGCAGAGGCTCATTGTAAACCCTATCTCGAACTTTATATGAACTGCTAAGTACTAGCCGCCGCCGGCGCTAGAAGCTATCTCCAATTCTCACCCAATTCCTCTATTTTCTCATCTGATTGCTTGCTTTTCACACCTCCTATTCTGTGTATCTTATGATCTGTGCTGATTCTACATACCTAATCGAGCTAGGGCTTGACACGCGATAGCTCGTGGCCGGCCGGCGGGCGGCGGCAGAGCGGTCGGCGGCGACTGTGAGGATGGTCCGCGGTGTAGTTTTTGGAAATAATACACTGGAGAGAAAATAGGAGACGGGGGATCGAACCGTTTCCGTTCTGCTCCGTTTCGTGGTCAGTCCGGATTAGCGAATGACCCTTGATTAACTGATGTGTGGCGGGATGATTTGGATCACCCCTGTCTCTCCCTTTTTATATTAGTGGTGATGTGAGGTAGCCGACCCGCACACGAATTGTCAAACCCTAACCGCGCCGACCCAACACGATGCAAAACGATTAACAGGTGCCCATCTCGCCCAAGCGAATCGGACCATCCAACTAGAAGACGGAAATATGACCAGAAATTTGGTGCGGAATCGACTCTCGAGTTTGATTTACCTAGCGCTTCTAGGGGCAACGGTGGAGTTCTCGCGGTGGTCTCTAGAAGCTCCGGGTCCGACGCGACGGTTTGCGGATATGTGGACGGGCGGCTGCTTGATCCGTGTCTTTTTAACGGGGTGCTAGGTAGCGCACACCGTCAGATTTGGGGTCGGTACAGTTTTTTTTGTGGGGTTGGGGTCGATACAGATTGGACGACGGATATGGAGCTTCACAACGTTGGACTCTTGGAGAGCTGGACACGTTTTGGGCTCGGTTTGTACCGGCCCAAATTAACGTTGTGCAGCTGGGAGAGGGAGATGGACGCAAATCCTAATTCCCCTTGGCTCACTCTTTCCACTCACTCCACTCGCTCCTCCTCCCCCTCTCCTCTCTTCGACGATGGTTTCCCTTCCATCGGAACATAGGGAGCACCGTGGCAACCATCTTCGGCGGGAGATGAAGACCGGCCATCTCCTCTTCCTTCTTCAGTAGGCCATCTCCTCTTCCTTCTTCAGTAAGCAAGATTTTCATCGGCGCTGACGACGCATGTCATCCAGTCGTTTTCGAGGGCTTCATACATGGCGGTAATATGATCTCTAACCCTCGTATGCCTTGTATACCCCGTAAATCTGTAGACTGACATCGATTTATCTGTTTAGTATGACATGCACGATAGTTCTACATGTGTTTTTTAGGGTTCAATGTGTGTCAACCGTACTTTTTTTCGTCATATTCATTGATCTGATTTAGGGATTATATTTGGGGTATTTTGTAGCTTAGAGCTTCTATTTCCATAATGATTTCGCTCGGTTAGGGTTTAATACCCTAACGATTTGGTTGTTCTAGTGAGATTGGGGCTTACATTTGAGAAAAACAATTTGGTTTAGTGTTTATATTTGTGATTTTTGCTATCTTAGTTCATCTATGACCAATGATGAACACTTCGTCACCTTTTCCATGGGCTGATGCGACGTCACCGAAGTAGTATGTACACATTTGTTGTCCATTTTCTTTTGTACTGTCGCACCAGCTTAACGAAATTGTTGTTGTTAGATTTACCAAGGCCAAGAATTAAACCCCAACTTATTTTCTATGTGATGCCGATGATTTAACTGTGTCATGATAAATGTAAGGAGATCACCTACATCACCGAGTACTTCATGTAAGGGCAATGCTTGTACTACAGCTGGTCATATGGATAATATATTTGCCCTGTTTTATGAGACTTGTATTACACTTGTTTGCATTAAAGGAGTGCCCTTTAGTACCTGTTGTTGTGCACACATGGAATTATTTGTGCATGATCCCTGATATTAAGGGATCATCTTTTGAGTGTTGTGTGATTTGCATTATTTACACTGTGTCTACACTGTGTATAGTAATTGTGCCTGGTTGTTAATTTTGTATAATCGTCTTTGACGTCGTTTCCTTGTCAAGGCATCATCGGTGCAGTTTGCGTTACTTGGCTCGGATTGCTCGGAAACCATATGGGTCTCTTGGATTGGATGATGGTGGCACCTTTATCATTTTGGAGTAATGGCTGGTGGACCTGAAGATGAAGCAGTGTTTCATCTACTTCATCGAGAACGGCAGGTCTCGGCGGCGTGGCGCCGCGGCATCTCGGCGATGGACGCGGGATGATGGACACGCGCAGGGTGGTGGTGTTGTCTGGCGTCGTGGCGGCGTCGACGGCAGGCCTGGCAAGGTCATTGCCACTACAAGAAATATCAACTTATGACCTTCTGATAATGACCTAAACAAATTGGTCATAAATCTATGACCATTTCGAACCATTGGTCGCTAACTGTTTAGGAGGGTCAAACACGAAAACATAACGACCATTTTTGTTAAAAAGGTCATAGTTTCCTTGCACAAATGGTCATAATGCAGTCAATTGTGATCTACTCCCTCCGTGCATAAATATAAGAAGTTTTAACTATCCAACATGTTGTCTACATGCATACTAATATGTGCACATACACAGTAAAATATGTCTACATACATCTAGATATATGTGAAATGTGGACAAATGCTAAAACATCTTATATAAAAAAGGAGGGAGTATCACATTATTTTTTTTATCAAGTACGACCAATATAAATGGTCATACTCCCTAATTTGTGATGTGTTAAAATGACGGGGCGGCCACCTCAACAGTTTTGCTTATGTGTCACCCTCGATGTGTCAATTTTGGCCTATGTGTCATGTCTAGGTGTCAATTTAAATCTACCACTGACAGGTGGACCTCACACTGACTTGTTGACCATGAAATCCAACTACACCGACTATCCATGACAGATCGGACCAACCACCACGCTTGACACGCAGGGCATATCACCGTCCTGACTTGCGGGACCAATCTCCAACATGACAAGTGGGACCTATCTGCGACCACACACTACACTGTGAAGGTAAAAGAAAATAGGAAAACGCGCGTAGGTCCCTTCCAGATCTATGCCTAAATAGTCCACTTTCCGGTTAACATCCGTACCCCTTCCAGTATTAAGTTGCAAGCAACAGACAATTGCATTAAGTAATGTGCGTAATGTAAACAATACATTCATCCTTGAATAAAGCATTGCTGTTTTACCCCTAGTGGCAACAACACATCTACAACCTTAGAACTTGCTGTCACTATCCCAGGTTAAATAGAGGTTGAACCCAACTATCATGCATAAATACCCCCTCTTGGAGTTACAAGTATTCACTTGGCCAAGGCTTCAACAAGTAACGGAGAGCATGCAAGATCACAAATGACATAGACATGATAATATAATATTCAGCTCCACATAGGTATCAATATAAGTCAGATCCCAGCAAACACAACATGTAGCATTACAATAAGATGATCTTGATCATGATAGGCAGCTCACAAGATCTAAACATGATGGCACAAGTGGAGAAGACAACCATCTAGCTACTGCTATGGACCCATAGTCCAAGGATGAACTACTCACGCATCACTCCGGAGGCGGGCATGGCGATGTAGAGCCCTCCGGTGATGATTCCCCTCTCCGGCAGGGTGCCGGGAAGAGCTTCAGAACCCCCCGAGTTAGGGTTGACGACGGCGGCGGCAGCGAATATGTTCTGGATGAAAGGCTCGGTGTTTTAGGGTTTTCACGTCTCGGGGAATAAATAGGCGAAGGGGCGATGTCGGCGGACCCCCGAGGGGCCCAAACCACAGGCGGCGCGGTGGGCCCCTGCCGCGCGCCAGGTGGTTTGGCCACCTCGTGGCTCTCTTCGTCTCTCCTTCGGACTCCGTGTACGTGCTGGAAAAATAGGGACTTGGCCTTTTGTTTCGTGCAATTCCGAGAATATTTCCAGAAGTAACTTTCTGAAACCAAAAACAGCAGAAAACAGGGAACTGGCACTGTGGCATCTTGTTAATAGGTTAGTCCCAGAAAATGCATAAAAGTGATACGAAGTGTATATAAAACATGTAGCAAATGGTATAATATAAGCATGGAACAGCAGAAATTATGGATACGTTGGAGACGTATCAAGCATCCCCAAGCTTAGTTCTACTCGTCCTCGAGTAGGTAAAACGATAACAACAAATAATTTCTGAGGAGACATGCTTTCACACAATCTTGATCAATATATTGCAAGGCTCATGTCATGAATGAAGTGACTCAAAGCAATGATCTATAGTTTGCTAACAAATAGATAAAGAGTAAACAATGAATCATATAAGCAAAAACTTTTCATGAATAGTACTTTCAAGACAAGCATCAAAAAGTTTTGCATAAGAGGTAACTCATAAAGCAATAGATTCAAAGTAAAAGGCATTGAAGCAACACAAAGGATGATTAAGTTTCAGCATTTGCTTTCAACTTGTAACATGTATATCTCATGGATAGTTGTCAACATAAAGCAATATAACAAGTGCAATAAGTAAATATGTAAGAATCAATGCACACAAAGTTGACACAAGTGTTTGCTTCTAAGATAGAAAGGAGTAGGTAAACTGACTCAACATAAAGTAAAAGATAGGCCCTTCGCAGAGGGAAGCAGGGATTAAATCATGTGCTAGAGCTTTTTAAGTTTTCGAAAGCATATAGAGAGCACAAAATAAGTATTTGAGAGGTGTTTGTTGTTGTCAACGAATGGTAGTGGGCACTCTAACCCCCTTGTCAACCAGACTTTCAAGAGCGGCTCCCATGAAGGACGTTATCTCTACCAGCAAGGTAGATCATCCCTCTTCTCTTTTGTTTACACATGTATTTTAGTTTCTTTATAGATGACACTCCTCCCAACCTTTTGCTTACACAAGCCATGGCTAACCGAATCCTCGGGTGCCTTCCAACATTCACATACCATGGAGGAGTGTCTATTTGCAAATTAAGTTGCTTACTGATAAATCAGGGCAAAACATGTGAAGAGAATTATTAATGAAAGTTGTAATTAATTGGGGCTGGGCACCCCGTTGCCAGCTCTTTTTGCAAATTATTGGATAAGCGGATGTATATGCCACTAGTCCATTGGTGAAAGTCTGTCAGAAGTAAATGACAAGATTGAAAGATAAAACACCACATACTTCCTCATGAGCTATAAAACATTGACACAAATAAGGAGTAATAAAGTTTTGAATAGTTTAAAGGTAGCACATGAAATATTTACTTGGAATGGCAGGAAATACCACATAGTAGGTAGGTATGGTGGACACAAATGGCATGGGTTTTGGCTCAAGTTTTGGATGCACGAGAAGCATTCCCTCTCAGTACAGAGTTTAGGCTAGCAAGGTTGTTTGAAGCAAACACAAGTATAAACCGGTACAGCAAGAATCACATAAAAACATATTGCAAGTATTATAAGACTCTACACTGTCTTCCTTGTTGCTCAAACATTTTACCAGAAAATATCTAGACCTTAGAGAGAACAAATATGCATCCCAAGTCTCAACAAGCTCTACGGTAGTTCTCCACTACTAGGCTTTAACTACATGATGCAAGAGCTTAAACATGATCTACTTGAGAGCTCAAAACAATTGCAAAGCATCAAATCAAAACAAGACAATGATCTACAAGAATGCATATGTCTTTTCCAATACCAACTACTACATGTAGCATTTTCTTTCTTCCAAACAAACACCAATCAATTTATTTAAACATAAACTCTCCAAATGATAATATAATGCAGCAAGAGAGTATTTATAAACAAGTGCTAACAGCTCGAAGAGATGCATGAAAAACAGGAGCTAAAAGCACTGCAGTAGCTAGTTAAGAATACTCAACAAATATAAGTGAAGAACATGAGTATTCACATGAAAAAGCGGAGCGTGTCTCTCTCCCACACAAGGATTGCTAGGATCCGAATTTATTCAAACAAAAACAAAAATAAAAACACACAGACGCTCCAAGTAAAGCGCATAAGATGTGAAAGAATTAAAATATAGTTTCACTAGAGATGACCTGATAAGTTTGTTGATGAAGAAGGGGATGCCTTGGGCATCCCCAAGCTTAGACGCTTGAGTCTCTCTGAATATGGTTGGGATGAACCACGGGGGCATCCCCAAGCTTAGGCTTTTCACTCTTCTTGATCACATAATATCACCCTTCTCGCTTGATCCTTGAAAACTTCCTTCACACCAAACTCAAGACAGTTCTCATTAGAGGGTTAGTGCATAATCAAAAATTCTCATATTCTGTAATGATACAATCAATCCCAAAGCTTCTGGACATTAGCTACAGCCACCAATGCTTTGTGGAGCAAAGAAATCCACACAAACACAGTAAAAGAGCGAATGCAAAACAAAAGGCAGAATCTGTCAAAAACAGAACAGTCTGGAATGACGAATTTTTTCGAGGCACTTAAGTTGCTCAGATGGATCTGGCCTAAAATAATGAAAGTTGCGTACATATCTCAGGAATATGCGTGATTTTTTCAGAATTTTTTGAATTTTCTACAGGGAGATAAGCTCAAATCCGTGACAGCTAAAAATCTGTCACTGCGCAGAAATCCAAATCTTGCATCAACTTTCAATATAGAACTTTACTTGGCACAACATTGCGATAAAATAAAGATACAAAGGAGTTGCTACAGAAGTAACAAAACTCCTTGACTCAAAGAAAACAAAAATAACAGCAAATAAAAACGATGGGTTGTCTCCCATAAGCGCTTTTCTTTAACGCCTTTCAGCTAGGCGCAGAAAGTGAAAATCAAGTGTTGTCAAGAGAAGAAGCATCAACATCATAACTTGCTCTAACAATAGAGTCAAAAGGTAACTTCATTCTCTTCCTAGGGAAGTGTTCCATACCTTTCTTGAGAGGAAATTGGTACCTTATATTACCTTCTTTCATATCAATGATGGCACCAACAGTTCGAAGAAAAGGTCTTCCCAAAACAATAGGACAAGATGCATTGCATTCAATATCCATAACAATAAAATCAACGGGGACAAGGTTATTGTTTACTGTAATAAAAACATCATTAACTCGCCCCAAAGGTTTCTTCATAGCATTATCAGCGAGAAAAACATCCAAATAACAATGTTCCAAAGGTGGCAAATCAAGAATATCATAAAGCTTCTTGGGCAAAACGAAATACTTGCACCAAGATCACACAAGGCATTGCAATCAAAATCATTCACCTTTACCTTAATGATGGGTTCCCAACCATCTTCTAATTTCCTAGGAATAGAAGCTTTAAGTTTCAACTTCTCCTCCCTAGCTTGCAAAAGAGCATTTGTAATATGCTTTGTAAAAGCCAAATTAATAGTGCTAGCATTGGGACTTCTAGCTAATTTTTGCAAGAACATAATAACTTCAGAGATGTTACAATCATCAAAATCAAAATCATTATTGTCAATGGTGGTGGAACCATTGTCTCCAATAGTTTGAAAAATTTCAGCACTTTTATCAGAAAAAGTTTCAGCAGTTTTAGGCAATTTCAAACGCTTTGCAGAAGTAGTAGAGACATTACCAACACCAATAACATTACCATCAATAGTAGGAGGCTTACTAGCATGTAAACATTAGCATTACTAGTGGTGGTGATAGTACAAACTCTAACTATACTATTCTCTTTTTCAAGTTCTTCCTCTTTTTCCCACCTAGCATGCAATTCAGCCAACATCCTAATATTATTATCAATTCGAACTTGGATGGCATTTGCTGTAGCAAATGACTTATATCTTTAACTTCATTAGGCATAACTTTCAGTTTTAGAATTTCAACATCATGAGCAAGACTATCAACTTTAGAAGCAAGATCATCAATTTTTTCAAACTTTTCCTCAACAGTTTTATTGAAAGCTTTTTGTGTGCTAATAAATTCTTTAAGCATAGCTTCAAGATCAGAGGACACACTTCTATTGTTGCTGTAGGAATTACCATAAGAATTGCCATAACCATTTGAAGGATAAGGCTTATAATTGTTGCTACCAAAATTATTCCTATAAGCATTGTTGTTGAAGTTGTTGTTTTTAATGAAGTTTACATCAACATGCTCTTCTTGAGCAACCAATGAAGCTAAAGGAACATTATTAGGATCAACATGAGATCTACCATTCACAAGCATAGACATAATAGCATCAATCTTATCACTCAAAGAGGAGGTTTCTTCAACAGAATTTACCTTCTTACCTTGAGGAGCTCTTTCGGTGTGCCATTCGGAATAGTTGATCATCATATCATCAAGTAGCTTTGTTGCTGCACCTAAAGTGATGGACATAAAGGTTCCTCCAGAGGCTGAATCCAATAAGTTCCTTGAGGAAAAATTTAATCCTGCATAAAAGGTTTGGATGATCATCCAAGTAGTCAGTCCATGAGTGGGACAATTCTTCACCAAAGATTTCATTCTTTCCCAAGCTTGAGCAACATGTTCATTATCAAGTTGTTTAAAATTCATAATGCTACTTCTCAAGGATATAATCTTAGCAGGAGGATAATATTTCCCTATGAAAGCATCTTTGCATTTTGTCCAAGAATTAATACTATTTCTAGGCAAAGAAAGCAACCATTCTTTAGCTCTTCCTCTCAAGGAGAAAGGAAAAAGTTTCAGTTTTATAATATCCCCATCCATATCCTTATACTTTTGCATTTCACAAAGTTCAACAAAGTTATTAAGATGGGCAGCAGCATCATCAGTACTAACACCAGAAAATTGCTCTTTCATAACAAGATTTAATAGAGCAGGTTTAATTTCATAAAATTCTGCTTAGAAGCAGGTGGAGCAATAGGAGTGCATATGAAATCATTGTTGTTTGTGCTAGTGAAGTCACACAACTTAGTGTTCTCAGGAGTACTCATTTTGAAAAACAAAATCAAACTGAATTAAACAAGTAACTAATTTTTTTTGTTTTTGATAAAGAGAGCAAACAAGACTAAATAAAAATAAACTAAGCAAGACAAATAACAAAGTAAAGAGATTGGGTGTGAGAGACTCCCCTTGCAGAAGCAATTCGGTTTTCCCCGGCAACGGCGCCAGAAAACGTGTTGTGCTCTAAGTTGACGAGGGAATATCCCCGGCAACAGTGCCAGAAACAATGCTTGTACGTCACACGTCAGTTGGGAACCCCAAGAGGAAGGTATGATGAGTGCAGCAGCAAGTTTTCCCTCAGTATGAAACCAAGGTTTAATCGAACCAGTAGGAAAACGAGGTTTGCTTCGAAGGTGTTGGTGAAGGAGTGTAGTGCGGCGCAACACCAGGGATTCCGGTGCCAACGTGGAACCTGCACAACACAATCAAATTACTTTGCCCCAACTTAACAGTGAGGTTGTCAATCTCACCGGCTTGCTGAAAACAAAGGGTTAAACGTATCGAATGGAAAATGATGTTTGTTTGCATAAAACAGTAGAGAACAATGATTGCAGTAGATTGTATTTCAGATGTAAAAGAATGGACCGGGGTCCACAGTTCACTAGTGGTGTCTCTCCAATAAGATAACTAACATGCTGGGTAAACAAATTACAGCTGGGCAATTGACAATTGATAAGTGCATATAACATGCATGTGTGAGCTGTGGTGTCTACTATGAGATTCATTTGGGCATTACGACAAAGTACATAGACCGCTATCCAGCATGCATCTATGCCTAAATAGTCCACTTTCCGGTTAACATCCGTACCCCTTCCAGTATTAAGTTGCAAGCAACAGACAATTGCATTAAGTAATGTGCGTAATGTAAACAATACATTCATCCTTGAATAAAGCATTGCTGTTTTACCCCTAGTGGCAACAACACATCTACAACCTTAGAACTTGCTGTCACTATCCCAGGTTAAATAGAGGTTGAACCCAACTATCATGCATAAATACCCCCTCTTGGAGTTACAAGTATTCACTTGGCCAAGGCTTCAACAAGTAACGGAGAGCATGCAAGATCACAAATGACATAGACATGATAATATAATATTCAGCTCCACATAGGTATCAATATAAGTCAGATCCCAGCAAACACAACATGTAGCATTACAATAAGATGATCTTGATCATGATAGGCAGCTCACAAGATCTAAACATGATGGCACAAGTGGAGAAGACAACCATCTAGCTACTGCTATGGACCCATAGTCCAAGGATGAACTACTCACGCATCACTCCGGAGGCGGGCATGGCGATGTAGAGCCCTCCGGTGATGATTCCCCTCTCCGGCAGGGTGCCGGGAAGAGCTTCAGAACCCCCCGAGTTAGGGTTGACGACGGCGGCGGCAGCGAATATGTTCTGGATGAAAGGCTCGGTGTTTTAGGGTTTTCACGTCTCGGGGAATAAATAGGCGAAGGGGCGATGTCGGCGGACCCCCGAGGGGCCCAAACCACAGGCTGGCGCGGTGGGCCCCTGCCCGCCGCTAGGTGGTTTGGCCACCTCGTGGCTCTCCTTCGGACTCCGTGTACGTGTTGGAAAAATAGGGACTTGGCCTTTTGTTTCGTGCAATTCCGAGAATATTTCCAGAAGTAACTTTCTGAAACCAAAAACAGCAGAAAACAGGGAACTGGCACTGTGGCATCTTGTTAATAGGTTAGTCCCAGAAAATGCATAAAAGTGATATGAAGTGTATATAAAACATGTAGCAAATGGTATAATATAAGCATGGAACAGCAGAAATTATGGATATGTTGGAGACGTATCAGGTACACGGTTTTTGAAGACCCGGTCTTCCTTGGTAGCTGGAGATGCGGGGTCTTATCCATGCACCTGACACATGCGCAGAATCCGTGGCCTACCTGGGCCGATACATATGAGCAACCAGGATAGTCCTGCACCGTCGTGAGCAACGCGGCTCTCATGGGGAAATAATCTCCAGTGTAGGCATCCCACGTACGGGCTGGCGTCGCCCACAACGTGGCTAACTCCTCTTCCAACAGCGCGAGATACGTATGTATGTGCACACCTACTTGTTTCGGCCCTTGAATGAGAATACTCATGTGTATATACATTTGCTTCGTGCACAACCACGGGGGAAGGTTGTAAGGCCATACAAACACAGGCCAGGTGCTATGCGTGCTACTCTGGTTGCCGAACGGATTGAGTCCATCGGTGCTCATACCGAGCCTGACGTTCCTTGCGTCGCCTCCGAAATTGGTGACGGCGTCCAACTCTTGCCACTGGCTAGCGTCTGAAGGGTGTGTAAGGATCCTGCCCTTCTCCGGATCTTCTTCGGGCTTCTCCCTTTCCGCGTGCCATTGCATGAGCTTTGCTTCCTTAGGGTCCACGAAGTACCGCTGCAGACGGGGAGTGATAGGAAAGTACCATACCACTTTTCGAGGAACTTTCTTCCCACGGCTCTTGTACCGTCCTTGGTCGCACACCGGACATGTGGTTCTGTCCTCGTACTCGCCCCGATAAATTGCGCAATCATTGATGCAGGCGTGGTATTTAACGTGCGGTAGGTCAAGATGGCAAACGACTTTCTTGGCCTCCTCGATACTAGTTGGCAATGTGTTCCCTCGGGAAGACGCTCGTGGAAGAATTGCATGTTCTTGTTGAAGCTCGCGTCGGTCCATTTGTTTCCCGACTTCATCTCCAGAGCATCAAGCGTTACTTGCAAGCGCGTATCCTGTGGCCGACACCCAGGATACAACGGAGTCTTCCCGTCTATCTCCATTTGCGCCAGCTTGGCTTTCTCTCTAACGGTGCTCGCGTTCTTGAGGAGCAGTTCTTGAACATGAGACTCCATCAAGGCCGACATTAGCGAGCTCTGCAGCGTGCTCGCGTCTTCTCCACCACCATCATGACCATGTCTGTCGGCATCTCCTTCGTCACGATCATCTTGCCCGCCCTCGTCTTCAGGCGCAACATTTGCTGTCGGCGCTTGGTTGAAGCCTTCCATGAAACCGCGCCTGAGCAGGTGTTCCTCCAATTGTCCGGAATCAGGGTCGATCCATCTCACAAATTTGCAACTTCTACACGGACATCGTATCTGGCGCCCGTTGCACCGAATCATTTCCGCCTTCGCTTCTTCCTTGTAGTTGTTGATTCGATTGGAGCTCATCTTGATGACCATGGTCGCCTACGCGGTATACATATAGAGTATGTGTTATTAATTAGAATTAATTAACCGCAACATGCACACACACACATACAAGCTTCTCATGCGGGGAGTCGGAAAGTCGGAAATGTTCGACCAAAAAATTCGGCATGACTTCCCCTAAAAGTAGGACATATGTGGTGCAAAAATTTACCGAAATGGAAATGAATCAACATTTCGGCAAACATCCATGCACCACGCCGGCGCAACGCAACAACAAAAGGCAACAACATGCACAACACACACAAGCCCGCCGACAAGTTTCTCATGCCTTTAACAAACATCCATACCCACCTAGTAGATCTAGATCCGTTGCCAAGACATGACCGTGATCGATGAGAGAGAGTGTGTGGTGATGGAGAGAAAATAGTGGACAAAAAGAGATGAGGAGAATATATATGGAGGCTCTCCCCAAGCCCTCACCAATTATATATCAAATAAAATAGGTTTAATAACAAATAATGGAGAATAGGATGGTCAAAATGGCATGGGAGAGAGGAGCTCGAGCTAGATGGGAGGATGAAGAAGGTCACATGCATGGGGAAAGGGTGGTGCCACCTTTTTGTAGATCTGGTGGGCCAACTTTCTGTGGCGCATGGTGTTGGATGCGCCACAGAAAGTGAACATTCTGTGGCGCACCGTGGCTGGTGCGCCACAGAAACCCAACTTTCTGTGGCGCATCCAACAGCATGCGCCACAGAAAGTTGAGTTTCTGTGGCGCACCAGCCACGGTGCGCCACAGAATGTCCCCAGATGGACCTTGGCCCAATGATTGCACGTGGGACCCACAGAAATTCTGTGGCGCATGGTGTCTCATGCGCCACAGAAGTCTGACTTTCTGTGGCGCATGGGCAAAAGATGCGCCACAGAAAGTCGGAAATTTCTGTGGCGCACGAGCATCCATACGCCACAGAAATAATTCTGTGGCGCACCAATTAATGGTGCGCCACAGAATTCCAACCTCTCTATAACCCTTTTCCTAGTAGTGTGTACCCAAAAATAATGACACAATGCGAAGGTTTTACATTGTTTCTATTTTTTTGAATTTCTTATGTCGATTTCAAAATACGGTCAAAACTGCGGACACGACTGTTCGTATCTATGGGTGGAATCTTGCACGGATTTTGTTGGATATCTAAAGAAATGACTACTTGTGTATCTAAAGATGGTTTTCTCAAAAAATAAAAATAAAACCATCAAGCACCTCTAGTTCAAATTGACCCGCTTCTAGTTGAATCGGCAGAAATTTGTCTTTTTAGGTAGACATGTATGGAAAGCTTTTAACACGCAACCATTTGGTTATTTGTACATGAAATGTGGTATAATATTTTTCAAAAATGTTGTGGTCTAAATTTGCAACATATATTTGGTAGGTTCTTCACAAAAAAAGCCATTTCTGACACTCGAAAAATGAAAAATGATTTTTATTAGTCTATTTGCTTCCTAGTATGTGTTGTTTATGGCTCCTACAAGGTTGTAGGATTAAGTTGTATTGATGCATGGTTAATTTATGTTCTCTTCATTCATAATTGTGCAATTAAGCATATTGATCGTGATTCTTTGGTGGCATTTCAATGTTTAGAGATGCAATGTAGGGATTTACTAGTATTGCTCTCAATGTCTTGGCAAAAATATGAGTCTCTGTTGCTTGGTGTATGATTCTTATCAGCACAGTCGTTTACCTTCCACATTTATTCTAGTAGCTAATATATGAAGTTGTTTCATCTGTTATACCAACTGCTGCTTGTAATCAGTCCTGTTTTGCCGTTGCATCCAGGAACATGAGGCCAAGGTGGGGGCAACACGCCTCCTCGTTGCGGCGATGGCATCAGCAGCATCGGCGTAGTGGGAGGCCGACGCACAAAAGATGCTGCTGCGAGGAAGCCCGGCTTCAAGCTGCCACCACGTTGTGCAGGTAGGTTGCATCAGTCTAGCATTGCCGTTTTTCTTCTTGATGCGTACCTGCTGTTATTGATCTTCCTGCATTTTTTCTGTTGGATTGCAGACCAGGATACATGTTAGTGAGCTCCCTTGTCATCAGCTGGTCCATCACCGAGGTATGTTTTTTGCACCGACTGAGATGTAGCATTGTACCCTATTGATTGCTAGGTAGATAGCATCACTACTATATATAAGATGGAGTTTACAGTTCTTTAGATTAACTTTGGTATCGAGTCGAGAGGCCCCTCTGTTGCTGTTACACTTGCTGAAAATTCCGCTGAACTATGTAGAGTAACTGTGGTGCATTAATTTCTATCTCAAGCAACTTACCTCAACTAGTCGCAATGTGCATGTGGAGATCGGTTTGTGTAACACCTCAACTAGTCGTAGTGTGAAGTTCCCATGTATCCTCCTTGTCCTTTACTAGTCCAATGTGGAGTAGTAATATTGTTGTTTAATAGTTTAAACTGGCATGCTGCTAGCTTTTAAGCATGATGTTTGTTTCTGTTTGTAATTGTTATGTTGAATTGTTGGCAGATATTGGGGCACTATGAACATAACCATAAGAGGCACTTCGAGGATATACTCTCTTTGACAAGAGATACAGCTGAAGAAGTTAGAGGAAGCCCGAAGAAGTTCTAGGCTATCAAAGAGTAGGGTATGAAAGATTCGATATGTGAACTAGACTGGAATTTCATGTGTTCTCTATCTGTTCTGACGAGAATATTGTAATAATTTTGGCTGTTATTTTGAAAAAAAAATCGTGTGTTTTCTCTCTCTACTTTCTGATTGGTAAATTGGATATTAATAATCTAGGAAAAGAAATGAAAACCTGACGACTGGGACCCACTACTAGTGGAATCTGACAATTGGGTCCCATTTGAGAACTGTATCTGATAAAAAGGCCGAAAATAGAAAATAACTCGACTGTACAAAGGCCAAGGCCCAGAAATTAAATACTGAAATGTTAGGTTTAGCCCATGTAGCTAACCAGAAATTACAGAAAACAAATATATAATGGACCGAAATGTTGGGCTGGCCCATATAGAGGAGCAGTATGGACCGGGCTCATTCTGATCCATGACCTTATCATTTTGGTCACAATTTTGCCACGTAGGATTGGCCACGTAGGATCTGACGTGTCCACGACTGAGAGTGCATGACCAAAAAAATCGTCATAAATTTATGACCGTCTAATTTGGTCATAAACTTTATGACCATTTCAATAAGGAAAATCATGATTGATCAAATAAGACGCTCAATATGTGACCATCGTTTTTTGGTCAATAAGGGGTCATGAATGAAACTTTGTGACCTTTTAGTGACCAAAATAGAGGGTCAAAAGTTAGCATATTTCTTGTAGTGTGCATTTGATCACTTCTGAAGATGGATCGGTGGAAGACGGCGGCGGCAGAATATCAGCGTGCGCATTGGCCCGCGTCGTGTGTCTGCTTGACCGGTTTGTGCTCACGGCTCACTATTGGGCGGCTTGGTTGTAGCCTCCGGGTTTAGATGATGTGCCTTGGTGTGTGAGGTCTCGACATGGCTCTGACTGGTCCACCCCTTCATCAAGCCTATAGGTGTAGCGAGTTTTCGCCTGGACGGTGGCTTCCGGCTGATCGATCTATCTCTTTGTAGGGCTTGGTGGTTTATGCTTTCTCTTATTATTAATAAAAACGGGTGTGCACATATTTTGCATGCAAAGGCGGCTGGGAGAACACCCTCCATTTCGGAAAAAAACTAACACCTGAATACTATGTACTAAAGTACTGGGGCACCTGAATACCATACAAAAAAGATAGAAGGCATACCGCTCTGCATCAAACTCCTCAATACTTTCAGAGGTTTACAAAAGTTGTCACGTAAAATTACATATGCATGGTGATGCATGATGCTCGTATGACATCTTCATTAGCTGGTGTGATTAGCGTCCTGGCCGGAATATTTTATTCCTAGTAGAAAATGCTTGTACGTGCATATGGCCGACGCCCAGTATATTTGGTAGGCATAAATCTTAACCGAAACAAGTAAAGATTCGGTTTCAGCTCTAGAGTTGTAAACGTATACGCCAAGTCCAGCATCCTTAAATACTAAGGCCACGGCCGATTGGCAAAAAGCAATTGACATTCATCAAAAAACACATATACTTTTCACGTACTTTTTTATCGTATCTTTTATCTATCGTTTCTTCTATGCCGAATCCTAGCAACCCTAGGGTTTGGCTTATCTTTACCGTCTTGCGCTGAAAAGCGGTCGTCTCTGCTGCACGAAAGCGGGGGATCTTTGTTGCTTTGCTCGAAAAGCAACCGTTCATCGTCACGAAAGTACGACGGTTATCATGGTGTCGCGCGGCAATTTTGCGTGGCAACACAATTGGTGACTCCGCTGGGGACGAAGAACAAGGACATACACACGATGAACACTGGCGTCAACAACGGGGGCAACGTTGACCCGGACAATGCCATCGCCGTTACACTCGACGATCTGTCGGAAGATGATCGGCGCGAACTTGAACGGGACATTGAGAAAGAGCAAGCTGAGAAGATAAACTGATCTTGGCTGGATATCAGAAGACAAGAAACGGCGTCGTCAAGAAGATAGCTGCGCCGAGTCCTTCCGATCCACTCGGCGCTGAGGTAAAAAAACCAACCAAAGAAATTGCTCATTTAATTGATGTGTCTGTAGCTAGTAAGTATAATAAGTATGGTTCTGATATGGAAAACACGGCACGTGCAATTACCCAAGCTGTAGCTAGTAGACTAGAGGGATTAAAGGAGCAGCTTAATAAGGATCTTGGAATTAGTCTATCTAGTCGCGTTCAGTCATTGGGGCTGCAAACTAACAGTGAATATTATGACAGAAAGCTGATGCCAATGGAAAATAATAGATTACTTAATTTGCCTAGTAATATTCATATGCCTAGTGCATCGGCTAATGTTATGCATCCTCACGTTTCTGCTCACGTTGCTTTAAATAATAACCAAGGTGGCCGGACCTATGCTAGCAGTTCGGCTAATAATATTGTTTCTAGTACTGCTCCACCTATTATCTCAACTTCGGTGTCACAAAGTTATCACAACAATAACCGAAGTGCAGCCTTTAATTCTAATTTGCAGCAAGCTAGTTATCAGTCGGTAGCATAAAGTACAACACCGTTGCCGCCTGTCGGTATCGGGGTTCAGTACGGGCCAATACACGATTCCTATTTTAGTGGATCTCCATTGCAAATGTCACATGCTCAAATTTCTTTGCTGGAGTTTCCGCCGCGTGCTTGCATTCCATCTGCTCCGCAAACCAATTCTCCATAGCCTAATAATAGTTTTCAAGATCAACTTGATAGTATACTTAGAGAATTTGGTTTAGAGCCTAAGGGTAGAGCATGTGCTTTGGAAGATCCACCGCGTGCTTGCATTCCACCTGCTCCGCAAACCAATTCTCCACGGCCCAATAATAGTTTTAAAGTTCAGCTTGATAGTATACTTAGAGAATTTGGTTTAGAGCCTAAGGGTAGAGCACGTGCTTATCAAAAACCATGTCCTGATTATTTCGACTCGACACCATATACCCGTGGCTTTAGAATTCTAGATTTTGTTAAATTTATGGGGGAAGATGCTAGATCAACTTTTGAGCACATAGGGCAATTTTTATCACAATGTAGTGAAGCCGGCACATCGGATGTTTATAGAGTTAAATTATTTCCGTTGTCTTTGTCCGGTACTACAATTAATTGGTTTACATCGTTTGCTCCCAATTCTATTTCAACATGGGCACAACTGGAGCAAAAATTCCATGAGTATTTTTATATCGGCGAAACTGAATTTCGGCTTTTAGATTTATCAATGGTTAAGCAGAAATACAATGAGCATGTTCATGATTATATTAGGAGGTTTATAGACGTCAAAAACCGATGTTTTAGCTTGACCATAGCCGAAAAGGATTTAGCAAATCTTGCCTTTGCGGGTCTGCTCACTCATATTATAAGGATAAGTTAGAAGGGCAAGAATTTTTAGATGTTAATCAAGTATTGCAGAAGGCTTTGGCACAAGAAAATTGGGCTGAAGAAATTAAACAACAAAGCCGATTTAGTGACAACAAAAATAAAGAGAAGGATAACCACGCGGTTAATGCTTTAGATTATGATAGTGCTTCGGCTAGTGAGGGTGACGTTGACATAGCCGAATGGGTTCAAGCGCCAAAGTCAAATCCTTTTGCATGTTCTGCTTTGACACCAACACCTGCTAGAAAACAGGAAACGAAGTACACTTTTGATGTCACCAAGTGTGATATAGTTTTTGATATATTGCTGCAAGAAAAATTAATTAGAGTGAGAGAAGGTCAGAGTATTCCACCTCCAGGAGAATTGGGTAAAGGAGTTTACTGTAAGTTGCACAATTCACTCTACTAATGATTGTGATGTGTTTCGACGACAGGTGCAATCGGCCATTAATGACGGACGATTGACATTTACAAAGAATACTAACACGAAACTCGATAGTGATTCTTCTCCTATCAATGTGATTGAGTTTGAGAAAAAGAAAGTTCTTATTCGGTCGGATCAGACCGAATCCGCCAAAGGTAAAAATGTTGTCGTCGATGATAGTGATGCACCAAGGATGATCAAACCGAAAAATTCAGAAGTGGGAGTGTGTAAAGTCAATGGAGGAAAGAGACAAGCCCAAAAATAAAGCCAACAGTTAGCATGTTGTTGGAAAAATATACCTCACGCAGGGCCAGCAATATGTGTAATCGGTTTGGAGGCGTTAAGCGTCCTAAGCCACCTTCTGGACATGGAGGTCATGAGCGATGGCGAAGTAATTCATATGATCAGCTGCCGTATTTTCCAATGGAGCCGGCTTATTGGGGATGTGCACCTCCTATACATCCACAGTTTGCTCCGTGGGGTTTTAATCCTTGGGCGTCATATTCTACAGGGCCGGTCTGTTATTTTCAACCGGAGTGGACTTCATCAGGGCCTACGTACAGAGAACCAATGCATAAGAGAATAGCTCGGTTTAATCAAGAGGTTCCACCACGTGATGCAATTGGCTTTTAAAGGAACCGATCGCCGGTACGCAATGCAGATTACTAGAATCATAAGGGTGGACGCAAACTTGCCTGGGTACCGGTGAGACGCGCTGAAGCTAAGACTATTAGCAGTTCAGATGATTCGAATCCTACTTGTGGTCTGGAAACCGGGCAAAACCAATTCGCTGAAGGTGCTGAGGATAATCCAGAAACAAGAAATGGCCAAGTTCAGAGAAAAGATAATTGTGCAGTAGGAAAAGGTTCTAATGATACGCTTGTTTCATCTTCTAGTACTAGTCACAAAAATGAATCGGCTAGCATGCATACCGATCCAGTCACAAGAAACAACAGCTCACGAACATCCATGAGTTTGTCTCTAGGTTTCAAGTCTTGTTCTAGTACACAACATGTGATTCCAAGCACGAGGGCAAGCCAAAAATTTAGAGCTGGTGGTACGTCTGATCAGCGGAATATTTCTTCGGCCAAGGACAGATTATCTGCACTAAAAACAGTACCACGTCAGTACAGGCTGAGAGACTCGGGGACAGCAGAATTCAGTCCGTTGCTATAGGAACTAAACCGGGACTCGGTGGTGCCCGACGGGGCTCACACGCACTCAGAAACGGCGTGTACAACGGTTGCGAGCTTTAGAAATAAAGTAGAAAATAGCCGAGAAGAGGCGCGATAAATTGTTCAATCGGGAGAAACCTATGGTGCCGATATGGAGGGAGAAGCGCATTGCAGGGGAAGGGAGTACAACCGCAAATGACACAATTACTGACCCCGTAGGAGACACGATTGATGAGGAGGATTCAGAAAATAGCAAAGAAATACCTACTGACACGGACGTTAATATGGTGTTTGTGTTGTCCACTGAATTTCATGCACCCGGAGTTTGAGGATATTATGGCCGATATATTTTTCCAATTATTGCCCTAAGAAGTTTGCACGATATATTATTTGGACATCGCCCTAAGTAGAAAATTTGGCCGATGTGTTCAGTAGACATCGCCCTAAGCGCAACTATATGGCCGATGCAGTTATGGACATCGTCCTAAGGTAATGTAATTTTTTTTTCGTGAACTAAGTTATACCAAAAACAGGGGAACATGTGTTGATAGTGTAATTTGGCTAGTTGGTTTGTGTAATATGCCAAATTATTTCAATAGCCGATTCTGCTAATAAATTGCTTACAATTTGCAACAGGAATCCTGGGTGGACCTAGGACAAGTCTTGGCCAGAATCAGAGACATTTGGAGCTACGACGTCGCCAGCCTGAGACAGGTCTTGGTCAGATTATGAGATGCCTCAAGCTAGCCCATTACCGCCAAGGACAAGTCCAGACTTGTCTCGGATGCCAAACTGAAGTCTGAGGTTTACAGAAGCTGTCACGTAAAATTACATATGCATGGTGATGCATGATGCTCATATGACATCTTCATTAGCTGGTGTGATTAGCGTCCTGGCCGGAATATTTTATTCCTAGTAGAAAATGCTTGTACGTGCATATGGCTGACGCCCAGTATATTTGGTAGGCATAAATCTTAACCGAAACAAGGAAAGATTCGATTTCAGCTCTAGAGTTGTAAACGTATACGCCAAGTCCAGCATCCTTAAATACTAAGGCCACGGCCGATTGGTAAAAAGCAATCGACATTCATCAAAAAACACATATACTTTTCACGTACATTTTTATCGTACTTTTATCTATCGTTTCTTCTCTGCCGAATCCTAGCAGCCCTAGGGTTTGGCTTATCTTTATCGTTTTGCGCTGAAAAGCGGTCATCTCTCCTCCACGAAAGCGAGGGGATCTTTGTTGTTTTGCTCGGAAAGCAACCGTTCGTCATCACGAAAGTACGACGGTTATCGTGGTGTCGCGCGGCAATTTTGCGTGGCAACAGAAGCAATTCATGACAATGTGTAAGCAAAATAAATACAAATGTTATTGCCACAAGATGAAGCAATTCATGACTATGCAAAGTCACGATCAGCAAAACGAAAAGCATACCATCAGATGGCCAGGGATCTAGAATAAGCTTATGCTCATCGTCATTGAGCTCTGGTGTAGGTACATACTCAGTAAATTCTAGTGCTACAAGATGAAGACATCAATGACTATATGTCAGTAATGATCGAACGTTAACACTGGATTATGATAACCTGGATGATAGTAAACATCAGAAGTGACTCTTAATTGATTCACCTTGTGGCTCAGGGCTAGAAGGTAAAATTTGTTTCTGGTTCTTACTTTCACTTCCCCCACTATAACCATTTTGATTGGAGCTACCTATAATAAAGAGATATAGAACAGACAGACACTGAGTTCTCTGCTGACCTTAAAGAGTATGAAATAAGTAACACTGGAAAATGACAAAGAATAGCATGTTCTCGCATAATTTAGAAGCTTTAAAGAGTCACCATTCTTAGCTCACCTTCCAGATGGCGCCTAAAAGTACTGGAAAAATTTAGCAAGCAACGTTGTCGCATTGACTCCCAACTGCATAATGTAGTAATCTCATCATAATGCATACATAATAAATATCATTGATTTTTCATGAACATATCACATACAAGTATGATCAAATGATGTCTATATAACATACCGTATCCAAAGAACCCTCAAACATTCATCAATCTTATTTCCTTGCACATATGGAGTTCCTTCCTGATCATGGTAGTCATTAATCCCAACAATATTCCCATGAAGATCGACAAGTGGACCACCACTTCCATCCTAGCACAAAATGAAGTGTGTCCATAGGAAAATTGTAGATTTTGAAGCATACAAAGACAGTGCATAAAATGATTCGACAAATATGGAGAGAAACCAACAGCGCACCATAGTAATTTTGCATGTGGACAACATAGACCCTTTGCTGTCAATTTTACTTGGGTCGTCACTACACACCCCATGTGTTTGCATTAACTTGCCTGACTCAAAACAACGCTTTAGAGCTAACAAAACAGTACACCGCTGGACTTGCACGCTGTTACTGAAACATACTGTACGAAGATCACTGGAATATCTAGCGATCACAAGAACCATATTGAAAGGCAAATCATAATGTTGTATCCAGCCATCAACCACTTGGTTATTTGGAAGGCGCAGTTTTATCTGTAATGACATGAAAATAGACAACATGATTACCAAATGACTACCAATATCTAAAATAAGCAAGCCAGGTGCAGATAAATTGGCAGCACAAACCTTCAGTCTATCGATGAACCTGCTTTCACGATCTGATGTGCTAACCAAAAGCTGAGGAGGTCAGAATAGATGTATTACCGAAAATGTTTTCAACAACTATGCCCGTGCTTTTATAATGCAGCTTGTCTCCTACACAAGATCATTGTTTCGGTCATCGTCAATTGATGATCAAATATAAACAAGGGAAACTACTGGGAATACAATAGTATAATCACCATCAAATGAAGCAAGGGAGACAATGCTTGCGAAAAACTTTGTAGCAAGTTCTTGACTGAGCTCCTTCCAACAGAGATTTTGTTTCATGCTCTCCACCGTAACTTTACAATCACTAAAGATGCTGGATACTTCCTTTACGCGCTTACGGTTTTCTTGCTGTCCATTTGAGCCTCTAGCTCTTCGCTTAACTCTTAGCATCTTCGCTGCAGAAATTGGGGTCTCCACACAAGAAAGATAAGAATTTTTTCTTCACTGTACTTTGAAGAACTTTGTTCAAAATTGCATGCAAGTAACTTGTATTTCGAAGAAACTTCCATCCTGATCAGAGAACATTTTTTCCAATGATAAAAGTACAAGATATACTGCCTCAAGGCCTCAAGTCTTCCAAAGCTTGGCAATTTGGACATCGACGCGGTATTCAAAATGTATAACATTGATCCCGAGTTTCTATTGTTATGTATTTGTAGGACCTGATAAAGGTATGATATGATAGAAGTATTCAACACAAATCATTCCCAAGAGTTCAATTTATTAAATATTTTGAAAAACATAGGTAACCAAAGTACCTAGAGATTGACTATACCCTTGTCCAGAACGTCAAGTTTTAGAAGACTGGATAACTGTTTTGGCCCATATTTGCTGCGGTAGATCAACAGAATATGAGATGGACAGGCGTGTCTCTTAGCTAGTGTTGTCATATTACAGCAAGTAAGTCAGAATTAGGAAAGAAAACGGCAACTTCCATGCAGAGCCAAAAAATACCAACCCCATCCTCCTAAGGTCCATATGCCTCGTCCACAATGTCCTTTTCAAGAACATCTCGTCAACAATGTCTATAGCCCGCGCATTGTTGTAACCATTGAGGACATCTTTGCTACACCTACTTACCCAAAAAAAGACTTCCCCAAAGAAGGATCCTGGCCAGAAAAAAAAGGCTTGAATTCTCACACGAGCAGGACAAGAAGACAATGGGTTTCGGATGGAGGCACATCATGACGCAGTCAATGGTGCAGCGGTCGCGGTTTATAGCTTAGACCAAAGTATAGGGAGGAGCGCCATCAGTTCACAATGTTGTTCACACAGAGGGAGGAGGAGAAGATAATATGAGATGAGATCAAAAAAACCTAACTCATTGGCAGGCCTTGTTTTTTAGACGGTGGCAGGCCTAAATAAGGTAGCACCAGAGACTGAAAGCATGCTAATATATGGGCTGAAAACTAAGCGCATTATCCAATCAATCCACCAAACCAATCCCCCTAGGACTCAGCTTGTGGTTGCTGAAGTGTGTTAACAGGGATGGCCATTGGGCACAGCAGCACCCAGCCGCACCAAGGGACTCGCAAAAACGTCAATTTGTAGTTCCAGTTTGTAGTTCCTGATGTGTGCTAGCACCAAATTTTCTTCATTTAATGCGAACATATGAAGGGCGTAACCATAAAACCGAATCAAACAACTAGGGTTCATACCTCCGATTTGGAGGGGGGAAATCACGAGACGAGATGCTGGCTGCCGACCCTGTTCTCCGCCGCCGTTCCGTCTAGCTGCCCTATTCGACCCTTTCAGCGTTGATCCATCGAGCATATACGCATACCCTCCAACACCTCGTGGGCTCGGCCCATTCATAGTCTTGCGCGCGTTTTTAGTCTGTTTTGGCAATTTCTTTGTTCGTTTGGAATGTCACCCCTGTTTGGTTGTTTCATCTAGCATGTTGCGTTTTCCTCTTAAAAAAAGCTAAATTGATGTTCCCGATAAGGTAGAATAAAACTGAAAACTCATAGATTATTGTGAACTAATTTTTGGGTTACACTCCATAAAAGTTGTTTCTTGGTTTTATAGGAAACAATCTGATCTTTGGTGTTGTTGTTGAAAGAGATTTAGACACTCGATAATTCTTCATGGCAGTAACAAAGTAAGAGTTACAAAATAGTTTGTGCTGTCAGAACAAATGTTCGCGGTTCATGAGGTTAAAAATAATTGTACATGTGGTTCAACATAATTGTTCACGAGGGTCAAATTAAATATTTACGCTGTTCTGAAAAATTGTTTCACGGGGATAAAATAAATATTCATGCAGTTCAGGATAAATTTTTCACTAGAGTAAAAATAAATGTTCATGTAGTTGAGCAAAATTGTCACGAGGAATAAAATAAAAATAGGAAAGAAACAAAAATATAAACATAAAAATAAAAAGGAAATAAAAAATAGAAAATATATCTAAAAAGGGAAAAGGAAATACAAAATGTGAAACAAAAAACCCAGAAGAAACAAAACCGCAGAAGGCGAGGGAGGCGCTAGATATTTGGGGCGCATATGTCCGTCTTTAACGGGAAAATTGCAGCGGACACACGCAAGGAAATAATGGGCCGGTCCAAATACAACCACAAAGAACAGAATGGTACGCGTCGAGCCACTGTTTGATGCAACATGCGTCAAAGAGGGTTCGCCCCGACGAGATAGAGAGTGAACTGTGACTAACTTGATCTAGAGGAGGGAGTCAAGGTCGCACACATTCGACCCAAGGCCACACTCTATTCCAGCCTATTTTCTTCCTCTTTTTTGCTAGTTTGTATCTTGCTCATCATCATATAGGTTGCTCACCTAGTTGTATTATCTGGAGAATTTATATTTGAGAAAATCCCTAAATTGATAAAAGAAAGTAAAATTTGTAATCGTCTATTCACCCGCACCCCCTCTAGAGGAACTCTTCGATCCATTCACTTTGTTATGAGTGAAATTATTTCATCTTTGTAGGGTTATGATGATGTGTGTAAATTATACACATCTTATGAATGTTTAAACCATATCTTTGTCATCTATTTGGCAAGATATTTGACTCTGTACCTGCCATTATCACTAATGAGCAATCAATTGCAAATCTCTTTGTCGTAATTTTTACCTACAGTTTTGGATGTGGAAATCACTGAAAATCAGGACTAAAAGGAAGGAAAAGATCAAAGAATTAAATGCCAAGTCATGCTGACTTCGCAGCACGCGTAACGACCATAGGTACGGTGGCGTGAGACCGTACCATGCGCCATCGCGACCGTCAGATCAAACCGACCTAAAATCATCAAAGGGGTCAGAGCTAATTCGCAAAGGAAGGCCTCTGAATACCTAATTCTGTCTGCTGCTATTATAAAAGGAGAGGAAACAGCCACCAGAAGACCCCCCGCAAACCATTCCAGAAAATCTCCAACACCGTCGTCATCCATTCTTCACCGCCACAAAGTGCTACCATCATCACCACTCCACCATCACCACCACCATAGTCATAGCCATACTACTTTGTAATCTTGATCGCATCGCGATTGGCAACATTGTAAGAACTATCAATCTTTCAATATAAGTATTATTTACAACAATGTTTTCTATTGATGATATGATCGCGATGTGTGAGTAGTCCACTTGGGCTAAGGGCTGAGGCCTAACCTCGCAGCTATGTGCACCATCTTATTCATGGGATATTAGTTTAATGAGTTCATTACGTTATATGTCTATGATTTTGTATCTGTGTCTCGCTCCTAGGACTTGTCAGGTACCCCAAGACCGCGAAGAGTGATCAAGGTAACAGTATGATGGGAGATGCGTAGAAGGTTGATCGCGAAACTCTGTGACAGTAGGAGGAGTACAACAGCGGAAAACAATTCTCTTAGGAATTACAATGATGTCACTATTCTTAATGCTTTTGTATGTTTAATCTTAAATACCAGGGCAACCCCGTGATACGGAATAGGGCCAGCGGTTGGATGAACTATTCTATGGTAACCAGTGCTCTGGGCCATAGTGACTTACGGACACATTCCCTACATATATCATAGCATATGAATTAATTATCACTAACAGTTTACATTTTATCTTATTTATTCCATGACACTAATGCACTGCTGCAAGTGAAACCTTAAGCCCTGACCTATTTTAATCCATTGAATACCACCCTTTTAAGAGAACAAGTTGGTCCGGTAAAACGAGAATTAATTTAAACTTTCTTAAGCTTGTTGACTAATCTCATCAAGCACCTACTTCCCGGTTCGATAAAACCTAGGTCTTATAGGGAAAAAAGCTACATACTGCAATCCGATAATCCGGATCGAAGGTATCATACGCGCATGGAAAACAAAAAAAAATCGCCTTCTACGTAACATCCAATATCACTCTATGAAGATGTAACTACGAGATCAGATCTAGTTCTCACCAGCACCTTTAGCGGAAGCAGATGTTGTTGAAGCATGTTGAAGATTCACACGTCTATGTGCGTAGCGGTGAGGATGTCGTCGATACCCCTCCCCGATCCAAGATCAAACGTATGATCTCCACCAGTATCCTTGTCAAACAATCCGCCTACAGACGCAGCAGACGCCGCTATAACAAGAAGGGCTATGACGTGAAGACATGCGGACATGACTTAGGCGTCAAGACCAACCACCGAGGGATATCGAGACAAGCGTATGAACAAGGCTTTCCTGAAGCATCCCATCCCTAGAAATGGCACCCTGAAATCAACAACTGATGTCGTACACAGTGGTCAGACTTGCGCCAGTGTACCCGTCACGCATGAATGCGAAGGCTACAACGGCCTAAAGCAGCTCGGATCTCGTCATATCCTGTACTTAGGCATAGAGTGCCATACCTCCATTCTATAAGGTTGGGGCACATCCTTATATAAGGGGCATGCACATCTCTCCTTAGGAGGAGAGAGATCATTCATTCATACACAGACATCCACATACAACATACACCTTCTCCACTTGAGAATCCACCATCCACCCAGTCGGCTGAACCGCCAGCCGGCTTCATCTTGTACCATGAGCGCATTATACGCCGGAATACAATCGATCCCACCAAGAGTAGGATCTTTACCGGAGATGATCTTGGGGCCTAAACCTTTATGCATTCTTGTGTGCTTTAGCCTGTTAGCCCATCTGATCATGGTAACAGCCTTTATCTACATAGAAATTCACTACCCGGTTACGAAATAAAGACATGAAGTATACATAATTAACAAAGACACGTGGGACATCAAACAATGGTAAGAGTAGACGAAGCCAGGAGAAAACAGACGTGGCAAGCAAATAGCAGCGCAATACACGGTAACCGGGAACTGGAAACCATCCGGCACTCTTTAGGAAAAACTAAAGAAATTGGCACAAACAGAAACTGATAAAGGAGTAGGAATCGAAACAACCAATTACCAAAGAGCCGAATGCACAAAAAAAAAGCGAATCGAAAAACGGGAAAATCTAGTGACATGGGCCAACCAGACATATGTTACATAACCACCAAAGAAACGAACGGAGGAAAATAGCATATACAATGCCCAAACCCCCGAAGAGCCGCACACACGCCCGCACACGCACACACTACTCTTTATTGGGATTCTACTAAATTTCTATGTTTGTACCTGTGCACCATCCAATACATCTCTTATATAAAATTTATTTGTTTTGAAATTCTATAGCACGACGACTTTCCGTATTTCTACTATAACAAGCTCTATTACGACAAGTTTTACCCGGCTCCGGTGAGGGAGGGGTGAGGACGATGGTGCGCCTTCGGCTCGCTTCAGTAGTTGTAGTCATCGCTAGGTGGTCCGAAGACCTATTTGTAATTTGTATTACTTTTAGAATTCTTTATACCGTTGTTGATAATCAATATATTGGTTGGCCTTTGCGGAAAAAAAAAGTGCATGCCATGTTAATCCTTTGTTTTTTCTATCGCTCTTTTTTAAAATCCTATAGCCTAGAGAGGCCGTGAGACTAATACAGTGTACATCTTTTCTCATTCACGAGAGTAGGTAGTGAAAATAGAGTCGATGTGGTACGTGGCTGTACATGTGGTAATACAAGGTTGCTACGCTCCGAAATGGATTGTTACCGGACAACAAAAGAAAAAAAAAATCTTACATCTTGCCCACGTACGTACTCGGTTTGATACGTGGGTGCACATGTAGTCAAATGTGCTTAATTACTCTCTTTAAGTGGAACCTCGACAGTGATTGGTAGGTAAATCTGTCGAGCAACATCTACATAACGGTAGAATTTGAGCAATATATATATATAGGCGCGTCCTACGCGTCAGCCGGCTATAGCTACAGCCGGTCTGTCTACAGCCGGTCTGCGCGATATGCACGGCCGAGCGAGATGTCCTTGTCAAGCTGCGTCTACAGCCGGTCTGCGCGATATGCACGGCCGAGCGAGATGTCCTTGTCAAGCTGCGTAGGGAACCCAACATGCATGCATGGATGGAGCCCTCTCCGTGACTACAGCGCGGAATTTTGTACTGCTACTAGCTGCTTCTCTGTACCTCACATGCGTGCAAGCCTAGCAGCTGCTAGGTGCCCCCTACAAGGCACAACACTATAAAATATAAATCTGTTATATTTTCGTAGCAATTTTTTGTATTTTTCAAGCCAAAAAACAGCGTATGCAGGATTGCAGCAAAAAGATCACAAGAAAAAAAAATGAAAACATCAAACCAAAATCATTGTATATCTGTAGCATAATTTCTTTAATTTGACAAAAAGGTTCTACGTAACATTAAAGGCAAAATCTCATAACAAAAAAAAGGACTATTGACGTAAAAAATAGCTGTATGTTTGTAGCACAATACTGTAAGTTTGCCGCAAAACCAAAGACCGTATGTACCATTGTAGCAAAATTCACAAAAAAAAAATGATTGCCGCAAAATAGCTATATGTTTGTAGTAAAATTTCTGTAAATTTGCCGCAAAACAAAATACCATATGTAGCATTGTAGCAAAATTCACAAAATAATAAAAATGATTGAAGCAAATTAGATGTATGTTTGTAGCAAAAGTTTTGTATGTTTGATGCAAAACAAAATACCGTATGTAGTAATGTAGCAGAATTCACAAATTATAAAAAATGAATGAAGCAAATTAGTTGTATGTTTGTAGCATAATTTCTGTCAGTTTGCAGCAAAACAAAAGACCGTATGTAGCATCGTAGCAAAATTTAGAAAAAAAGATTGAAGCAAATTGTTATATGTTTGTAGCATAACTTATGTGCTTTTACAACAACAATAGAGCATGCATGTAGCATTGTAGAATAATTTATGTAGTTTTACAACAACAAATATGTAGTGTTACACCTAAAAGCTTACAACAGAAACCGAAGATGATCCAGCATCAGCAAAACTCACTTGAAAGCACCGGCGGTGGACGCACACAGCACCGCGGTTTGCTTCTTGGGTCCCCTGTTAGCGGCCTTGCAACATTGGGGGTGATCAATCGAGGACACCTCAAAAAGTCGGTGTCGACTTGCATCATCTGGTCTTGAGCGGCGACACCAGCTTGCGGGAGACGACGCATCGGATTGCAGCGAACAATGGCCGTGAAAGAATCGACAAACATAAATACATCTAAAATACCTAGCATTATAAAATCCAATTAAATATGTGTGGAGATAGCAGATCAACAGTGCATGCATATGAGTACATGCATTGCTAATGGCGTAATCTTGCATGCATAGGTCTAGCAAAGAATTAAGCGGAGCAAACAGCTGTGTGGCCATCACAAGCCTCGTGTTGCACTTGCACCGCTGCATGGGTAGGGTAGAAAAGTCAGCAGTAAATAGCGGTAGGGTCCAGTAGCATGTGTGAGACAAACAACTGATGGAAAAGCGTGGCGCTGAAGCATGTGGTGGGGCCAGAGTCAGACGACGAGACGGAAGGAGCGCTGCGCGCGCGCGATCGACTGTAGCTACAGTCGGCTGTCAAACAACGTTTTCCATATATATAACCGGCCGGCTTGGGCTGAACAAGGAGTCGTGGATGCATGTGAGACTCGCGTCAGCGACGCAAAGTCAGGACGCATCAAAGCACTTGCTGTCGACACATATCCGAAAGGCAAAAAGGAATTTCTTCTTGGTGCAACTAGACGGAAACCTTAGCGCTAATAAGATACTATAGAGAAAAGCAGCGAGGATATCCACGAGTTCGCGTCAGCAGGCTGCGAAAGTAAGCTCGGATTCGCATGCAGTAGCTAATTTTCTTTTGCAGTACCCTAATCTAATTAATCAACGGCATAGTCCCATGCTTTGCTTTTGATTCGGCGCCGGATAAAGAAGGGATAGGGATTATTAATTCGGCCAGATAAAGAGAAAGAGGGGATCATGTTTCGTGGTGGATTTGGAAGGCGATGTGTGGATGGTTCATCTGTTCTGTAGCGGCCATTTTGACAAACTGGGGTTGCACCCAACTCGATCGACCACACGTCCAATCCAATCAAACTGGGGTTTGGGTATAGTCGGAAGTCGGAACTCTCGCTGCTGCGGCGGTCTTTCTGTGGGAGTTTTGGTTTGAAGTTGTACCCAACATCACCACACGACACACCTCCACGTATACTCAACTCCGGTTTCTCACCCGTCATGGTCATTAGGCGGGACTTGGGTGCCCACGGCTTATATCTGATTGGTATTTGCTTCTGCTGGATTCAGTTTACGAGAACTGAACATAGCACTTGCTAAGGTGTGGTTAGGCCCTGGAAATAAAATTCAAAGTTAGCGAACTACTTGTTAAAAACTCGGCATATTTAGGTCGAATTAGCGGGGTGGCGTTTTGGCACCAGGGAGCATATGTTTTCCGGTTTCTAAAATGCATTTTAAACATATTTTGAAATGTCGAAAAATTCTGACAAAAAATTCACATATATATCTCGGCATTCTATGTGCTCGCAAAGTTTTCTCATGGAAAACCGATATTTTGTGTTGTGTCTAAAAAGACAAAATTCGGTATAAAAAAAGCTTTTGACAAAATAGTTTTTGTCTTTTTACACAAGGCACAAAAAATGTCGGTATTCCGCGAAACTTGACATGCCCACGTAGAACGTCGATACGTATGTGCCAATTTTTTGTTCATTTTGTTACATTTCAAAATGTTTTTGCGGTGTAGGGCGAGCATATGCTACCATGTGCCAAATGAATTTCCCGAACTAGAGTCGAGCCGAGCCACACATATGGAGCTTAAAGAATAGCGAGTCTAACGAACGAGCTGGTTGCGAGACTCGACAAACTCGTGCCACAATCGGCCAAACGTAGGCCAAAATAAGCCACATGGTCACATTTGCGGCCATCCCAACATTGATTCTGAACTGATTGAGTATTTGTTGTAAACTATTTTAATATTTTTCGTGAGCTCTTTAAAATTAGATTGTTTACCGTGGCATAATGCTATTTTATTATAGTGACCGCTAAAATTTAACTAGTTTTAGTGAGTTAACAAAGCAACTCGGTCCTATAACAATTCGAGACAAGTTGATCTTTTTTACTTGTAAAAATTAACGCGATTGACAAGTTCGAACTTAGCCGGTTGGAGGTAAACGATCCGAGCGGACTCATTTGGTAGGCCTCTGTGTGGTTGATGCTTAGGATTTTCCCACGTCAACACTGCGAACTCAAGTAATTTTTTTGTCAAATTAAAGAAGTTAGGATTATTTTGTCCATGACAAAATCTCGATCTCTCGGCGACAGAGGCAGCAACTGGTGGCACGAATTAGCAGCTTCATCGGGCACGCCTCATATAGGGATGTTAACGTATAGAATAATTTCTAAGCCAAATCTGATTTTTTTACTTTGTTTAAAAAAGTCTATATGTTTGAAGGAATCCGACAGAGATCTGACAGCCGAATATATTATAAAATGTGGTAAGTCAAATAGCATCCGAATATGTATTATCTAAAAATAATAGTTAGGATTATCTGGTGGTTTTAATCAATTTTCGATCAAAACGTAAACCAGTATAAAACAGTTAGTAGTTAGTGAGTGTCTCATTTCGTCCGCTAAATAACATCTCATTTACATAGTCATTATATCGACTACGAAGTTCTGTCATTCCCCGCTCCGTTTTATATTTGACAAAAAATATGATAAATGTAACGGCAAATCTAATCCGATTACAGCCGCAATGGCGCAATCCCATGAAGAAGAAGAAGAAAAGAACACATCAGAGTGTGACAGGCGACCGTGTCGGCGTGGATATCATACACGTTTCAAGGACAAAATGACAGCGGACAACATACAGACACAAGCAAATTCTTTCACCAGCAACTCGCCATATACCGTGTGTACGCTGCGCGCACAGATAGGCGGTGCACACAAGTCGGCAAACAAAGCTGCTCCTTTCTCTGCCAGCCGCGCCGTTGCACCGCCCCCGTATCGATCGATCTCTTCGTCGCGGTGTCACCAATCGAAATCAGTTGTGCGTGTGTCGTCTAGCGCACATCATCCAGAGCTCACCTAGTGCGCGCATATATAAAGAGCCTTGCGCTCTCGCTCACATGGAGATACTGCTGCAGAGGCTCTCTAGTTTCTCAACAATACGAGGGCGCCTAGTTTAACAAGCCTTAAGCTTCTCGTTTCGATACAATAACTTTTCGTCAAGGAGAAGCAAACTCGGGATCGTTCCTTCTTGGGGCCGGCGGCCAACTGGAGGCTCTGCTCGATTCAGGTATGGCCGCCGTCAGCGAGCTCCTGTTCTTCCATTGATGGCTTCCTCTGCTATCTGAATTCTCTAGTTCTGCGATCTCCTTTTCCCTCGTATATAGGAAAAGTTGTGCTTTTCCCCTTTCGATGCATCTTTCTGTTGGTTTCCGGGTTCGATGTGCGTAGAATCTTCGTTGTTTTGAGGTATGCATGATTCTGTTCCAGTTTGGTAATCCTACCAGAATCAACTAGAGATTCACCTCATCAGCATGCTTTCGGTCCACAGGAGCATGCACTTTGTTCCATCTATTTCTGGTTCCATTCAATCCCTACATCGTCAGATAAAAGATGGAACAAAGTGCATGCTGATGAGGGGGAAAAAAATGATGTTTTGAACTAGCTAGGGAAACCCAAGCATGTAAGCAGCAGAGAAGACAAAGCCTAAGTGTTCTTGGAACCTATCCAATTACTGTGTTTTTTTCTTCTTCCATGGAGCGTATCTTAGCTGCGCAAGCAAACACCATGATGTTCAGAGCAGAATTGCATGTGAAGTTGCTGTTAAGTAGGAGAAAAATTCATCAGTCGCTGTAGCTAAAGTAGTAACTCAACGCATCAAGTATACTTGTTAGGATAGTGTTAACTGTTAAGCAGTTTTTTCTTCTACAAGCTGTGTTAGGAAGGTAGGAGAACTGGCAACTTAATTAGGTGTTTTAGTTTACCCACCAAAATAGATAACAAACAGATTGGTCCTTGAACCATGTAATCGTGACCCTATCAGTATCAGACGTTGACACTTGCCTTAATATGTTGAATCGGTTGATCAGTTGCTGTCGCACGCGGACACAAAAACAGTCTTCCAGTCCGTCTTCTCCTCTGACGGGTGACGCCTCCTGTTGTAGGACTAGTGTTGTTGGTGACGACACCTACCGTTCTATGTGGAAGCACATGAAGGCTCCTATGGAGCTCAAATAATGCTGCATGCAGGCCGGTGTATGCCATGTTCGTGGGAAAAAAATAATGTTCCAACGTGTGAACGAGAATAATTCAATTATTCTTCTCGATCAGGGCCATTCCTTAGCGTCAAACGTCTGAATTTAGCACAAAATCATGTGGCAGCTCTACGCTATCGAATTACAGAATTTTAGAGTGAATTCCACTTTTTATTATCTAGTTATGCATTTGTGACACTAATTACTCCCATCTAACAAAAAATCGTCTAGAGTACCCATTTTATAACTTTGGACCCCATTTTCGGATACATGTTCGCTGGGTAAGGTTTGAGATGACGATTGAGGTTAAAAAATAACAGGGCAACGACGAGGAATCGAACATATGGTGAAGGAAAAGGCTGGACATGATCGTCGATTAGGTACTCCGATGTCCAATCTATATTTTGTCGCACCACATGTTCGTAACATGTCGGGTTTCAGAACATAAATAATTCTATAATTGGCGTGTTTCTAATTTTATTTTACTAAATGGGGTAAGAAGAGTCACAAATGCACAATTGTAGGGCAATTCAGTCAAAAAATTATTATCTTACAGCTGATCTGAAATTTGCTTCTTGCAGTCTAGAAGGTGGTAGACATCTCTTCGCCTGAGAATGTTGCGTGAAAGATGGCAGGGATGCGTGTTTCTGCTCGCCGTTCTTCTGTCGAACGCGTCAGGTATGAGATGCCGACCGTGTTGTTAAGCTTCTCCTCCTGTTTCAGTGCAGTACTGCCGGGTTCCTTTCTCACTTTTGTTGCTGTCGCCCAAGATTCTTTACTTAACTCGAGATACATGACCGTGTAGCCTCGCAGAAAGAAAGAACAAGAGAAAGAGAATTTTAGAAAGAGAGGATGTAGCATGGATAAGGACTTTGAAGCTTCCATGTTATTATGCTTGTGCGTTCCCTTTTCAGAGTCTTATCTTGAGTTGAGTCATAAGCAAAATCCAGGTGCGACACGCGTCGAAGCTCATCGGTTCATGGCCTCCTGCCTAAGAAACTGAATGATGCGACTACCTACCTAATTTTGCATTTTTTATAATTGTTCCTCGGTGGCACATGTAAAGGCCTTATCCATGGTCTCTTTCCATACCGGCCACTCAAGTACTATCACTCTCTTCAACCATCTGAGAAACATTTGCCACTTACTTAAGTACTGCTCCTGTCCAGTAATCAAACAAGAAGCTTTCTTTACCCACTTACACAATCACTAGTACACGATGACAACTGAAGAGGATTGTTACAGCTAGTATACTGCACGAAAGAACAACTACAGCTTAACTACACTGACAACTGAACGTTGCCCGCAAAGAAAGAAAAAAACTGAACTGAACTTTTACCTTGTTCGTTTCATGATGGACAGGCACTTCTCCGTCAGACTTCGCCAAAATCGTGCAGTCTAAGCAGACCAAGCAGTCGCGCGTGTGCGGTGGGGCAGACCATCGGCTGCTGCAATCCCTCTCCAACACCGGAGCGGAGGTCATGCTCACGATCCCGAACGAGCAGCTGGAGCACATCGCCGAGTTCCGGGAAGAGGCCGAGCTCTGGGTCGCCACCAACGTCGTGCCGTTCCTCCCAGCGACCAAGATCACACACATCCTGGCGGGCAGCGACGTCCTGACCAGCTCCCACGGGGACGCCTACTCGCTGGTCCCGGCGATGCTGAACCTCCATGCCGCGCTCGTTGCCGCCCGGCTCGACGGCCGCGTCAGAGTGTCCACCGCGCTGTCTGGACTGGAGCTCGCTGATCCGTCCGCCGTCACGGGGCACCTTCTGCGGTTCATGAGGGAGACAGGCTCGCCGTTCTTTCTGAAGGCTCGCCCGTCGGAGGCTATCGACGGCAGAGTCGACGACGTGTATGCCGCGATGCGCGCGCTGGGGTTTTCAGGCATCCCGCTGATCGCGGCGGAAGCAGAGGAGGAGCTCGGTGGCGCCGCGGCGCTGGTGTACCACAGCTACATGTATGGCCGTCGTCCCACTACTCCCGGTGGCGGCGCGAAGAGGCGGTCGCTAGCGACGGGGACGTTCTGCGTGGCGCTCCAGAACGCGGACCCGACGGCACTGCAGGCGGGGCTGAGCTGGGCGTGCGGGCAGGGCCACGCCGACTGCTCCGCGATACAGCCCGGCGGGGTTTGCTACAAGCAGAACAACCTGGCGGCGCTGGCTTCCTACGCCTACAATGACTACTACCAGCAGAGCGCCAGCACCGGCGCCACCTGCTCCTTCAATGGCACTGCCACCACTACAGCCACTGATCCAAGTAAGCATTTCACCAGAAGCACTTCGATTCACAACCTTGTTATTCTGTAGTATCATCATGCTAGGTCGCTGTTGAATTATGATCGCTCTAATCCTATGGCTTAATCACTCATTTCAGGCTCAGGGTCATGCGTATTCGCAGGCAGCACGACGGCGGGAGGCTCCAACTCCAGCGTGCCGAGCGCCAGCCCTCCGACGAGCCTCTCCCCTCCGTCAGGCCTCACTCCTCCGTTCGGCTCCAGCCCACCGTCCGACTTCGGGCCCCCGGGGGCCGGCACAACACCTCCGTCAGCGTTCGGCCCGCCCGCTAGCGGCTTCGGCCCACCGTCTGGTTTAGGCCCACCATCTGGTTTCGGCCCTCCATCTTCCTTCGGCCCACCGGGGAGCACATTCGGCCCGAGCAGCACGCTCGAGCCTTACGGCAGCGGGTACCGCCACGTCGCGTCGTTGGCTGCCTCGGCTCTTCTGTCCGCCATTGTTGTTGCCGTCCTTCTCGCGTCTCCCGATGTAATGTAAATTATCCTGAGTGCCAATTTGGATTTACTATAGAGAGCTCATGCTGTCGTTAGCTATCACTGTAACGGGGTTCGTATGTTCTTAGAGGAGTACGTTCTTGGTCTTGTAGATGTCAGATTTCATATTACATATCGTATATATATATATGGAGCATATTTGTCCCGATTTGTGGTGTTTGATTTGCATTGCGTAATTGGTAAGAAGAACCTGAGTGCGATCCTATGACGCTATACGTTCGGCTCCAGCATCCAGCTCCGTTTTAAAATATACAGGTTCATTAATACAGTACTATTTTAGAGACTTGGAATTGTTTGGGTAGCTCCAAATCCAGCTCGCCGAATTAGAAGTACTCACCGAAAGTTCAGTTCAGTTGTCGAAAACACAGAAACCAACGCATAGTTTCTCTTCCCGGACGGATCAAGTTAACTCAAACTCTGTCTCCAGCATCCTCTCGATGGTCGGCAGCAACGGCGCTGTTGAACCTGAGCAACTTCTTGGCCCTGCACACCCTCATGACGCCATGCCACCCGACGCCGAGCGCGGTGAGCCCCGCGGCGAGGGCGAACACCCTCCACCCGGCCACGACGCACACGTAGGCCAGGAACGCCGACGGCACGGCACACATGGCCACGAGCGCCGGCAGAGGAAGCGGCACGCGGTAGGGGCGCTTCAGCTCCGGGTGCTTGGCGCGGAGCCAGAGGAAGGAGGCGAACTCGAGCAGCGTGCCGAGGCTGTACAGGAAGTTGGCTGTGGCAACAACGTCGTCGAAGCCGAGGAAGGAGACAGCAATCGTGACGGCCGTCGACGCAACAATGGCGACCCACGGGGTACCGGTGCGGGCGGCGCGGCGGGCGAAGAGGGCCGGGAGGAGGCCGAGGTCCGCCATGCCGAGGAGCTGGAACGCGCCGCTGCTCATCTGGGCCTCGAACATGCCGATGGAGGAGATCACCGCGCCGGCCCCCGTCCAGTACTTGAGCCATGGCCCCCCGATGATGCCTGTTTAGACACAGCAAAATTTACATTTTCGGTAGAAAAATGGACTGCATTGTATAACCTCTCTGAGAACTTGCCTGTGGCAAGATGATTAGGAGGGCGGTTGTACCCCCAGCCCACCAGAGTTCAAACCTCAGGTTTGACGCTGGTGTTTCTCATTTAAGGCGGAATATTCTTCAGTGGGAGGCGACGTTCCCGTCGACAGCGAGGCGCCCGTGGTGACTTCGTCAATCTCAAGACTCGACCCGCCGACTCAGTCTCTCGGAGGTGCTCATAGGGGTAGGGTGTGCGTGCGTGCGTTCATAGGGGTGAGTGTGTGCTCGTGTATATGAGCGCTTGTGTTGTACTGTGTTTAGCAAAAAAAAAAAAAGGCTGCATACTCTTTTTTTAGCTACCATATGGAGTCGGCTCTCGGCTGAACCCTCATCTGGCCTACGTTTTTAAACTATAGTAGAAATAAAAAAAGACATATATGCTAAATGGGACGCTCCGTGAATAGGAGTACTTCCCGCTGCAGTTCAGCTAAAGATAGGAAGATCAGAAATAAAATGATGAACACATTTTCCATACTACTTGTTATAGTCCAACTTGTTTGGAGCCAATTGGAAGGTAGAAACACAGGCACTTTAACTTTGTCTAACTTTTTACGGAATGTGTGGATAAAACATGTGTGCAATAGTTATTCCACGAGGCTAAATTTTCCAAAGGAGGAATTCGATTGCATGTCATCTCAAAAGTAGCATTTAAAATGATGGTGGCATTTCCTAGGTCACCTATGCATGCATGTATTTCTCCCGCCATGATATTTTTTTTACTAATGGATACATGTTCGCCCGTTATTCCAGTCCTTTTTATAAACGATTGCTAAAATTTCTAAAAAAATGACCACATCAAAATTTCTTTTTTTTTTCTGGTTCACATAAAAATTTCTTCAACTTGTTCTTTTAATTGGTTCCCAACTGTACAATGTTGCCGCATGAGTTTGGAGTGTGAGAGGGGGACATAACATGCATGGTGTGAGGACTCGGGTGAGAGATAGCTTCTTACGCTTCTGCTTGTAGATCGAGTTTTCGGTCTTATTAAGGCCCTAAAACAGGTGTAGTAAGAGTACACACGCTTTGCATATTTCCTCTTCTCTCCACCTACTCAAATAGGCAATGTTTTAAATAGCGAGCTATGATAAATAGAGGTAATGCTCTAAATCAGCTAAATTGAGAGTATAACAGATCTTAATGGTACTACACTAGACAAATTGTGCGTGGATTCCATTAGGTATTGTTCAACCCACTATAAAGCGGCGCTATGGCCCACATATTGTACTTTGCTAGAAATTAGTGAATCTATGATTTTTGTATTAATGTTTATTATGATATATAACAGATACCTGTAAAATTCCATCAAAAATGCTATACACGTCAGCAAGAAGAAAAAAAAGAGGAAAATTCGGAATAGTAAGTTACTCACATGTGCAAACGCTGTTTTTTATTTTCCAAGTATATATGTTATATCATGTGATTATCCATGAAATTAGGCATAAATTTCACTTTTTTTCCGCAAAAAAAAACCAGGCTACTGTAAACATAACTAATACAAATTGTTTGCGTAGATTAACTTGTACTCCCTCCGTTTTTTAATATAAGATATTTCAGCTTTTGTCCACATGCACATGCACACGAATGTATATAGACACATGTTTGTGTGCATGCACATTCATTTTAGTATGCACCTAGACAACATGTGTAGCACCTAAAACATCTTATATTAAAAAACGGAGGGAGTATAATGTACTAGTAGAGTAAAATTGTGTTAAAATTAAGGTGGAGCCACAACATAGGCAGTAGTCTTTTCTCGTTTAGTAATCTGAAAGAGGAAAAAATAAAAATATGACGTTTATCGATCCTTGTTTAAACCGAACAGTAGGAGTATCATTTTTACAACTACCAAGACAGATACACAAAGGGTACTATGGAATATTAGGACCGACAACAACGGAGGTGCCGACATGGCGACATACACAAGGCGGACGTTTCAGTTTCTAAAAGGATATAAGGTAACGCAGTGCTATAATGATCCTGGCTGATAGTACGTAAGCGTTTGGACGTATACCTGCGGCATCGGCCAAGTAGCCGTTCACCCACGCATTCGGCGATGCGTCCGTGGCGCCGGTCGCCGCCATAAGTGGCAGCAGATAGCTGACGGCGATTAGAACAACCGCCACTGCCAGCGCCCGCGGGAACGTCCGCTCCGGCCGCTCTACCTCGCCGGCCATCGTGCTCGCACTGTCCCAGTAGTTGAGGTTCCAGAACAGGGTGTTGAAGAACATCCTCCAGTCCTTCGTGCCCTTCACCTGCGACGTCCACCGTCGCGGCCTCAACTTCGGCACCGACATGGCCGTCATCAGCACGAACGGGGCTAGTGACACTATGCCTAGCATCACCGCACCCCACCCGACGATGCTCAGGCCAGCGTAGTTCAAGAAGGAGAGGAACAGCGTCATGCCGATCACCGTGCCCGTGCGCGCCCTGCCGGGGCCCGCGATCGCGGGGGCCACGCCGCCGAGGTAGTCGGCCACGAGGGCGGGGTAGGCGGCGATGTTGATGACGATGCTGAGGTACTTCCACGTGCCTAGGAGGGAGCCGGCGAGCGGGCCGAAGGCATGGTCGGCCCACAGGACGAAGCCACCGTTGCCCGGGAACGCCGAGGCGAGCTCGGCGGTGACGAGCGACTCCGGGACGCCCCACGCGAACGGGAAGATGAGGAAGCCGAGCAGCGTGTACAGCGGGCCCGCCGCGCGGACCGCCTTCTCGGACCCGTACGGCCCGCCGGCCACCTCGAAGTAGATCAGGAAGACAAGCGGGATCAGAGTGATCTTGCGCTGGTGGTCGGACGACGTCCGGACACCGCCTTGTTGCACGGTGGACCCATGCTGCAGCTGTTGGTCTTGTGGTGCGCCCTGCTCTTGCGCGGCGGCCCTATGCGATTGTGGTTCTTGTTCTTGCTGTTCCGGACTACTCTGTGATGGTTGTTTGGTCATTAGGATTTCTTGGTTCATGGTGAGCTTACTCGCTAGAGTGTGGACGAGCAAAGCTATAGCTGGCGTGTCGATCATTCGTGTGGGCATTGTGCTATATAACTTGAGGTGAAGAAGGGAGTGTGGTCATTTTGGTCACGAGCTGACCTGTGATTCTTGCCCATTTCCGGTATGCTTGCCTGTTGTGCGCTTCGACCGTAATTAGCTACCGTCACATTAATTTGTCCCTTCTAGATCTTTTTGTTCGGTTGCTTTCGTGTAGTTTTCACCTAATTCACTAAACACTTGTTTATGGCCTGCTGAATGCCATTATTGGTTGCTATTAATCCTGACATGCTCGATCGGCACAAAAACGAACTTGGGGGACGGCAGTAATTTAATCCATTCGTTTGCCTCCACACATATATAAACGCACTAAAAAACTATCCAAATTTTCCATCACTGTATAGAATACTACATCCTTATGCTGGATATCTTTGATTACATGATCGAGGTCAAATGGAACTGTCGACAAGTTTTAGAACATCACTTACACACTGCACCAGCAAAAGACATTGGAAACAGAAATAGGGGTGCATCATGTGGGTAAAATTATAGGATCTGCACATACCAAGCTCTAGAATGCAAGAATTAGGATCCAAAGGACTCTTTACTATTACTGCTGCAATTACAAAGTTCTTATTTTACTATTACTGCTGCAAATACAGTGTTCTTTCGGGTACAGGTGCAATCATATTTCTTCATTAAAGAATTCGGATAAGGTGGAAACTTGTGATTATCATTGCAAGACTACTCCTTTGTTGTAGAATAAATTCAAAGATAGAATAGGATGTTCAACCACCACAGATACACTTTAATCCGTAGGATAATTTTAATGAAGGAATTGACCTCTCTAGAGGCACCATTTACCAACAAAGGAGCTTTTCAAGGTTGCAGCCGGGTTCACCAGGTTCTACCACTGTTCGGCCCAATCATAGTCAAAATCTGAGTTTGATCCTGGCTCAGAAGTAACGCTAGCTATATGCTTAACACATGCAAGTTGAACATTGTTTTCGGGGAGCGTGAATTCGGGTAATGTCTACACTACAAGGTAAAGGAAACTGTCTATTTTATTTAACGTCAGGCTATGATTGGACGGTATCGCTTCGGATGAAACTAAAACACGACCGTTAGATTTTAAGGGCATCAGATGGTCCAGATTGAATCGTAACGGTTCGTTTGATTGACCTAGTCTAAGTCGCTAGATCAAGATCGGACGACCGAGGAGTAAAACAAGGCGAGGCTCACTAGCGGTGGTCGATTAGGTCATCAGAAATGATGGAGATGACAGCAGCGGGCTCGAGTGTGGACGGAGCGGTTGCTTTGGGAAGACGAGTGTGTGGACGTCGTGGTTGAGCGTTTCCTGGAACAGCGTCGGCGATCTCCTATCGACGTCGTGAGCACTGTTTAGCCGTGGGGAAATTGAACAAAACGGTGAGGAGGTTTGTTGGGGCATATGGGAAAAGGATAGACGTGAGAATGAGGCAGGTTGCCATGTACCAGCCGGAATTAACAACGAAACAAGGGCGGGTGGCAGAGCTCCATCGAGCGATTTCAGCTGCCTGGGGGCACTTCGGTCAGTGGTATTTGGGGGGGGGGGGGGGGGGGTGGGGGTTTAGGGGCTATTAAAGGCGCTGACAAGGGTATACATCTTGGGTACCCTACCGTGAGGGTACCTGGTGCACGTGGCGACTAAGGCCCAATAACGAAGAGTCTATTCGAAGCCCAAGACCAAGGCCCAAGAAGATGGAGTACCCTCCAAGATTAGTCATAGGCATAGTCGGTTTAGGCTTTCCTTACGTGTAAAACTAGGTCGGTTATGAACTCCCGAGACCTAGCCTATTTAAAGGCTGGGAGGGGTGCCGATCTAGAACCAAGCCATACTCAAACCACCAAAGCTCTAGCGAGATCGACATCTCGCCGGAGCCACCTTGTAACCGCATAATCTCACACGATCAATAACAGACAAGCAGAAAGTAGGGTCTTTACCTCCACCCGAGGGGCCTGAACCTGGGTAAATCTTTGCCTCTGCTTGTCAGCCGACAAAACTACCAGTACTACCACGTTCTCTCCCCATAATCTCAACCCTAGGTCCTTAACCATGGGATTTGATGAGTGTACCCCTCGTCAATTGGCGCCGTCTGTGGGAAAGAATAGTGCTGGACTCACGGTTTCTTCGGTTCCATCAGAAAACGGCGACTCGCCGATCGGATCTACAAACGGCAACTCGCCGGCTGCATCAACAAACCAGAACTCGCCGACTCGGGCAGCACACGGCAACTCGCGGACTCACTCGACAAACGGCAGCACGCCAGCTTCACCTGCAAAAAGCGCATCAGATCCTCTGATGGATTTCGAGCCACACTCGCCAGAATTCCAGGAGGCCTTCTCCGATCTCGAGTCAGGTTTGGGTTTAACCGTTGGTTCGTTCAATTTTTTCGTCAACAAGCTTGGTGTGCAGGACTTGACGGATCCACGCCAACTCGCGACTTCCGCACCCGAGGCTCCATCGGTTGCGGCTCCTTCGACTGCGGATCCATCAACTACGTCCATACCATCATCGGTCCTCCAAGCTTGCGCGTCTGCAACAACCATGTCCACACGAGAGATCAACGAGCTCATTGAAGAACTCCAGGGCGAGGAGGCCGAATCAGCATACCGCACAAATGATCCCGAGCTCGATTTCCCACTCGAGGATAGTTTCGACTGCGGGATCTCCCTCAGCGACTTTGACGAGCCTGAAATTCATATCGACAACTACGACGACTCCGAGATCTGCACCAACAACAACCTCGACTTCGAGATTCATAACAACTTCGCCGACGCCAAGATGAGCATAGGCGATGAAGGCATCGACGGCGAGATCCGTTCAGACGGACCACTCGATGGGCATATCGACTCCGACATGAGCCTTGATGACGACGTCGAGTCCATGATGGGACTCGAAGACACATACACATACCATCGGGTGATACCCCAGCAGGTCTACGTCGCCTTCGCCGCAGAATCATCTGATGCTGCGGCCAGTCGCAGGCCTACAGAGTTCCCGTGCACGATTACTATGCCGGACGGAGTCACAAATCTCACAATTACTGCTGAGATGGCAGCAAAAGCAGATAAAGTTATCAAGGAGTGCACAATGATACTAGCAGACGCAACGCGGGAGGAGATGCTGACCTTCCAGTACTTCAACTGGCAGGAATCACTTCGACTGAAGCAGATAAGAGCGACACTCGAAGAACGCAAAAAGCAGGCTAGCTTGTCGAGTGTGCGCAGAAGACAGCTCTCCCTGAGCTCCACCGGGCGAGCAGACACAAGACCTAGATCAAGGCTGTCACACCTCTCGCCGGATGAGAGGGCGACACTCACCCGCAACTTAGGCAACTCTTTCATGACATACGACGAGGAGGGAGTGTCAGTACCCAAAACAGCTGCGGGTGCTCTCATTACCGCTGCAGCATACCTAGAGACAATCAAGCCTCCAGCTGATGACCCCAATGCAAAACTACATCGCCAACAGATCAAATCACTCGCCTTAGCGGCGAAGGCCATACGCCAAATTCCAAAAACTCCAGGGGGGAGTCGAGACCGTGCCCTAGTTGACACGCGTCGAGAAGAGCATAATCACAGTGGTCGCCGCCATCACTCGAAGGAAAGAAGCGGCTCACGTAGGCGCAGGTCCAGGAGCAGATCACGCAGATCTTACAGTAGCGACTCATACTCTGATCGAGAGCCTGAGCCACATGGAGCTCTGTGCTTCACTCGACGCGTCCGCGAGACACGGGTGCCCAAAGGGTTCAAACTTTCATCTGAACAGCCCAAGTACACGGGTCGACAGGAACCTTCGGGGGGGCTGGAAGACTACAGGCTGGCTGTCGCATGCCAGCGAGGCACAAATATCACAGCCATGCAATGCATACGACTCATGCTCGAAGGCACAGCCCGCGACTGGGTCAAGGCCCTACCTCCATCAACATACGACTCGTGGGATCACTTCCGCACTGACTTCATCAAAAACTTCGAGCCTCTATGTGAGCGCCCAAAAACGTTCGAGGAGCTGCGAGCTTGCATTCAACGGTCAGACGAAACGTTGAGGTCATACATCAGACGATGGACTGAGATACGCAACTCAGTCGGAGTAATTTCAGAAGATATGGCCATGGACGCTTTCATAATGGGCCTCGCCAGGCGGGACTTCAAAGAAGCACTTGGTGATGACTCCCAAGTGCAGGAGATCAATTGTAGTACCTTTCAAATAGAAAAGGTTGTCGAACCTACGAGGAGCTGAAGGTATTGGTTAGTAAGATTGATAAACAAAGCAATGAAAGATGCAAGTGTTTTTGGTATTTTCGGTTGTATAATTCCAATGCAGCAAGTAACAGTAGCAAGTGAAAGCTCTCAAAGAGAGAAAGCCCAATCCTCTTATGTGGCAAAAGGACAAGCTCAAGTGATATGTGACTTATATGTGGCAAACGTTCCCGAGGGCGGCATGGATATTGCTAGGCATAGAGATTTATTAAACAACACGTTGAATATCTTGTCAAGTTTTAATCTTCTTTGGACGGAGCCATAATTAGGTATAGCTAAATAAATAAACTACAACCCCTTATGATGGATCATGTGGCCAAGTAAATGACTGCACAAGAATTATTAAGACGTAAAGTCCCACCATAGCATTAAACTCTAAGGTCCCCGATACTAATACCCTCATAATATAACTTCATGACTCGGTCTCAGGTTTACGTGTCCTCCCAAGTCTCCATCAATTCATTACACTACGGTGTTCACCTATGAGCCCATAAAGGTGAAGTGTTGTGCAGTCGACATTCGCACAACACCATCATAGAATCACATAAAAGATAAACTCTTGACAAAATATCAACATATGTCATATATAAATCATTGCCAATTCATCCTATGCCCTCAGGAACATACGGGAACTACTCACAACGTGCGAACATGATGATATTCAGTGGCATAAGTGGTACAACACAATCTGAAATTATAACTTCACCACCAAATAATGACAAGTACTCAATCACAAACATGAATAGTAGCACAAGACAAGTATCTAGGGTATAGCAACTCTCAAACTGCGAGGGGAACGGAGTGGATCGCGGTGATGATGATGGTGATGGTGCTGGTCTTGATGGGGGTGATGATGTAGAGGCCTCCTCCCACGCCAAGGAGGAGAGGTGGTGACGATGACGATGATTTCCCCCTTCTCCGGAGTTCCGGAGCGGCAGGATCTGACCCCCTCGGAAGGGATCAAGAGTTTCGCCGCCGCCGCGACCTCGGATGGACTTGGAAAAATTAGGGCGTTACTTTTTGGGCGAGACGAAGGCGTCGATAAAAAGCCCCAGGCGAGGAGGTGCCCGAGGCACCTTTGGGTGGGTCCCACGCGGCCAGGTACATGGGCCGCGTGGGCCACCCCCATTTGGCCCTCGTGGCTCTCCTCTCTTCGGTCTTCTTCCCTCTGCCTTTCTCCCGATGAAAAACTGACGCAGTATTTTTCCTTTTATTATTTGAGTTCCTGTAGCTCCTGAAACATTAAAGACAAGAAAAGGGGGTTTTCTGCCTCCCAGAAATTAAATACCAAAAATAGGGACTTTGTATGAAAGTCCCCAAAATCATCTAAAACATGTAGAAACAATCATATAATCATGCAAATAACATTCTAGTATGATACTAAAAGTTATATAAATGGTGATATAAAATGCACGTATCAACTCCCCAAGCTTAAACCTTTACTCGTCCTCGAGTAAGTAAGGACATAGATCATTACATGCATCAATGGACTTATGGTTGATAAATAAATACGGGCATTGTATCATCATCATATTCAATTGCAAGATAAGATTAATGATCTAAAACTCATACATATGAGGGTAACATAAGTAGAACTCTAGCAATCGCCCCTTACTTTTGAAAGCAAATAACCATTGTATGTTGGACAATCGAATCATATTGTTTTTCACATGCTTTTGCACTTCATGGCAAGCATTATAATCTTTTATACTTTGCTGAAGTTCAAAGACAAGATAGACTCTCATTGGATAACAAGTTCAAAAGAAGACAAATGAAAAGACAGATAGATATAAAAATTGTTATCACTCTTGCTTGACTAGTAACTAGTGCAAACTTTAGTCATGGATATCTCAATCAAGTTCCCATGCTCTACACAACCTTTTTCTTACACTTGCCATGGCTAGCTGAAATTTTAGGTGCATTCCTTTCATTCACTTTCAAGAGCATAAGTATTGAAATATCCATGATCAATAATTTGCTCAAAAGCTACTAGGTTGTAACAAGAGTGTTTTATATCCTTTCCATTAAATCTTCTCAACTTCTTATCCTACAAGACTATATCGAGATGATCGGCAAGATAGTCGAGATGATCGCCGAGACAGTCGAGACCGCGGCCAACGCAGTAATAGATACAAGAGGAAAGACTAGCACAAGTCACGATCCGGAGCACAATCCGAGCGATCATTCGAAGAAAAGATGGATGCTGATTGCAGATTCCACCTGTACAAGGGGAAGACGGAAAACTGCGCTCCAATCACTCGATGAGAAACTGCAGGGAGTTCGACCAAATGGCGACTGATTACATAAATCTCAGAAAGGCAGCAGCCACACCCGCACCCGTAGTGCGCCGCAGCCAGCCAATGTACCCGTTCTGATGCCACCACCACCACCACAGCCTGCAGCAGGCGGCAACATCGCGGGTGCCATACAGCAAGTACCTCGGGTGGACGAACCTCAGTACCCTCCGCCCAAGGGCAGATGTACATGATACAGAAAGGTCGCCCTTCCAACAGGGAGCAAAAACTTCGCACTCGACAAGTAAACATGGCGGTCATGTCACCTCCTGCCGTAACTGAATTCTTGAAGGATCCGAAACTGCAATAAGCTTCAGCAGAGAGGACCACCCACCATCGGTCGTTCGTCCAGGGCACTCTGCTCTGGTACTCGACGCACAAATTGGAGGCTACGCCATGTCCAAGGTCTTCATGGATGGTGGCAGCGGCATAAACATCATCTTCGCAGATACGCTCCGCAAAATGAACAGGTCAGTCGAAAACCTGCCAAGATCTTCAAATACCTTTCACGGTATCGTCCCAGGCAAAGCAATAAGCCCAGAAGGCACCATACAACTCGACGTAACGTTCGGGGACAAGAACCACTTCAGGACAGATCGATTGAGTTCGAAGTTGTCGACTGGAAGTCACAATACCATGCTATACTTGGACGCCCGACGTTCGCTCGATTCATGGCGGTGCCACACTACGCATACCTCCAGCTAAAGATGCCTGGACCAAAAGGAGTAATCACAGTCAAGGGAACTTCCAAAAGTCTGACTCTTGCGACCGAGAGTTTAGCAAAATCTCTGAGATGTTCGGCATGGAAGCAACACTCGCGATCTAGCGGTCTCCAACGATCGAACACTTATGCCGGAGCACAAAAGGTGGCAGTCGACAGAGCATTCAATGCCACCAATGACACAAGATCGCATCAGGTGCACCCGACTGACCCGACCAAGACAGTCAATGTCTCGTCGAGTCTGCCTATCGCATAGGAAAGCGCGCTCGTCGAATTCCTCCGTGAGAACTGGGATATATTTGCGTGGTGTCCAGCCGACATGCCAGGTATTCCCAGGGAATTCGCCGAGCACTCTCTCCAATTATTTCCAGATGCTAAACCAGTCAAGCAAACAATGCGCCGCATATCCGGCCCAAAAAGAACCGCAGTCGAAGCCGAAGTCGACAGACTACTCGCAGCAGGTTTCATCAGAGAATCAAGAAATCACAATGGGTGGCCAACCCCGTACTCGTAGAGAAGAAGCACACAGATATCCTTCGGATGTGCGTAGATTTCACAGCACTCAATAAATGTTGTCCAAAGGATCACTTTCCACTACCTCGAATCGACCAGATCGTCGACTCCACCGCCGGGTGCGCTCGCTTGTCCTTCCTGGATGCTTACTCGGGTTACCACCAGATAAGGATGAAGGAAGAGGATGAAGAGAAAACGGCGTTCATAACCCCACTCGGGGTCTACTGCTACACAACAATGCCTTTCGGGCTCAAGAACGCAGGCGCAACCTACCAGCGCATGATGCAAGACTGCCTCAAGAAGCAAATTGGGCGAAACGTCCAGGTCTGTAGATGACATCGTCATCACAACAAGGAGGAAAACACACTACTCGATGACTTGCGAGAGACGTTCGCAAACCTCAAACGCTTCCACATCAAGCTCAACCCGAAGAAGTGCACGTTCGGCGTGCCAGCCGGGCTCTCGGGTATCTAGTCTCGGCTCGAGGAATCGAGGCAGACCCGGAGAAAATACAGGCCATCTTGACGATGCAAAGGCCTTCAAAGCTCCATGACGTGCAAAATTAGCGGGTCGAGTGGCAGCACTCAGTCGATTCATCAGCAAGCTGGGCGAAAAAGCACTCCCGTTCTATCGACTGATGAAGAAAGCAGATAAATTCGAGTGGACCAGAAGCCGAAGCAGCCTTCACGGACCTCAAGCGAGTCCTCACAAGCCCTCCAATCCTCGTCGCACCAAGGGAACGCGAGCCACTATACCTATATGTCTCCGCAACTAACAGGGTGGTGAGCACCGTACTGGTAGTCGAACGCAGGGAGGAGGGACACACCCAAAGCATACAACGTCCAGTCTATTACTTGAGTGAAGTGCTCTCCATATCAAAGCAGCGGTACCCGCACTATCAAAAGCTGGCCTACGCCGTGTTCATGTCCTCAAGGAAGCTGACGCACTACTTCCGAGCACCCGATCACTGTAATCAGCACCTCAGGGATCGGGGACATCCTCACAAACCCCAACGCAACTGGGCGAGTCGCAAAATGGCTCATCGAGCTAGCACCACGAGATATCAAGTATGATTACCCGAAGGCCATCAAAGCACAAGTCTTACCTGACTTCCACACCGAGTGGATCGAAGCTCAGTGCCAGGAGCACCAGATGTGTCCAACTCATGGACTATGTACTTCGACGGCTCAAAGAAAACGAAGGCGCAGGCGCAGGTGTCATCCTCATATCACCAAAAGGCGACAAGCTTCGCTATATCCTGCAGATGGATTCGAGTTACCATCCAATAACGAAGCGAGTACGAGGCCCTGATCCATGGCATGCGGATGGCCAAAGCCCTCGGGTGCACTCGACTGATGATCTATGGTGACTCGAATCTTGTGGTGCAGCAAACAATGAAGGCCTGCGATGCAATCGCAGATAACATGATCGCCTACCGTGACCTGTACAACTCATGGAGGGCAGCTTCGAAGGCTGCGAGTTGCGGCACATAGGGCGCGAGAGCAACGAAGAAGCAGATAAGCTAGCCAACATTGGCGCGACCAAAGCACCAGTTCCACCTGGTGTCTTCTCGAGCGCATCGAGCACAGGTCCATCAAGAAAAGCGAACATCTCCTACATCAGCCGCACCAGCCAAGAGCAAAGCACCTAGCACAGAGGACCCGCCAGTCGAGGTACTCCTCATTGAGCCAACTTGGACTCAACCTTTCCTCGCATACATACTCCGCGGCGAGGTACCTGAAGACATAACAGAGTCAAGACGCGTCACTCGACGATCTAAAGCATACACCATCATCAACGGCGAACTATACAAGCGCAGCGTATCAGGTATGTTCCAACGTTGCATAGCATTTGAAGATGGCCAAGCCATCCTTCGTGATATTCATGCAGGTACCTGCGGGCATCACACCAGCAGTCGATCACTCGTAGCCAAAGCCTTTCGCGCAGGCTTCTACTGGCCCACAGCCAACGGCGAGTCCAGGAAGAAATTGGAGGGCGGGCTCAAAGTTAACACCAAGTACTCCTTTTGAAGAAAAATAGTCATTATCTCTTATCCTATAGTGCAAATAAGTTCAAACTTTCTACTTCGTTCGTCCCACAATATAAGATGTTTTACGTGTTAAACATGTTGTCTAGATTCGGTTTAAAAAGAGTGCACATGTATAATAAAATGTGTCTAGATACATGTGTGTGCATGTGAATGTAGAAAAAGGCTAAAACATCTTAGATTGTGGAACCAATGGAGTAAATTACTATTGGACACGTTGTTTAGTATTTACTGGATTTTTTTGCCTTTTTTAATATCAAATGTGGACCGAAAATCGGGAACATTTTATTAACATAGACGTTATCTCCTAATTTAAGCTGCCAATATTTGGACATTCATGTGGTACCTTATTGAGCAGAATTGTTTAAATAATCTTTATTGCCAAAATATTTTATTCAAGTATGCACTTGCCATTGTAAAAATGAGAGCCAACCAACGAGAGGCACCGGAACTTTTTTTTTAAGCACGTCACTGGAAGAATTACTTGCATAAATGCAATGGATACACATATCCGCGCGTGGGCCTGTCTGCTGCTTGCCCGTTGGTCGCCGAGACGTCGACGACTGCTGCTTGGCGAGCTTGTGTGCGATGTGTGCGAGTTGTGCAAATATAAGATGGGCTGAGGAGCTGAGCTAATGGATTGGACGAGATTAGTAGTACTAAAATATATTTTTCATTTTTTAGAGGGCAGGCTTGAGCCTGTTGAAGCCTGCCTAGTAGACTCGCCTTTGCCCACAGCACTCAAAGACGCGGAGGACATAGTCAAAAGGTGCATCGGCTGTCAAAAATTCGCCACAAAGCCGCACGCACCCGCATCGGCGCTGAAGACAATACCATTGGCCTGGCCCTTCGCCCAATGGGGGCTCGATATGGTCGGGCCACTCAAAAAATCCTCCCATGGAGGGCATACTCACCTTCTGGTGGCGGTCGACAAGTTCACCAAGTGGATTGAAGCAGTTCCATATCACAAGTTCGACTGCCACTACAACAGTCAATTTCATAAAATCTATCATATACCGGTTTGGTGTGCCAAGCAGCATCATCACTGATAACGGTACAAACTTCACGGTTGAAGAATTCCGATCCTTCTGCAAAGAGCAGGACATTACGCTCAATTATGCATCTGTGGCACACCCGCAATCCAATGGCCAAGTCGAAAAGGCCAATGGACTTGTGACGAGCGGAATCAAGAAACGCCTCCTGGTGCCACTCAAAAGGGCCGCGGGTGCTTGGGTCGAAAAACTCCCGTCTGTGCTATGGAGCCTACGCACAACTCCCAACGCTTCAACACAATTCACTCCATTCTTTATGGTCTACGGCGCAGAGGCAATCCTGCCATCAGATGTAAGATTCAATGCACCAAGAGTCGAATCATACAACGAAGAAGATGCAGATGAAGCACTCGAAGATGCAGTCAACTTGCTCGAAGAAGCACGCAACACGGCGCTAGCACGCACAGCTGTGTACCAGCAAGACCTCCGCAACTATCACAGCCGTCGACTGCGTACCAGATCCTTCGAGGTTGGCGACTTGGTACTTCGACTGAAGCAGAAGAAGGTGCACAAACTCGATTCTCCATGGGAAGGACCCTTCATCATCACTGAGGTCATTGGTGGTGGAACATACAGATTGAAGCATGCGAAGACAGGCGAACTCTCTCATAATCCATGGAACGTTGCGCAGCTGCGCCGTTTCTATGCTTAGATTGTTCAGTCGCATAATGTAATAGGCACATATGTCGGATGGCTGCAGGTTTCAGACGCGCTCTTTTCCTTACCAGGGTACCTAAGGGGACTGGAAGGTTTTTAATGAGTCGGCCTGCAGCTTAACATTCAAAAATGGAATATAGTCAATGATTCCTTATATTTCTCCCTGTTTACTACTCGCATAACTTATTCGCACAACCTTAGCCTCACCCGAGCACTCGGGGGCTGCGCTACCTCAAAACATGAGCTTTCGCTCCTTCTTCAAACATAATAGCCCAGCCGCACTCGAATACTCGGGAGCTGGGTCATAAAAATCATACAAACAAGTTGCTCAATAACATGAGTTGAAGCTCCAAACATCGCAAAAATTCACAGCCTCACTCGAACACTCGGGGGCTGTATAATTCATGTTTTATATTAAGTGTTTGTCATAAACCCCGTTCGATACACTCGGGGGCTGCATACATACAAGTAAACAAATATACATTATGTACAAGTGGCAAATTTACACTCGGGGGCTGTCCCCTATACAGAAAAATGCTAATCTTCCGGTTCGTCCTTGACTGGTAGAACAGGGCCCATAGGTTGAGCGTGATAACACTCAACCAACACCCTCGCATATTCGACTGTGTCGTCAAGATGCGACTGCGACAACGTCGATCCAGGAACGGGTGGACGTAGCTGCATATGTGGACGCTGGCTTCGGATGTATGCCATCGTTACGTTGGCTCCATCCACAAGCTTCTGGGTGATGAAGTCTCGAATGGGACCAGCACTCCGGAAGAGCCCGAGCAACGCGTGGATTCCTTGAGGTTGCGGCCCCGTCGGGAAAAAAATTTGGTTGATGCGACTGAAGGCCGACCTGCATAATTCGAGCAGCATAGTGCTCCGCCACACTCGATCTTGTAGAGTCGCGAGTATGCGTGCTCGGTGCTTATCCAAGCGAAAGTGCTGACGGCCCGTCGTGGGTTCGTCAGTCGCATTGTTCAACTGCTCATCTACACGAGCCTGTTCCGCCTGGAAATCTGGAACAAAACCTGCAACAACGCACGTTGGGTGAACAAAAAGGACAGACTATGAGCTCTTGAGATCAGGGCAGTCATGCTTACACTCGAGTTGTCTGTTCACGATCTCCATCTCGCCAAGCACATAGTCCTCTCACTGAGTGGGTAGAGCAGGCCTAGCCCTCATCCTATCCAGCTCGCTCCGGGCACTTCCCAACTCTTGCTCCAATTTTGCGACTCGAGCCTTCATATAACGCATTACTGCGGCATCGTTTGCCACCTGAGCTCGAGATCGAGTAGGGGCACGATGCCGCGACGAGCCAGATGAAGTGGTGGTTGCCCGTGGCTGTTCCAAACATCATAAAAATCTCATGACAGATATGAGAGATTCATCACAAAACTCAGGCGAGTAAAAGCACATAGCCTTACAGGCGGAAACAGAACAAGGAACCAAATTCATACAGATGAAGCAAAAGCATACGCATACTCGCGTTAACATAGAGTATAATTACACAACATCAATAAAGGTTCGAATGCCCTATCTCTCGGACATAGACTCCGACCTAGCCCTACTTTCACGGGTGGCAACTTCCGCCGCTCGGCGCTCCATAGTGGCTATGAAGATGTTGGCCAGTCGAGCGGCTGGCTCGCTAACGGCCTTCAGAGATATAGGCTTCCCACCGGGCCTTCGAGGGAAGTCAGACATGGCTGCTTCGAAGTCACCCTTCATTCCATGACCCAAAATGAGCTTGAGGGTGGACTCCGAGCCGCGTACCGTTAGAGCACGAGCAAAGCTCGCCATGGTCGAGGTCCCCAGTCCAAGCACGTCAGCGAAGCCATCAACAGTCGACGGCACCTCGTTCAGTGGAAGCACGTTCTGGTGCACGGCGCCGAGGGTGCTGGTAGACTTGGCAAGAGCAATCGTTCTCTAACCATGACTAGTAAAAAAATTATGCCAGCACCGTTCTCCCTATTTACCACAAGGCGAAAGCAATCTTAACCGTTCAAACAAGAATCATGTGCTCCGCGAGCAATCCTACCGTACACGTGGCAAGCGCGGAGGGCAACCGTCGCCGGCCACTCCGCCCACTACGCACGCAAAAAGAGGAGCCATAATCACCTCCCCGTAAAAAGTGGGCCAGGGCGGTCAAATCAAGTCCAAACGGCACCGTCGTTCGGTCAGCGCTGCACAATGGGCCCACTTATGTGTCAAGTCCCATCCATCACAGCATAGCGCACGCTACCGTGTGTCAGGCAGCGCAGTCGCCGAAAACGTCATCCCTGACGTCATCTCAAACGCTTTGATCAGAAATACATTCGAGTCTGCCCAACACATATTGGTCACTCGACTGGCTTGTTTGATTCGGGTGTGAAAAGGCAATGTTAAGACAAAATTGGTCACTCGACCATTCCTTCGACTGAGGCATATTACTCCCATCGGGAGCATATTAAAAATTCTTCGACTGGAGATGATCAAGATAAAATGATTTTGAGATTATCCTCCATTACAAGCAATACAGCATAATCTCGGGGGCTACTCCCATCGGGAGCACTGTCGTGCACCCGATAGAATTACGGCAAAAAAATTCTTCGTTTAACATATGCAAGGTGAGAGGATCTGAGATTATCCTCCATTGCAAGCAATAAAGCACAATCTCGGGGGCTACTCCCATCGGGAGCGCTGTCGCGCACCCGATAGAATAACGACAAAGTGTCAGTCGACAAAAGTCTCGACTCAGTTCATGTACAAAATCATACTCGAAACATTCCCGAGTTGCGTCCGCTGCAAATACCTCGGATGCTGCACCCATAGTGCAAAGGTAAGACCCGCCGAACTTTCGAGCTGGGCTAAGGATCGTTCCAACAACGTAAATCCTTATACTTTCCATGTCAGCAGACATGATGAAAAATCCTGACGGACGCGTTGGGTAAAATTCAAATTTATACTGCAGATCGACTCAGTAAGACCTCCGCGGCCTAGTCGAATCTGACCAGTTTGTTCCAGATTCGAGTCCGGGGACTCGAGTTTGATTGAAAGCTAGTAAGATTTTACCCGAATGTGTAGTTAACCAGTGCCGATCCGTCGAGTGTATTGGGCCTGCTAAGCTATTATCCCTTGATTATCATAAGCAAAAACCACAGTCGATGAGATACTCGACATAGCCAACATGTGCTATTCATACAGGAATTCCAATTATAATATACAGAATACAAAGCATATGACGTGCACTTACGAACGAGTCCATGCCCGATTCTTTGAGTCAGACAAGTACTCGGGGGCTACTGACAAGGGTAAACATCTTGGGTACCCTACCGTGAGGGTACCTGGTGCACGTGGCGACTAAGGCCCAATAACGAAGAGTCTATTCGAAGCCCAAGACCAAGGCCCAAGAAGATGGAGTACCCTCCAAGATTAGTCATAGGCATAGTCGGTTTAGGCTTTCCTTACGTGTAAAACTAGGTCGGTTATGAACTCCCGAGACCTAGCCTATTTAAAGGCTGGGAGGGGTGCCGATCTAGAACCAAGCCATACTCAAACCACCAAAGCTCTAGCGAGATCGACATCTCGCCGGAGCCACCTTGTAACCGCATAATCTCACACAATCAATAACAGACAAGCAGGAAGTAGGGTCTTTACCTCCACCCGAGGGTCCTGAACCTGGGTAAATCTTTGCCTCTGCTTGTCAGCCGACGAAACTACCAGTACTACCACGTTCTCTCCCCATAATGTAGGGGCCCCTCGGAAACCACCGTCCGAAGTACCCACGTTATGTAAAAGATCGCAATCCCAATGATCAGTGCATTGCAATCCCATAACCGACATGGTATCCAGAGTTACATCATTCGAGTCGTATGAATAAAGTCTTACAACACACAAAGGTCTCAAGACCAAGTCTGCAAATCATCGTCGCGCAGGACGGAACTACCTAAGATACAGCGGAAGCTCGTGACTAGCGTCGGCCCTCGTCACCACCGGACGCGTTCCCACAAGTGCAGTTGACCGGTGACGGCATAGTCGGCATGGTCGCCGGCGTGCTTCTCTTCCTTGTCGTAAGCTTTCTCGATTGAATCTGGACATTTGAATATCCAGGGACACAACCGTAAGTACAATTATGTACTTGCAAAATCCACCTCAAGGCTTAAGTTTTCATGGTAATGCAGAAGAAAAACATTTTTCGAAAACTGGGTTGGCTGATATATACGACTATACGGCTTAGTTTCCGCAAGGGTGCTTTTAGGCATAGAGATTTACACATATCCCTGCCTTCGTTAAAAATGTAGGAATAGAGTAAACTACTCCCACGTTTTGGAAATCCTTTTTCAAAACTTTTTATATCAATAGGATAGGGATACCCCTTTTTCCTTTATCCCGGGTTCCGACCAGTTGACTCCCCGAGACCAACTGTCTTTCCCCAAAAATCCGTACCTCCCAGGTACCTCCTTACTGCCTCCTTGTTTTCCAACAAAAACCACTTTTCCTTTTTTTTTTAAACAAAAATGCCCGCACGCCTAGATCGGTGGCCTTCCAACCGTCCATGACCGAGGACTCGGCTATTCGAATAGTTTTACACTCTGCAGAGGTGGTACACTTTCACCACAAGATATGGACAGTCTGCCGTGGACAACCACGGTCTGTACAGAGACAGCATGCACCCATCAGACCACCAATCCTAACTTCCGCTATGTCGATGCTAGTGCGACGGTCGTTCTCCTCGATGGGTTTGTTCTCCCCGGCACCGAGTGAGCTAGCCGTTTGCAACCGGTTACCCCTAGCCTCACACCGCCATAACAGGAGACCCACCGCTGCTTCCCGGTGGCGGACTTTAACCCCACACTTTGTATGCCCAATTTCCTTATTGCGGCATTCGGTTCAGGGGACTCGAACCCCGTCTAGCAAATTTTGAGTTCAAGCTCGCACTAACACAAACAAGCTTCGGGTAGGCCCCATGCCCATTTTGGAGTAATGTGGTTGTACTGTTAAAATTGTCGGGCAAGATCCGCTAGGGCTGTACTTTGTTTTCCAAAACATCTCCTTCTCCGACTGCTCCCAGCAGCTCGGGTTTTCGTAAATATCTCCGATTTGCTCCCAGCATCTCGGGTTTTTGTAAACTTCTCCGGTTGCTCCCAGCACCCCGGGTTTTTGCAAAACACTTTCTCTCCGAGTGCTCCCAGCGGCTCGGGTTTTTCCTCCGAAAACATTTTCATAAAAACCAGGTCCCCATCCTATAGTTTTGAGATGAGAGTATGGATATATATAACTAAAGAAATTAATTTTCTTGATAGCGCCTTCAGTAAAAAGGCTTCTCAAGTAAAGTTTTACTTTAATAAACCTATTATAACTAGTAGATATCTTTTGGCCAAACAACAATTTTGAAAATAATTTTTGGGTGGCAAGTCGCCACAAAAGAATTAAAACATGCATTATTTTATTCTTGAAGACAAAACATGCTTATGTAAGTAATGGGTATAAGGGTTGGTTGAGGTGGCTTGCCTTGTTCAGCAAAGTGTCCCTGGTCTTGCTCTTCCTCGTACACGGGTTCAGTTCCCACGTACAACTCCTCCTCTCGCGGTCCTAAGGTACCGGAAAGTAAACGGACTACCATCAAAACTACGAATGCGGGTTGACAACAATCTAAAGTAAACAAGCAAACAAGTGACAACTGGCATTCAAACACAAGGAAATACTTCAGACAAAAGTTAGATATCTAAAGTACTCCTACACACCAGGGGTGACTTAGATGCTACTCACTGACTAATACACAATCAATCGTACAGCAAGGCATTCCAAACAAAGCAAACATCAAGCTTAATTAACAAGGAATAAACAAGACACAAGACTATTATCTAACAAACAAGTTGAGCAATCACCACACTCTCCCCTTTTATAAGGATAGGCTTAATGTAGTGATTAAGCACCTTTTTGGGACTACTACTAACTTGCAAGGCTAAGAACTTCTAACAAACCTACACAACCAGAAGCTACAAACTTAGTTAAAAAGACTATTTAGCTAACACAAAATACCCAGTAACACAAGCATAACTAGCTAAAAGTTGGAGACTTCAAACACCACTAACCAACACAATTTAAACTCAAATCAAGCCTCACACAAGCCACTAACAGTACTAACATATTAAGACAAACAAAACAGTTCTATTTTGCTGACAACAGTACCAAAACATCTAAAACACAAAGTCCTAAAAATAAACCACTTAATTTAATTAATCTAGAAAGGGCAGAAACACTAGTTTCACTAACAATTCTATTCAGAGAGTTCTACTAAACAAAACATCACACAAACTTGGATCTAAACTCTAGGATACTATCAGGGACTAACACAATTGGATTTACTCCAAAATCTATTTCACAAAAATTACTAAAAATGCACCAAGTGCTCACTACCTTAATCTACACATGCACACAACTTTAATTCTAGGCATCCAAAAGACACGAGACAAATTTCTACTGAAATCTACTGTCAATAGCTTTCCAAAACAATTGGATTCACTCAATTTGGACACTCCTAGCTCCTGCAAAAATAAAACACCACAATAGACACATTCTACAAGATTTAATAGCATGCAAAATGTATTAATTATTTTTGAGCAAGAACACTTCTGCATGTTCAACCACACACTCTGGAACACTACAAGTTTTACCCTAATTAATTTACTCTAACAGATCATCCACAAACTAATTAAACTAATCAAGCAAATATAACAGAAACAGGAAATAGAAAATCTAACTAAAAAAAACAGTGCAGTGGGCTGCACTGGGCCAGATCTGGTCAGATCCAGCCCAGATCTGGGCCTGCGCAAGACGAAATCGGCCCAGCCCGGCCTCCCTGCGCACGTGGCGCGGAAAAACGGTCAACGACCGCACACGTTCAAACGTGGCCGTCGATCTGGAGATCGACGGCTCACGGCCTTCGTCTCCAATTGCGACGCCGCCGTGGTCACCTGCAGAGAGGAAGAGAAGGGCGAGGCGGCGGTGTGTTCACCTTGGGCGTCTAGGGAGCAGGAGAGTGGCTGGGGACGGATGCGGAGGCGAAGGGAGGTCAGGGGCAGCAAAAGATCCCGCCGGCGTGCTCCCGGTGGACGGCGGCGCCGAGGTCGGTTTCCACGGGTCGTCAATGGCGGCGGCGGCTGCAGGGACCCTGGGACAAAAAGGAGGGACGGGTGAGGTAGATTCATCCAAGGTGATCCCAGGAGGACAAAAATGGCGAAGGAGGGAGGCTTGTGGCGCCGGCAGGAGCCATTCTTCTCCGCCGGGCACCGAGAGAAAATCTAGTTCTCCTCGGCAGCAGAGAGGTTGAGCTCGAGAGATAGAGCAGGGAGTGAGAGAGGGATGGGAGTGGAGTGTAATGGGCAAGGGGAGCGCACAGAAGGGGGCTCGGGTGGGGGTTTTGACTACCTCACCCGATCTAGGGTTTCTCGGGTGAGGGGGAGAAAGGGGTGAGCTTGGAGCTCCTCTATTGGCTCGGGTGGGAGGTGGAGAGGGGGACAGAGAGGAGGTGGTCGGGGTGGCGTGTCCTGGCCAATAGAATGGGAGGGGAGTGAGCTCCCATTCGGCCATGGTGGAAAGTGAGGGGTGGTGAGTGGTGGAGGGAAGAAAAGAGGGGATGACAAGTGGGCCAGGGTGGGGTGGTGTTGCCCTGGCCGTGTGAGAGAGAGAGAGATTAGTGGCAGGTTTGATGGAATTTGGTTAAGAAAGATTGTTAAAGCTCGTTAACTTGATGCCCTCTTTGCAATCAAGCACTAGTCACCCCAAGTGCTCAATTATGGTGAACAAAACACCACTAGGCAAGAATAGATGATGGTTAAGAGGGTGGTGAAGGTGCATTGCAGAGATGAGGTCAGAGATGCTTAGGTGGAGGTGTGCAAGATGGTATAAAATAACAGGTCCAGAAAATTCAGAGTTTAGGACTTAGAAAATTTTCTAAGTCACAGGAATTTGACAGAGAGTAGCTATGTTTAGCAGATGATCTCTTGGCTTTACACTAATCCAAATGTAGTGAGATAATTTTCTGTAAACAGTACTCACTCCAAACATGGATGCTACCCAATAAAATCATCCAAAAAGAATTTCTAGATCAGAGGATTAAATAGGAAGAAATGCTATGCTGTAACAGAAAAGAAGATAGGTCCAGAGAAGGTTTTGCCAAGTTCTTTCCAAGATTTTGAATAGTAAAAGTAAATATTTTTAAATAAGAGGGTCACAAGTGACCAAAAGAATGTTGGGAAATCTTGCTAAGAATTATGGAAATAGTTTTATTCACAAAATATTTTAAAATCCAAACATGGCCTTTTTGGACAATAAAACAAAATAAACAAGAAAATACTTTTAAAGCAAATATTTTTGAATGGGGATGAGAGGGTAAATAATAGGGATCACAGAAGAGATTTTGAATAAATAAATCCTTTGAAAAACATTTGAAGTTTCTTTTGAAAACAAGGAGAACAAGAGTCTTTTAGTAGACATCAAGACTTGAAAAGAAGGAAACTATTTTAAGGGCCAAGATAAGAAAATTGACCACCTTAGATGTAAGACACAAATCATGAGGATGAGGAAAGAATATTTGATGGAGCTCAAAAAAAGATTAAGAAGTGATTAAATAAAGACTGCCAAGATAAGAAGGATATAGTCACTAATTTAGAAAGTCATAAAAAGGGCTTTGAAATAAGATGTTAGAGAGTATCATGATTTACTTTCATAGCTTGGATGGAAAGTATAGATATGGAACATGAGATCCCTGATGGTGTATTGATGAGAAGAGCAAGATGCTGCCACAATAACATGACTCCTAGGTGGAAGATTTCAGAAGCTAGGAAGATATCTAAGGACAGGAGCTGAAGAAGATCCTTTTTAAAAAGTCCTAATGTTGATAGGTTTACCAATTAACTAGATCCACACACTCACAAACAAACAAGCATAACCACTCCAAGAATTAAACAAGAAAGGATCACACCTCTAGCAAGTCACAGCAGGTCAAACAGAGCAATAGGAAGGAAAACACTATCATTATTGAAGCATTTCAAAAAGTTTTTGTTCCCCCTGTTTTTTTTGGCTCTCTCACATCTATGTTTTTCTGGCTTCCAAGGAGTGGGGTGTTACACATAATCTCAACCCTAGGTCCTTAACCACGGGATTTGATGAGTGTACCCCTCGTCAGGCGCAAAGAGGATAATCGTTGTGGCGATGAGGGGAGTGGGGAGCATGGGCGAGGTTGGGGGTGCGTGAGTCGTGTGGAGGAGAAAACGATATGTAGTTACGGATGACGGGGTGGGGTCCACCTGGTAGCGACTACGGCAAAAAAAAGGAGGGTGAAGGAGGTGGGCTGCCGCCGCGTGTGTGTGTGGGGGGGGGTGAGTGCGCCTGGACTGCAGGGTTTCGACTAGTGTCTTCGGTTTATTCCTCTATATCTTTTCCTTATTCCTAGTTTTTCAGAGGAAGTGTCAAAATGGCTCAAAACACTTCAAGTAAAAATTAAAATTAGAAAATTTCATAAAAAACAAAGTGACTTTTAGGACTTAGGCAACCCATTTCCACTTCAAAAAAAATTAGAGAAATAATTTTATGCATTATGCTATTTATGAAATGTTCAAAAAGGGTTTTGGGTTTTATATAATACCCTTATTAATTCATATGGGCCTCAAATTAATTTAAATAAATTTACAAAAATAATAGAGATAAAACTTTCAACATAGAACATAGGAAAAGCATTTTCACTTCAAAATAAATTTTGGAAAAAAAATTAGGTAATAGGGCTTGATATGGCACTTTAATAACTCCAAAATGATTTAGGGATTATTTAACGAGAGCGTCATGTAGCCCGGTATTTTAGAAAATAAAACTTAGATGTTTTATAAAATTTACAATTTGGCACAGGGATACATATTTATACGACCCAAACATGTGCAAAGTTTTGCTGAAAATACGTAGGGCTATAAAAAATGAAAACATTGTGCCCTAGAAAGAAAAAAACATTTTTTGGCTTTCTCACTTGTCTTTTAGTCTACACCACAGATGATAAAGTATTAGGGCGAAACTTGTGTCGTACGTAGTACATAGTATATGTGTAGATACCCATATGATATTTTTCAGAATTATTCGAGATTTCCAATTATGGCATTCAGAAAATTTAAAATAAAGGGCTCCATGGAGCTTGTGTGCCATTAACAATTTTCGGACACCGAAATTAAATCTTATGAATTGTCTCACAAGTTCAAATTGCAATAGAATATCATACAAACATTTGAAAACCAAAATATTTATGAATGTGTCATATTATCTTTTATCTTTTGATTTGGAAAATCCGAAACAATCCTCAATTTTTTTGTTTCTTCTGAAATTTTAACAAAATAAAGATAAATCAATAGATTTATTAAAAATATTTTTCAAATTTTTTAGATGCTACACCATCATCCACTACTTGCTTGCTACCCATGGGTCGTTGCTGCCCGCAGAAGGATATGAGACTCTTAGAAATTTGAACGGTATAAAATCGTGCAAAAGGTTTTTTTTTTCTTCCGAAACGAACACGTACGTGTGCTGTGGAAAAACGGCCGACGCGAGCAACACCACATGCATATCTGAACGGAGGGAAGCGGCCATGAACAGAATCAGTGCGACGGTTGTTGGATGCATATATGCCGATTGTCCGGCATCATCATCTGAGCAGGGATTCACGTGCATCTTCGATTTGGAGATTCGGGGTCACACAGCCTACCTACCAGGGCAGAGTGACAACTGATTGACTGAATAAGGCCAAACAAAGGACCATCCCGGCCGTAGCTGACGGTGGATCATTGTCGCACGTGCTTCTCCCTCTCGGCCGCAGGGCATCGTGCACGGCGTGTAGGCGTGGCGAGGAGCCAGATCCTCTGACGTTATCCACCCTGACGTTCTCTGACTTTGGATCGCTGACAGGTGGGTCCCACATGTCCGTGACCCAAAGTCAGAGGACGTCAGGGTGGATAACGTCAGAGGATCCCGTTCCGCGTGGCGGACGGGAGTTTCGGTTGAGTGCTCCTTCAGCCGTTCAACGCCCTGTATCATGGCAAATCCTAGTCTCCGCATACCGCGGAGCTAACACCGCTCCGCGCACCCATAACGCGAAGTGGGCCGGTCCAATAAGTGCACCTCCAGCCACATTTGGTTCTATTGCTTTTCGTGTTCATTTTTTTCTGTTTGCTTTTCTTTTTCCTTTTTCGTTTTGTTTTTCTGTTTTTGGCTGTTTCTTTTTTTTCTTAGTTTCTATTTTATTTTTAGTTTTACTTATATTGTACTATTTCTGATTTCCTCATTTTTCATGTTTCTTTCTATTTTCTTTTTTTCCTCTTTTTACATTTTCTAGTTTTTTGGCTTTTCTTTTTTACTTTTATTTTTATTTTTTGATACTATTTTTTTCTTTTTTTGGCTTTTTCTTTTTTGTTCTTTCTTATTACATTCAAAAATTGTTCAAGACCAAATTATGTTCAAAAACGGTTACCAAATCACGTTCAACATGTTTTTGAAAAATTGTTCCAAATCCGTTCAAACCAACTTTTCCCGTTCAAAAGAGTTGTTACAAAATCATTCAATACTAAATTCTGTTCAACAGGTCTTTTTCAAAAATCGTTCAAGACCAAATTGCATTCAATGAGTAACAAAATCCATTTTAAACCATTTATCTGTTCAATGGAGTTTTTACAAAATCGTTCAATATCAAATTCTGTTCAACAGGTCTATCACAAATCGTTCAAGACCAAAATATGTTCAGTGGGTTACCAAATCCCGTTAAACAATCGTTCCAAAATCCGCTTAAATCAAGTTTCTGTTCAACGGAGTTTTTTACAAAATCGTTCAATACCAAATTCCGTTTAACGAGTCTTTCAAAAAAAATCAAGACCAAAATTACATTCAACATGGTTTTTTTCAAAAATCGTTCAACGTGGTATTCAAAAATTGTTCCAAATCCGTTCAAGCCATTTTTCGTTCAATAGATATTTTTACAAAATCGTTCAATACCAAATTATGTTCAACAGGTTTTTCAAAATTCGTTCAAGAGCAAAATAAGTTCAATGGGTTAACAAATCCTGTTCAACATGTTTTCAAAAAATCTAGAAATTCCGTTTAAACCATTTTTCTATTCAACGGAGTTTTTACAAACCGTTCAATACCAAATTTTGTTCAACGGTTTTTCAAAAATCATTCAAGACCAAAAATTCGTTCAACATGTATTTTTTTCAAATTGTTCAACATGTTTTTCAAAAATCTAGAAATTCCGTTCAAACCATTATTCCGTTCAATAGATATTTTTTAGAAAGGCGTTCAATACCAAATTTTGTTCAACAGGTTTTTCAAAATTCGTTCAATAGTTTTTGTTCACCGTCATTTTCTACTCATTTTTTAAATCATTCAAAAATAGTTTTTGTACACAGAGTTTTTTATGTTCACTTATTAAAAACCGTTCAAAAATATTTTCCGTTCATAGACCATTTTTGTTCCCTTCTTTAAAATCATTCAAAAATCAATTTCGTTCATCGGCCTTTTTGTTCATATTTAAAATTGTTCAAACATAGTTTTCGTTCACCGCCATTTTTTGTTCATTTTTGAAATTGTTCAAAGATAGTTTTTTGTTTACAAAGTTTTTTGTTAAATTTTAAAAAATCGTTCAAAAATAATTTTTGTTCATAGACTTTCCTTTTGTTCACTTTAAAAATCTTTCAAAAATATGTTTTGTTCACCGCCATTTCCTGTTCATTTTTCAAAAATCGTTAAAAAATAATATCCGTTCATAGTTTTTTTGGTTCACTTTTTAAAATCGTTCAAAAATAATTTCCGTTCATAGACTTTTTTCTTTCACTTTTAAAAATCGTTCAAAAAATATTTTCGTTCACTGGCCTTTTCACTTTTAAAATTGTTCAAAAATAGTTCCCGTTCATCGCTATTTCTCTGGTCATTTTTTAAAATGGTTCAAAAATAGTTTTCGTTCATCGGTCTTTTCCGTTCACTTTTAAAATCGTTCAAAAATATTTTTGTACACCGTCATTTTCTGTTCATTTTTAAAATCGTTCAAAAATAGCTTTGTTCACCGGCCTTTTTTGTTCACTTTTAAAATCGTTCAAAAATAGTTTCCGTTCACCGTGATTTTCTGTTCATTTTTAAAATTGTTTTGAAAATAGTTTTCGTTTGCCGTCATTTTCTGTTCACTTTTTAAAACCATTCAAATGAGGTTAATGTTCTAATTGAAAAAGTTCAATTGAAATATATGTTCTTATTCTTGAACGGCGCGGGATGGCGGTGGTGCATCGACCATTGCGGAGTTAACCGCGGCGAGCGGCGGCAACATAGGTAGGAGAAGACACGTGCACTGAGTGGAGTGTAAACAAGTTCAAACATACAGTACAAATCTGTTCATACATGACCATCGAAACGAAAAAAATACAACACAAAAGTTGTGCGAAACATTGAGATTAACATTGTCGTAAAAGGATATTTCAAACGGACAACCGAGTATGACGAATTTGACAAAATTCGTCTAAAAAAATTCCGAACATCGATTCAAAATTGAGAAATTACAGTCGATGAAACTCGAAACCGAGTACGGAATGGAACCTACACGTGGACATGCATAATTTTCGTGCACATTATGTTTTAAATTGAAATGTATTTGTGTAAATATATATGCATTTTTAAACGTGAATTCGAACGTGCATGTTTTAAAAATGTTCATTTCGAATTTTGAAATTTAAAAATATCCAGATTTCGAAGAAAAAGAAAACGTGCAGGAAACGTCAGCCATTTTTACAGTATGCATTCGAGCAAAAAGCACCGAAACAGGAAGCAGTCATCGATCCATTTTAGTGCACAAGGAGAAAAGCTGATGCTACTCCTACGGACGAAAGTGGGCCGGCAAACGAGGCCCATTAGCTTCATAGGGGTGTGCGGGAGCTTGTTCGCTCCGCGTAACGCGAAAACTAGGGGCTCCCCTGTATCGCCCCAACGCCTGCAGAAAGTCGATGGTGGGCCGGCCCACGAGACGGTTGTTTTCTTTCCACTGCCGTCTCCACCACCGTATCACCTGCTCAATCATGCCACAGCCGGTCAGACCGGCTACTGCCGCCATCACGCTCCGGCCTTCTCCATCCGCGGTCCACTATCATTCCACCGCCGCCCTGGCCTCCCTCTTAACCCACCCACCCCTTCCCGCACACCGAAACCCTAAATCCCCTCGCTGGCAAGCTGCTCCTGCACCCGACCCACCCCCCCCCCCCCCCCCCCCACACACACACACCCACACACACACCAAAGTTAAGTTACTACCTCACCTCCACCTATCCCGCCGCATCGTCGCCGGTTACGGTGAGGTTTATTTCTCGCATGGTCGGCGACGTCGCGGCAAGCCACGCCATCCCCGACAGCGGTGAGGTCGTTCACACTCGTTTCTCTCCTCTCCGTTGGCCGCGGCGCTTCATCTCCTTCAGGTCCGGTCACGGTCGTTCGTCTTGCCTCGCTAATGGGCCAGGCCCATGCACCCTGCAGGGTACGCATTGAGCCGCTAACAGGCACAACGGGCGCTGAATAGGATTTGGTGTCACGGGCGCGTCACTGAGATTTTTGGCGTGGGCCGCCGTGTTTGCTGAGCGTTTCAGACATTTGTGATGGGCTTACGGGCCATGCGCTGGTGGCTATGGAATTAAATTTTACTAGTACAAGAGAAAAATTCTAGCGAGGTAATTAAATTCAGGGAAGTAAAAGCGCAGGGCTCACTGCGCAAGTCGCATTACGCGAATAATACGCCGGATACAAGCACAGTAGGTACTAGGTAGAGGGTTTAGGAACATTATTATGACATCAAGATAGACTTCCTCCAAACTTCACTGCAAACCCTGTAACAGCTGTGCATAACCTATGCTTCCTACAAGGCAACCTCAGTTGAACGGTGAGCAAGCCTGAAGAATGTGAACAGGTAAAAAATGAGTGTACACTGTATGTGTCATCACGTTGGAAAAAAAACTCCAAGTTATCATAATAGCATGTATCATTTAAAAACAAAAATATATAATACTGTTACAAATGCTTGATAATCCAGAGATATGATGATCGAATGAATGACTCACAATTTTTGCGAGTCTGGCGGACATAAATCTTCTCAAGGTCCATGCCACTATCCACGAACAACACTTGATGATCTTCACCAGTGCAAGGTGTGCGCAAGCAAGCAATGCACCGGCCAGTCTATTCTTGTCAGACATTGCCTCTGCTTTGTCATTACCTTTTATGCATAAAGCAACACATTGTTACGAAATATGTGCTCAACTTAAAATAAAATAGCATCAAGTAACATCCGCAAGATATATAAAAACAGTAACATATGTAAGATATATAAATGCACATACCGATCTAAGTTCAATAGAGAGCTTCTCAGATTTGGGCAATGATCTAGGAAGGAAGCTAATGGACCAAAGTCATCGGCCATACACCATTTACCAAGGAATAATGTCTTGATCAGGTTGCTATAAGTTGGGCACCTTCTCAGTTCTCTGTTCAGAATCACCTTCATATGGCACACGGAGGTGAATTTGTTAAGTCAGTACTTACAAGAACAGTATGTACTCCTATGTTGCAGACATTGTACACTGGAAAAGGGGGTTTAATTACAATGTACCTTTTCATGTACTGAAAAATGTTGCTGATGAATGCATGTTAGTGGAGAACTTTCACATGCTAGCAGAGAGCTATACGGGTGAAATATGCATAAATATATATACCTCTCCAAGATCAGCAATGAGATCCATACTAGTTGCATTTGAAAGGCTGAGAAGAAGTTTATCTCCACCAAAAACTGTAGGGCCGTGATGGCCAACAAGCCCATGGTACTGAACGAAGGAGCTCGGTTATATGGTTTCACGCAGCGCAGCGACACAAGGTTGGGAGCAGTGACAGAGAGGTCCACCGTGATCCTACACTTGTCCATACTCGAAGTCTTGAGAGAGGATATGTTGCTGCTGCCTTCAAGGACGCACTCCCTGAGCTCCAGAGCTTGCAAAGAAGGGCACTCAGAAGAGAGGTCCTCTAACGTCCTGGCACCCAATATTGCTTTCCACAGCTTGAGTTGTTGGAGGTGAGGGGAGGCAACGAAGACGCAGCCCTGGCACCCAATAGTACTTCTAGCCGCTTGGGAAATTTGGTGCGAAAGAAACCGAAGAATCTTCCAAAAAGTCGAGCTCACGGTCATTGGACTTGTTAGTCCAAAACGCGAAGAAATTCACCTCTGGAATGCTGCTGGGGCTTCAATCCCTTTTGATCCCGTTTGAATCTTAGGCCTTTTTCGGTTTTCGGTTTCTTTCCGGGTGACATAGGGTTCTCTATGCTTTTTCAACCGTATACTGTAAAATTTTACTCCTTCTGACCAATGAATTTAGCCGTCTATACTGCTAACATTCAAAAAAAAAAAACGATGAGCAAGATTTTTACCTAAAAAGATAACCAGTGACGGGCATGAATTGTGTCCGTCACGGGTGATGAACCATTAGTGACAGCCAGTAGCCACCAGATTGTTAAAAGAATAAGAAAGAAGTACACTCTATAACTCCATCAGCTATGAGAAGCGCTATTTCTACGGTGTGCTTTGTGCACGAAAAGAAAAGAAGAGAAAGGACATACAACTTTTGCAAGATGTCAGGATTGCACACACCAAATCGAAGCTGTTAATCATGATACCAAGAGGATCTCTGGACCCTCAGACACCGACGTTTCTACTCTCCTGGTGACGCTCGTACATCAGCTCCTCGCCGTCGACCGTGCCGAACTTGAGGAACCCCCTCGCCTTGCAGAACTTCATGAGGTAGTACACCCCGACGCCGGCCGCAGTGAAGATGGCGCTGATCGCGTACACCTTCCAGCCTGCGATGGCCATGACGAAGACGAGGAACCCGGAGGTACGAGGCACATAACAATGTTGGCTGGGAGTCCCAGCGGCACACGGTAAGGCCGCGCCATCTCGGGCCGCTTTATTCGGAGCCAGATGAAGGTGGCGAACTCGAGGAGCATGCCGAGGGCGTAGAGGAAGTTGGCGGCGGCAACGATGTTGTTGAAGCTGAAAAAGGACATGCCGAGGGTGATGAGGCTGGTGACCACGATGCTGACCCAGGGAGTGTTGAACATTGGAGCCCGCAGCGCGAAGACGCGTGGGAGGAGGCCCAGGTCCGCCATTCCCAGTAGCTGGAATGCCGCGCTGCTCAGCGTCGCCGAGTAGAGGCCGATGGAGGAGAGCACCGCGCCAACCTCGATCCAGCACTTCAGCCAACTGCCAGCGATCATACCTGCACGAAAAGAGTAGTATCACCAACAAGGAAAGCTTGCAGCGTATACCAATTGCAGGATTAAAAATGTAAATATCCATGTTGGCCAACATATCAGAAGTATGGATGCAGGTGTTCATACAGACGTGGTAAATCAATGAGTGTGTAATCAACTTCCCTGTTGCATTTGTTGATGTTGGTAAATCCAAACAGTTTAATGAATGTATGCATTAGGTGTTCGATAGTTTGCCCGTAGGTAAAAGTTGTCGCAAACTCTCACCAATGATTACCTATGGATATCGTGTGATCGTTGTTGCATTATTTTGATGGCGTAGAGCATGATGGATAGTTGCGGCGAGTTTTTCTACAATAAATTTATAGATATATCGATTCGCCCGACGATGGCGATGATAATTTGATGGCCGTGGATCTTCCTCAGAGGAAACTAGTATTCATTTGTATGTCTTGTGTTGGAATATATCAATTTTTCGGATTATCAAGTTTTTAAATTTGAATTATTGTGTGAACTATGTCTTTTGAATGTTTATTATTGTATAATTTCACTGGGTGTTAAATTTAAGTAGTAATAATTTCCATGGTAAAAGATAAATAGGCCAAAAAAAATCTCAACCAGACATGTCAGCAATTGGGTGCGGCGGGTTCATGAAAATTTGGCATCTTTGTCGGTTAACTTCGAATCAAAAGTTCATTTTTAATATTGCGTACTACTCGTTCCCGGTTAACTCACCCTATTTAGAGCATCTCTACCGGGTCCATAACGTACCATACACAACAAAAAATGCCAAATAAATTAGGAAATGCTCCGTGGATCCTTTACTAAAAAATTATAAAATGGTCCATTAATTGAACTTACTTGTTCAAAAAGATTTTTGGAGATGTCAAAAAAAATACCGACACATAGTCCTCGAGTGATCCGGGAACCCCCTATATCCCCTTTTTTGGTGGCCTGATTTTTCAGCATGCGACATTGTCGCCTCCTCCCACCGCTACCTGCCCTACTTCTCCCCTCCACCTCCCATTCCCGACACCACGGCATAGAGGGCTCGGATCGCCGTCGGCGCCTACGTCAATGCCTCCCCGCTTCACCACATTGTCCACTATGCCCCCCGCAGTGCAGCTTGTGGGCCACGTTCGAGCTCAACCGCCAAGCGCCTCCAACGGCTGGTTCGAGGTGTTGACTATGCAACTCACTATGGTTCGAACCACTGCCAATTCACTGCATCGCAATGCAGTCTCCTACCCGGTTGTCGTCATTGTTGGCTTCCGCAAAGTGGTCAACAAAATTGTTGAAAGGTAAAAATACAATTTAAGGGTGGGCTGTAAGGAGATTTGCTAGAAAGATATAATTTAAGGGTGGTCAACAAAAATGCTCCCACTAGAAAGATAGGTCCCATAAATCAGGATTCCGAGGGTGTTTTGAAATATTTTTGAAGATACTCTAGCTGTGCACCCAACAATATCCTTTCATTCTTTATCCTCAAAGATGGTCATTGGCTCGGAGCAATCTCAACAAGAATAGAGAATTGTTACTAAATCCATCCACATGCTCCACTGTCCATGAAGTACGCATGCTTGAATGTCCAATTGTCTATAGAAAAAGATGATGAAGAGCTGTAGCGAGACAGCGCGTCGACAGGAATCATTTGCTTGGCAGGTACTACTAACGAGTAAACTAATTACCTGCAGCGTCGGCGAAGAATCCGTTCCCCCAGTCCTCCGGCGGCGCGTCGATGGCGCCGGTGGCTGCCAAGAGCGGCAGCAGGTACCCGAGCGACGTCATGGCGACGGACGACAGCAGCGCCGTCGGAAACGTCTTTCCGGGGTTCTCCACCTCGCCGGCCATGGTGCTGACGCTGTCCCAGTAGTTGAGGTTCCAGAACAGAGTGTTGAAGAAGAGCTTCCAGTCCTTTTCGACGGCGGTGACCTTCCACCTGTGCGGGCGGATCTTGGGCAGCGCGATGCCGGACATGAGCACGAAGGGCGAGAGCGAGGCGATTCCCAGCGCGACGGCGGACCAGCCGACGACGCTGAGGCCGGTGTAGTTGAGGATGGAGAGCGCGATGTTGAAGGTGACGATGGTGGCGACCCGGGGCCCGCCGTCGGCGACGGCGGGGATGACGCGGGCGAGGTAGTCGGCGCAGAGTGCCGGGAAGGCGGCGCCGTTGATGGCCCCGGAGACGTACTTCCAGGTGCCCATGAGGGAGCCGGAGAAGGGGCCGAAGGCGCGGTCTGCCCAGACGACGAAGCCGCCGTTGCCGGGCATGGCGGTGGAGAGCTCGGCGGTGACGAGGGACTCCGGGATGGCCCAGATGAAGGGGAAGATCAAGAAGCCGAGCAGCGCGAAGAGGGGCCCCGCGGACTGGACCGCCGGCTCGGCGCCGTACGGCCCGCCGGCGACCTCGAAGAAGATGATGAAGATGAGCGGGACCAGGGACAGCTTGTTCCTCGAGGCGACCTTCCCATGGCCATGGCTGGGCGCCGGGAGGACGACCGGCGCCGCCGCGTCGCCGTCGACGTTCTTGGCCTTTGGCGAGGCGTCCCCGAGATGGATTTCTCGAGTCATCCCTGGAGTGGGAATAGGATACTGCAACTAACCGTAGGAACGTGCTCCGTGGAATCGGCGGAGGAGGTTGGCCTTCCTCTCTCCCCGCAGCCATTGCCGATCGGGTTTATATATGCACGACTCGTAGCATCGCTGGAGTGCGATTCGTGCATAAGAGCATCTCCGAGTGTCCGGCACCCCCAACTGAGACCCAATTGGGGGTGTCAGACCTGTGTCCGGTCAATTGGGGGTGTAGCCCACAGCGGCGCATCCCAAAGAAAAAAATATTGAATTCAAACGAATTTAAAGGCATTTCAAATTTCATTCATATTCGGCGCAAATTACAAAATATTTGAACGAAATTTGAAAACCTAAACCCTAACCGCCGACTAGCCTACTCTCTGTCCCACCACGAGTCGTCGTCGCTGTCGTCCTCGATTTTCACCACCGCCACGGAGGAGGCAGCACGGCTGCTGGAGGCTCCGTCGTGGCGCAGCGCGCGGCTGGAGGAGGCGCCGTCGCCCGGCGCACGGCTGGTGGAGGGGCCGCCGGAGGAGGAGGAGGCTGACATCGCCAGGGTCGCCATGAGGCCAGGCGAGTCATGCTCAATGTCGACCACCGACTCGGAGAGCGCCGCCAGCAAGCCAGGGTTGTCGCCGTCGTGCTCGTTCCGCATCTCAGACGGCACGTCGTAGCCCGTCAGGATGACCTCAACCGGCATTGCCTCTGCCCTGGGGCAACGGAGGAATAGGCGCCCGCGTAGGCGTGGTGGCGAACGCGCTAGCGGCGTTCGCGGAAGGTGATGCCGCCTCCACCATGCGGCGGTGAGCGGCGCTCCGCCTTCACCACCTGGCGCGGCACGGGCGCGGTAGAGAGAAGCGCGGCACCGGAGGAAGGAGGCGGAAGGGGATGGCGCTGCCCGTGGCAGCGTGTCGGTGCGCAGCTTCGACCGCGGAGGCAACCGTGTGGCCGGTTGCCCCCACCAGTCTTTGCGGCCGCCGGTGTTGTAGCGCGTCTCGCGCGATCTGGGGCCGTCGTTAGTGGCGATGACCGCCTCCCGCTCGCGCTCGAAGCGCTCGAAACAACGGCCCCAGTTGGCCTCCCCGTCGTCATTCTCGGGGAGGCGTCGCTCGGCCGGCGTCATCCAGCTCCGTCGGCGAGCGATGAATCACCCCATCTGCTCGGCCGTCTCGGGCAGCGGTGTCACGGGAAGGCCACCGGCCGAGATGGCCCAGTGCTTGGGCAAGCGGCAGTCCAGAGTGGCGAGGAGCCCGTATCGGTGCAGCTCCCAGGCGTCCTCGCTCAGAATCGTGCGCCTGCCGTACGCCATGGCTAGGGTGAGATTGAGGGCGAGGGGATTGAGGACGAGGGGAGTGAGGGCGAGAAAGGAGACGGGGTGGATAAGCACGGCCAGGGCGCCGGCTTTTATCATGGCGATGGACGGTGCGGCCGGCGTAAATTTGACGCGTGGAGAATCCGCAACGCCGGGCGCGTGGCCTGGGGAGCCGTCGCGTCGTCTGGCCGCCGTTAATGGCATGCGTGTGTGCAGCCGCACCGGCGTCCAGTTGCGTCGCGTTGGAAACCGCCGACGACTGCGCCATTAACGCGGCTAGACCGGCCTCCTGCACGGCGCGATAAATGACGCCTGAACGCGGCGTGTGTATGACGGGCGGGCCACCCCTGTCAGAGGCCATGTCCGCCCCATGTCCGGCACCCACGAGAGAGCCTCCAAACTTGGAGGCCCTTTCGGGGGTGCCGGACACGATTTCGCTCGGCCCGACCCTTTAGGGGGTGCCGCTGGTGGGCGATTTTGGTGTCCGGACCCCCAATTGGGCTTTGGAGGGTCATTTGGAGGCTCCCGGTGGAGATGATCTAACTGCTTCGGCGAGGCGGACAGACTATGGGGGTTGGTGTAGCAATTCAGGGAGGAGCTGCTGCTACTCTGTTCGTCGTCTTTGACTATTTTGAATCTCTCTCTCTTTACACCAGCAACAGCATCGTGAGACACGTGCAAATATCACCACACACACGCACACATATCCGATCACATGGTGCAGGAGCGTGTGATCCCATATTCTGCCGTTTGCCTCTCAGGCTATGAATGAGTTCAAGTTGCAGCATAATGTGAGTTCCGGATAGGTGATCTCAGATTCGATCCCGGCCTACCCTGCGTGCCCACTCGGCCGTAGGCACATACTATCTTGGAACATCTAGAAAATTCAGTTCTGAGACGTTTGCAATTACATCTAGTGTGTCACTCATTAAGCATGACAAGAGCCTGATTGCCTTGGTAATATACCACAAACGCACAAACTGACGAACTGACAAAAAAAGTTGTTATAACGAATTCCTATTTATCGTGGGATTCCTTAAGGCGTGAGATTCCTTTCACTTGACTTTGATTGAAGAATCGCATTTAAGCCCATGTCGTAAGACTTTTTTCTTATGTTTATCTAAAAAAAAAACCTTTTTTTCTTATGCCATGCATGCCATTTAGATAAGATAGATAACCATGATATACAATGGATTATATTTAGTGTTCTCAGTAGCAATTTTAATGCTTATAGGCTCCTAAATTATGGAGTGATAAATTAGATAAAAAATCTGTAACTAAGAGCTGACATGTTGTACAATGGAGATAATTTTCATATTTTCCATAATAAGTCATCATGTCTTAGTTAAGAGAAGGCAAACTCCCTTTTCACAATTTTCTCTCTTCCAACTCAGCAATCATCCTATGTGGCACAGTTAAGATAATACCATTATACACGCCCTAACTCGTAAAAAGATAATCGGATAGTTAAGAGCTAAAATGGGAATAAGTCACAATTGTGAGCTACGATGCGGTGGCGATTTTCAAAGATCAAGTGTGATTGTTGATCGATGATGGTTGCTCAATATTTGTAGAATACATCATGGAGAGGTACCAATATAGAGACCAAGCCAAGTTGATGGTAGGCTCGCATTCCCACACTACTCGATTGAAGAGATAAACAAAATGAAGTGGTCGATGACGCCAAACCATTTTTCTAGGAAGTAGTGTTGTCGGATCCTGGTGTTAATGGTAATCATAGAGAAATCAAATTTTATTTATGCATGATTTTTTACTATCCATAATATCATATGCATTTATTAGTTAGTATGTGAATTGTTTGTGAACTCCATACTAAACTAAATGCTTGTTTTCAATTGGTCTCTAGTCAAAATTTGAGAACACATACAACTAATTGATCGACTAGCTCATTTGCTGCTTAACGGACAAGTTTTATAGGTCATGGGCACAAAGATATCGAAACAATAATCTGAGCATCTGTTAAGGAACATGAGGTTGGACCAACCCAACTTGAAACACTATGACAATGTTATTTTTAAGAGTTCTCACCAATGTGTAGGTTATGCCACCAGGCATATGATGTCTAGGCATTTATAAAGGTTGCTTTGGGCTCCAGGGTGCATATACAAAGCAGGAATAAGGAAAAACATATGTTTTGCCACTATGCAGAGGTGTGGCAGATTTTCTCATGGGGTGTTTGTAAATACACTTAACACTAAAGTAATAAGAAATGAGGTTTTGCCGTTTTTTACGTTTCTAAATCATCGACCTTGGCAGGTTTTGGTGAATAAACCCAATAATGTGATGTGAACACTATGTTCGCCCTGAATAGCATTCGATTTCAACACTATATTTCTTATCAGACATGAAAGCTGCAGAATTTGAATCTATGATGTGACGCGCATAAGTGGAGATATTCTTGGTAGTAGGGCATGAGTGCCGACACGGTGGGCGATAGGCAAGTAGTCGGTTTTAATTAGTTAGTGGTGTCGTCAAGCGAGTGTATGTGAGAGCATACGCTTGACCTTTTGGTTTTGTTTTTCGTTGTACCGTGGATCGGCCGTCTGGCCTCTTTTTTTATAAAAATGATACGCTTTTTCATGACGTATTCTTGAAAAAAAATATGAAGCACATGTTGAGAGAGGACTTTGTCACCACTTGACCTTGTACTCTAGCAATTATTCTGCCTGCTGTGAAGAAAAATAGCTTTTGTGCAGTGATCATTCCATCAAGTTGCTATCCGTTCGAGATAAAATAAACAGTGAACCTCCCACTTCATATATATGACTGCCTTTCCTTGACTTGTACTCCTACTTCCAAATGTGTCAGCGTCAAGCTATCTCTTTCTTAAATTTTCAGATCTGCTGCAGGTTGGACTCATTTGCAACTTAGCCAACATCAACAGTTGCAACATAGGGCAAAACACGCACGAGAGCGAGACATTCCCATTGTGATCTTCCGGACTTTAAAGCTGTGATCTTTGCTGCTTATATCAGTTGAAAAGAACGGAAAACAATAAAAGAATGAAATAAAACAAAATTGTACAAGCAAGTTTTTTACTTGCTTAGAAGTTCATTAAGGAACACGCGAAAAAAGTTCATTAAGGAAGCCAGAAGAAAACCTCAAACTGTATGAATTAAAGTGAAACTTGGCTCCTGTCGAATGTGAACTGAAACCATGTCGTGATCATGCCATCATCGCACGACAGTAGTTTCGACGATAACGTGGAAAATTACATAATACTCCCAAAAAGGTATCGCAACAAATTGGTCAGCTCAGACCTACGCATGTGTTCCCATTAGTTAATCAAGTGTTTTTTCAGTACAGCATGTGTTCCCGCGTGGGCAAATACTTTCGCGTTTGCAGGGATTCTTTCTCTGTAACCTATCTTTTGTTACGCGTTAGCTCTTTTAGCTAGCGAAGAGGGGCTTCAGCTTTCTCAGTAGGAACTTCTTAAAGAATCGTGCTAGGCCACACCCTGTCTGTATTGTTCAGGTGTTACTCGTTGTTTATATTGGTGGAGGTAGTTGTGTCTTACCCCGCATGTTATTCATGCTAATTATAAGGGGGGCTTCTTGTTTTCATAATAAAATGAGAGCTTTTATTTTTAGAATGGAAAAAAGGAGTGAGAAAGCAAGGCGTTTTCCTGTTATGTAACTGCAACACCATAATAAGAAGTTCAGCAGATAACCTCTTTTTAAGTCGCTGATGCTGACAAAGTATTGCCCCACGAGTCTATCCGGCACGATTTGCTTGAGATTCAAGCCTAATAAATCAGAAGGCGTCAGCTCAAGTGCAGGCATTGTTGCTATGGACGATAAAAAATTACTAGTCTCAGTTCTTTACATATCACAATCCGATAAGGTCGATCGACGCCGAAGCACATTGCAGAAACAGAGAGAGAGACAGAGTAGCTGCTCCAACCCTCCCCCGACCCAACCGTCCCCCGTGCGGCGGTGCCGCGCCCCACCGGGGAGTCCTGTCGGCTGCCTCCCGCCCTCCCTCCCATCTCACACGATCCCCTCCCGCTGCCGCCGCCATAGGCGTCGCAGGGCAAAGCCCGTGTGGCGCGGCGGCAGCGGCATTCCATCCTCGGCCGGAGGTGGGGTCGGGGCGGCGGCGTTTCGCTCCGGACGGCTCAATGGCTGTGGCGCGGGCCAGCGGCGGCCAAGGACGGCGTGAAGGCGGCGACGAACGGCGGAAGTGCGGTGGTGGCGGCGGCGCCCGATCGGGCAAGATGGGCATCGGTGGGCCGAGCCCTCCGATTGCATCTTCACCTGCGCCGGCAACAACACTCGTCCTTTGGGCTTGGCACGCAACACGAGGAAGCCCAGGGCTCCTGCCCTGGGCGTGGCGGTGGTGGCCTCTTCCTTCGCCGGAGGTGGCCGGCCGGCTGGTTGTGGCGGATCGCTTGATCTCACAACTAGGTCCGGCGGCGAGTCGGGGAGACGTGGCTACCGATGAAAATCGAGTCCTGACCACTGTCAGGACAGGCGATGGTGGCGCCTACGTTGTTACCTTGTTGAAGGCATCGTCGTTGCAGCTACTGTCTACCCGCTCGCGCTGCTCCGGGGAAAACCTCAGATTCCGGGGTTCCCGGGTCGGACAATGGCGGCGCTATCGGTGCCACTCTCCCTCTTAGGGGCATTGTTTTTGGAGCAGCTCCTGCAGGGAGGATGCAAGAAGTGGAGCGGTTTACATCTACCACGTTGACGACGGCGAGTCTCGGCGGCGGCGTGGCGCAGCGGGGTCTCGGCGACGAGCGTATGATGATGGACTCGCGCAGGATGGTGGAGATGTCTGGCGTCGTGGCGATGCCGATGGCAGGCCTTGCAAGGTCATCACGTTGATCGCTCCTGAAGCTGGGATGGCGGAAGATGGTGGCAGCGGCTTCTGTTGTGCGCATGCGGCGTGCACCGAGGGTCGGCTGGACCGGTTTGTGCTTCCGGCGCGCTGTTAGGCAGCCTGGTTGAAGCCTTCGGATTTAGATGATGTGCGTAGATGCGTGAGGTCAGGGCATCGGCTCCGATTATTCCATCCCCCTTCATCAAGCAAGTAGGTGTAGCGAGTTTTCGCTTGGACAGTGGTTCTTCTGGTTGATCGATGTATTTCTTTGTAATGCATCGTGCTTACTGTTTTCCCATATTAATAAAACTCGGCTGTGTGCATCCTTTGGATGCAGAGGCTGGGGGCACACCCTCCATTTCGAAAAAAAACATATCACAATCCGTTACGCTGTCCAATCCTTAAAAAAAACTCAATCCGGGTATAGAAGCGCCAACCAGGCACAAGAATGGACTTCTTTAAACTGGAAAATATTTGTACGAAGAATAACTGAACTGGTTATAGACTTATAGGAGTAACAACATACAGTAGTTTCGTAATGGATCTTCACAAACGAAGGGGAAGCTTAGATTTCCTGCTCTGCATTCGACGCCTATAAAATCTTTGCTAAGAAACTGGAAAGAGATTTTTTTTTTCAAGAACATGCACGAATGCATGTCATGACATTAAGATTAGAAGGGTATTACAGATTACAGATGCAGCCGTACTGCCCGCAGCTAAAAGAAATACAAAGCAGCTACTCCTCTCGCCTCTCTGCTGGCTGCCTAGCTAAGACCCAGAGCTGAAAAGAGTATTTCTCGGTTGCGCTAAGACCTAAGGTACTAGCTGAGTGCCCGTGCGTTGCTACGGCACACTGATTGTGAATCCATGTAGATATAGGGAAGAAGCATCTCGAATATGGATGGCTCAGGCCATTCACGTGCCAAAAAACAAACTGCACCAATGTGAAATAGACTAAACCAGAAGCAAGATATGTTAACTTTGATTTTCCTTACTATGGAGAAGATGTATCCATGCAGCTGTAACAACTATTTGATATGATAATGACCATTTTATTAAGACTTGCATTGTGTGTTTAGGTCACACCACATCAAAAATCATCAATTTGAAATATAAACTCTTTTAAAATCGAAATATGGATTCAACAATTCATTCAGCCTGTGTTGCATTCAGTTTGCTTGTTCAGCTGAACTGCATCGGTAGGGGAACAGCAAGGGCCTCCAAGGCTCCAACTCTCCGCTTTGCCCAGTAAAGTAAACTCTTTTAATCGTCATCCTTAAGTTAATATCCTTTAACACAACCAACCAGGAGAGAACAACATGTTCAGACTTATTACAGCGTGGGCACATGCCGGCGAAGGTCCACTACAGTGAGCGCGTGGTCGGGAACTGCAAGAGCAGATCAAAGGGTGGAGGCTCGCTTGTTGCCGCTGGATGCTACTGGAGGCCCTGCATGGCAGTCGGCGCCGTTCTTCTTCCGGCGACCACGCCGACCCAGCCAGTAGATCTGCCAAGTTCCTCTAATCCCTCACGCGCATGGAATCGACCATGGAGCGGCCCTGTCGTCACATCTTCTTCACCTCAGGCCATGCCCGTGTGGCGCACGACCCACCGGCCACGCGCTTGCTAAGGCGGGGTAGGAGTCCTGCAGTGGGCGCGCTAGTTGCCCAGCGTCCCACTGCACCCGTGGGAGGTGGGCTTGGGGATCGATTTTCACCGAGAAGGCCGTCTACAGCAGCGGACGGCGAGCGCTGGCTGGCCACGTCCCAGGAGGGCTGCCGCAGCGGCGGCGGCGCGGGCGACGGGTGGATGTTCCGGAAAGTCGTCCCGTCGGCGTCCACGTCAACGTCGTCCCCAAGCGGCCAAGCCGCGCGCGCGTGGATGCATGTCCGTCCCGTTGCTTTCAGTCCGGCCGCCGTCGACCGCGTCCCCCCGTGTCCTCGTGTTGTTGCAGCCACCGGGAGCTTCCGCCTGCGTCGTTTGCCGGTACGACGCCCCGAGCCGCGCCTCCGCGGGCTGCCCAAGCAGACAGCAGAGCGAGCGAAGACGTACCAGCGCCGGACGTGCGGAGGTCGGGGCCCGGACCACCGCGAGCAGCAGGAGGCCGGCGGCCGAGCTTGCCTCGCGCGCCGGCGATTGTTGAGGAGCAGAGCGCGGCTACCTCTGCGAGGCCGGCGGCCGAGCGGCCGTGATTGGTTGATTTTGCCGGTGGAATCACTTGGTGGTGGCAGCGACCGTAAATTCTCCCAAAACTCAGGGGTAAAACTGGAAAAGTGAAAAACGCACCAACACCTACTCAAGCAATATTATATAGTAGAGATTTGCTACTAAACCAAAACTTTAGGCCTGGTTTAGTAGCAAATAGGTCACAGGCAGAAAAAAAACTAAACGTGACAGATTCGCATAATTATGCCTAAATAAGGCAATGTTGTGCCTAAATGTTCATGTCATAGGAAAATCAGTAACTCACAGCAGCTTCTTTCTCTCAAAGAAGTTTTTCAGATGCCACAACTGCAACCCTGCCACTGATAAGCAGATACCAAGTGAGAGGAAACTGAGCCAAGCCATCCTTGAGTTGGTTTCCTGTTCAGTTCCTGCATCTCCTCCTCCCTGGAGGAATGACAGATAGACAATAGGATTTAAGAGTTTAGTTAAGTTATAACAAAATAAGTGTTTGTTATTCCAAGATAAACAAAGAATACCTCTCACGAAGGTAGAACATTTCTTCATGGATAGATTTGATCGTATCTTCCAGTTTCTTGAGCTCAAGTTCCATTGTCTTCAACAAAAAAGGGACATATTAGAGCATCTCCACCTGCACCCTCTAAATCGGTGTCCGGCACCCCCCAATTGAGACCCAATTGGGGGTGCCGGACACATGTCCGCCCAAGATTTGGACCCGCCCACAGCGGCGCCCCCCAAAGGCCCGCCCCCAACGGCGAGCAACGGATCGAACACCTTGCGGGCGGCAACTTGTCTCGGACGCGGCATTCGAAGTAATTAAAAACGGCACAAATTAAACTAAAACGATGCAAGTTACAAACTTAAACTAAGTCGTTACAAACTTAAGCTAAAACGATAGAAATTTAAATTAAAACGATAGCTAAATCCTAATCTAAACGCCGCCGCTCGGGCCAGCCTCGTCGTCGTGTACGGCCTTCTGGCTCTGGGCTAAGCGCGAGCGCACACGCCTCTCCTGCTGGAGCGCGCTCGCTGCGTATGGCATCCCTCGCTGCCGCCTGGCGCCCGGCATCCCTATCTGCCGCCGCCGCTGCCCTCGCATGCGCCTGCCTCGCCAGTCGCAGCTGGTTCAGCTCCTCGTGGGCCTCCCGCTCGGCGCGCAGCTGGGATGCCGCATGCGCTAGCTCCTCCGGCTGGGCGATGAGCTTCTGCTGCCTGGGCTCATCCGCCTAGGCGTTGAGCTGCCCGTAGGCCGCTCGCTCGGCGGCCATGAAGGCGTGGCAACGCTCGTCGCACTCCGCGCTCGCGATGGAGGCCTGGATGATGGCGGCCTCCACGGCGTCCCCAGCCGCCTCGTAGCCGAGCCTGACCTGGCGGCTTGCCTGCTCGTTACGCCAGCTCTCGAACGAGTTGGCGGCAACCACCTGGTCTGGCCACACCGGCGGCGGCAGCACCGCCTGCTCTGGCTCCTACTGCGGCGGCGGCGGCACCTCATCGAGCTCTAGCGGCGGCTCCTGGCCGGGGTACGGGTCCTGCACCGGCTCCTGCTCGTCCACATCGCCCAGTTGAACGGCTGTTCGTCGACGGCGGCCTCCTGCGTCGTGCCGTGAGAACGGCGTGCTGCCTGGGTGAGGGTGGCCCATGAGGTGGCGAGGCAGCGAGGCATGGTGCTCTGGGCTACGGCTGGTGTTGTGGTCAAGTGGCTACGGCGAGCGTCGATGTTGGTGTGGTGAAATGGCTGCACGGCGGGGGACTCTTTATAGCCGGTCAAGGTTGAAGCGGGAAACCGAGGCGGGAAGCGGTGGCGCTAGGCGGGAAGCGCCGGGTGGGTGAGCACGCGTCGCGTCGGAGTTAATGGCGGCGACACGTCACCGCCACTGCGGCGCTTGGGAAGCCGGGAAAGGTTGGGCGCTCAGCAGGCGCCGCCATAAATGCGAGGTGTACGGAGACGCATCGCCGTCCCGTCCCTTCGTCGCCTGCGGAAACGCGTCGCCATTAACGCGGGCGGAACGACCTCTTGCACGGCGCCATTAGAGCACATGTTCGCGCCGTGTCTCTATGACGGGTGGGCCGCACCTGTCGGAGGCCGTGTCTGCACCATGTCCGGCACCCCCGAGAGGGCCTCCAAACTTGGCGGCCAAGTTTGGAGGCCCTCTCGGGGGTGCCGAAAACGATTTCGCGAGGCCCGACCGTTTGGGGGGTGCCGGTGGTGAGCGATTTTGGCGTCCAGACCCCCATTGGGCCTTCGGGGGGTCGTTTGGAGGGTGCCGGTGGAGATGCTCTTATGACTTAAATGTGTGTCCCTATTTCTAAAGTTTAGTCCTGGAATCTGTATCTCGGAAGCATCGCCAGCCAAGAAAGGCTTATATTGAATCCTAGTCTCCCTAAAAGGTACTCCCTTTGTCACATAATATAAGATGTTATATCATTATGTGAAACCAGCGGTTCAAGTCCTAGACTTGGCATGGGTGCTCGCGATTTGGATTTAATCCATAATTAATCAGGGCTATATTTTTTAGTGCAACCTAAAGATCTATCGGTTTATTCTTTCGGAGGTGAGTGTATGTCCGTATTTTTGAGTGTCTACATTTGTATTGTGTTTCGCGATTAAAAATGACTACTGGTGTAGCAAATTATGTGAGAGCAAATGAAAAAATCCATACTCGTGAAACAAATCACGACAATGATGGAACAAAATTTATTGCACCATGAACAAAACATGACTACCGACGGAATTAAAAAAGCTCGACCAAGGGGAACAAACTTTGTGTGAGTGTGCGAAATCATGACTGGATATGGCAAATGATGACTTTTAGATAACTGGCAAGAGTCACAAATGTATAGACTTATTTCATGCGAATAAGAAATTTTATTGTTTCTACGAACTTGCTGAACCACAAAAGACGAAGAATGTCCTAAACGATGATGCCAATTGGAGGATGCCGGCTTTATTGTAATGAAAGCATGCTTGTAAGACCCGGTAGAGAACGGCACTAGCGGTAAAGGCCAGCATGACATGGACCTTTAAACAATATTCTCCTTGTTGCCTCATCCTTTATCAAAAAGAAATATGGGTGAAATTCAAAAAGATATGATTATCAAGAAAAATTTGTGAACAGACAAAAGATATGTGGTGGCACTAGGAACATGAAGGACATTTTTAATATGTAAAGATGAATGTGGGGTGCGCAATATTGAATGACCAATGTTGCTTATTTGCATACCGTTTCCGTCAGCGGTGTGGATGCGATCTCGCCTCTTGTACTTGTCATGGGTGGAGAGCTTGTTCAACTCTCTCGTGATGTGGTTGGATGCGCCCGTATCAGGGTACCAGTTGGTGTCAACGCCATAGGAGGCAAGGTGAGTGTTCTTCTCTTCACGATCATCGTCATCGGAGTCGTCACGGTCTTGATAGCGCCACCAGCAGTCACTCGCCGGGTGCCCATGAATTTTTCATATTTGGCAAGTGACATCAACATACGGGGTCGGAGCACGGCCACGGCAGCGTCTCTACCGCCATCATCGCACCGGCCACCCCCTCCATCACGGCGACCTCCATTACCGCCATCGCGGCGGCCTCCATCATCACACCTTCCTCCATCATCACGTCTATCATCACGTCGTCCTCCACCTCCATCATGGTGACCTCCGTCACCTCCATCGCGACGGCCGCCATCACGGGAACGCCACGGGCCGCCATCATCTCGGTGGCCTCCATCACGACGGCCACGATCACCCGAGCGCCCCTGCTCGTTAACGCCAAGGGGACTGTCACGGTGGGCAAGGTGAGCGGAGGAGGTGAAGAATTTAGCAGGTACATCATCTTCGTCATCGGAGAGCATCTCACGGGGCATGTCATGCGCAGCGATTTGGGCAAAGAGATCATCAAGGGAGGTGCAGCGCTGACCGCTCACAGCAGCAGCGACAGAATCATACGAACCATCTAGTCCGTTGAGGATGTAACCCTTTCATCTTGGTGAAATACTTCACGGCTGTCATCTTCTTCTTCTTGGTTTTGTTGAGGGCAGTCCGCAGGTGTGTAACCTTCGACCTCGAGACGGAGGTGAACATGGCGGAAATTGTGCCCCAGACTTCAGCAGTGGAGGTGTGCTCAAGAACATGTGCAAGCATCTCCGTTGAGAGGGTGTTGAGGATCCACCCCATTACCTGCTGGTCCCAGACGATCCAGGTGGAGTACGCGGGATTTTTATATAGTGCAAGCATCTCCGATGGGAGGGTGTTGAGGATTGATACGTCTCAAACGTATCTATAATTTCTGATGTTCCATGTTGATATTATACCAATTGTTACATGTTTTACATACACTTCATAGCATTTTTATGCATTTTCTAGGACTAACCTATTAACAAGATGCCACAGTGACAGTTCCTGTTTTCTGCTATTAACAAGATGGCAAATGGGGTGACCAGTCCCAATTAATTACAACTTTAACCGCTTAATTCTCTTCACATTTTTGCCCTGATTTATCAGTCAAGCAATGACAAACAGTGAAATATCTGCATGTGTAAACAAAAGAGAAGAGGGATGATCTGCCTTGCTGGTAGAAATAACGTCCTTCATGGGAGACGCTCTTAAAAGTCTGGTTGACAGGGGTCATATTGTACTTTTCAATCTTCTGATTCGTTGACAAATAACAAACATCTCCCAAAACTTATTTTTACTCTCTTTATGATTTCAAAAACTTAAAAAGCTCTAGCACATGATTTAATCCCTGCTTCCCTCTGCGAAGGGTATTTCTTTTACTTTTATGTTGAGTCAGTTTTCCTACTTCTTTCTATCTCAGAAGCAAACACTAGTGTCAACTTTGGTGCAACAATTTTTATATGCTTGTATATTGCACTCATTATATTGCTTTGTGTTGACAAATATCCATGAGATATATATGTTGAAAGTTGAAAGCAATTGATGAAGCTTAAATCTTCCTTTGTGTTGGTTAAATACCTTTTACTTAGAATCTATTGCTTTATGAGTTAACTCTTATGCAAAACTCTTTGATGCTTGTCTTGAAAATACTATTCATGAAAAGTTTTTGCTTATATGATTCAGTTGTTTGCTCATTATCTCCTTGCTAGCAAACTATAGACCATTGACCTGGATCACTTCATTCATAACATGTGCTTTACAATACTATTTGATCAAGATTATGATGGTAGCATGTCACCTCAGAAATTATTTTGTTTTTATCGCTTTACCTACTCGAAAACGAGTAGAACTAAGCTTGGGGATGCTTGATACGTCTCAAACGTATCTATAATTTCTGATGTTCCATGTTGATATTATACCAATTGTTACATGTTTTACATACACTTCATAGCATTTTTATGCATTTTCTGGGACTAACCTATTAACAAGATGCCACAGTGCCAGTTCCTGTTTTCTGCTGTTTTTGTATTTCAGAAAAGTTGTTCTGGAAATATTCTCGGAATTGGACGAAACCTGGACAGGACCTCCTATTTTTCCAACACGTACACGAAGTCCGAAAGAGAGACGGAGGCGACCGAGGAGGGCGCCACACCCTAGGGCGGCGGGCCCCCCTCCAACCGCGCCGTGGTGGGGTGTGGGCCCCGGGTCGCTCCAGCCGCCGCCCTTTCGCCTATTTATTCATCTTCACGGGAAAACCCTAGACACCCGAGCCTCCATCCACGAAAAGTTCCGTAGCCGCCGCCGTCATCAACCCTAGCTCGGGAGGGTTCTGAAGCTCTTCCCGGCACCCTGCCGGAGAGGGGAATCATCACCGGAGGGCTCTACATCACCATGCCTGCCTCCGGAGTGATGCGTGAGTAGTTCATCTTTGGACTACGGGTCCATAGCAGTAGCTAGATGGTTGTCTCTCCACTTTATGCTATCATGTTTAGATCTTGTGAGCTGCCTATCATGATCAAGATCATCTTATTGTAATGCTACATGTTGTGTTTGCTGGGATCCGATGAATATTGAATACTATGTCAAGTTGATTATCAATCTATCTTATATGTTATTTATGATCTTGCATGCTTTCCGTTACTAGTAGATGCTTTGGCCAAGTAGATGCTTGTAACTCCAAGAGTTAGTATTTATGCTAGATAGTGGGTTCATGCCTCCGGTAATCTGGGAGAGTGACAGCAACTTCTAAGATTGTGGATGTGCTGTTGCCACTAGGGATAAAATAACCGATGCTTAGCTTAAGGGTGCGCCGTTAGGTCTAATGCATTTGTTTACATTACGCACATTACTTAATGCGATTATCCGTTGCTTGCAACTTAATACCAACGGGGAACTCGGTATGACAACCTGGAGGTGGATTATTAGTCATAGACGCTGTTGGATAACGGTCTATGTATTTTGTCGTAATGCCCACATGAATATCATAGTAATCATCATGTCATATATATGCATTGTCATGCGCTCAATATTTTGTCAATTGCCCAGCTGTAATTTGTTCACCCAGCATGTTAGTTATCTTTTATGGAGAGACACCACTAGTGAACTGTGGACCCCGGTCCATTCTTTTACACTGATAATACAACCAACTGCAATCATTGTTCCTTTTCATTCTCTGCAATTAAACACTATTTTCCACACCATACGTTTAATCCTTTGTTTTCAGCAAGCCAGGAAGATTGACACCCTCCTGTTTCGTTGGGGCAAAGTAGTTTGATTGTGTTGTGTGCAGGTTCCACGTCAACAGCCGAACTCCCTTCCACACGCAAGTACTTTTCTGGCACCGTTGACAACCTTCAGAAGTGCTTCTTGCTCCTACTGGATCTGATAACCTTGGTTCTTACTGAGGGAAACTTGCTGCTGCACTGCTTCATACCTTCCTCTTGGGGTCTCCCAACGAACGTGTGTCCACGTCATCAAGCATTTTTCTGGCGCCGTTGCCGGGGAGCAAGAGGATTTCTGCAAGGGGAGTTTCACGCTTCCAATCTCTTTACTTTGTTATTGTCTTGCTTAGTTTATTTTTATCTTGTTTGCTTTATTTATCAAAAACACAAAAAAATTAGTTGCTTATTCGAATTGTTATTTTTCAGTCTTGTTATCATGTCTAGCTCTGCTCCTTTTTCCGTAGTGCCACCTGTGGGAGAAATTATTACCTTTAGACAAAAAGTGGGGAATCCTTTAGGAATGCCTGGGAGAGAATTTTGGAATTGCACAAGAAGGTGCAACATAAGATGGATTTGAGAGTTCTTATAAAAAATTCTACTATGGTTTATTTTCTGTTTATCAACATGCTCTAGATACCATGGTAGGGGAAACCTTTTCTGAGTTTGATACAATGAAAGCTCATAATATTTTGAGTGGTTTGTCAATTTTCCCAATGGTGGACGAAACTGGGATATTCACTAAGCTAGATAAAATAGAAAAGTCAATTGATAATTTAACTCTGAGCCATAATCTTAAAGAACAACCTTTAGTTGAGCTAAAAAATGATTGGGAACCATTCATTGAGATTAATATTGGTAATGAAAAGTTTCGTGCCTACTGTGACCTTGGTTCAACAATGTCCATCATGCCTAAAATGGTTTATGATCTATTAAAATTTGATAATATGGTTGATTACCCTGTTTTTCATTTTCATGCTGATGGAACAATCACAAGAAGCATAGGGATTATTAATGATATTATGGTCACTGTTCAAAATAAGACCATCCCTGTGAATTTCATGATCCTTGCAAAATCTCCCAACCATATTGTTTTAGGGAGATCCTTTTTAAAGAGTAATGGGGGTTTTATCAATGCAAAGTATGGGTTTATGAAATTTAATGCTCCTATCAATCGGAGGTTCTTCTTCCCGATCAAAAAAGATGACCCCACCGAAAGGTTGGGAGATTTTAATGTCTTTGGAAACACTTGATTCTTACTTTCTGCGCCTAGCTGAAAGGCGTTAAAGAAAAGCGCTTATGGGAGACAACCCATTATTTTATTTCTGCAATTTTTCTTTTTTTTTGAGTCAAGGAGTTGTTTACTTCTGTAACAATTCCTTTGTATCTTTATTTTATCGCATTGTTGTGCCAAGTATTGCCTCTAATAGGAAGATGATGCTAGATTTGGATTTCTGCGCAGGAACAGATTTCTGCTGTTCACCGTTTTACTTCTGTAAAATCACAGAAAAATTATTTAAATCTGCAAATTTTTGTGCGTGATCCTCAGATATGTACGCATCTTTCGTTAGTTTAAAGTTTTTCGATCTGAGCAACGTAAGTGCCTCGAAAAAATTCGTCTTTACGACTGTTCTGTTTAGACAGATTCTGTCTTTTATTTTTCGCATTCTCTCTTTTACTAGTGTTGAGTGGAATTCTTTTTTAGGGTGAAGAGCTTCACATAACATCAGTGGCAGTAGTTAATGTTAAAAGTAACGGTCATGTTTGTGTCCTTATAGAACATGTGAGTTTTTGATTGTGCACTAACCCTCTAATGAGAATTACTCTGAGTTTGGTGTGGCGGAAGTTTTCAAGGGTCAAGAGAGAAGGATGATATAATGTGATCAAGAAGAGTGAAGAGCTTAAGCTTGGGGATGCTCCCATGGATCACCCCAGCATATTTCAAGAAGACTCAAGCGTCTAAGCTTGGGGATGCCCAAGGCATCCCCTTCTTCATCAGCAACTTATCAGGTCATCTCTAGTGAAACTATATTTTAATTCTTTCACATCATATGTGCTTTACTTGGAGCGTCTGTGTGCTTTTATTTTCAGTATTTTATTTTTCTTATGGTCAACTTGATTGGACCCTAGCATTCTTGATTGGGAGAGAGACACGCTCCGCTTTTTCATATGAATACTCCTATTCTTCACTTATACTTGTTGAGTATTCTTATCTAGCTATTGCTATGCTTTTAGCTCCTGTTTTGCATGCATCTCTTATTCAGAGCTGTTAGTTCTTTTAAAGAAAGTACTCTCTTGCTTCACTTATAATTGTTTGGAGAGTTTATGTTGAAATAAATTGATTGGTGTTTGGTTGGAACAGAAAATGTTGCATGTGGTAGATGGTATAATGGAAAAAGCTTACATATTCTTGTAGATCACTGTATTGGATAATTTGATACTTGTCAATTGTTTTGAGTTATCAAGTAGTTCATGTTTAAGCTTTTGTATCATGTAGTTAAAACCTATTAATGAAGAACTACCGTAAAGCTCGTTGAAATTTGGTTTGCATGATTGGTATCTCTAAGGTCTAGATATTTTCTAGTAAAAGGGTTTGGTTAACAAGGAAGACAGTGTAGAGTCTTATAATGCTTGCAATATGTTTTCATATAAGTCTTGCTGTGTCGGTTGATATCCTGTGTTTGCTTCAAATAACCTTGCTAGCCTAAACTCTGTACTGAGAGGGAATGCTTCTCGTGCATCCAAAACCTTGAGCCAAAATCCATGCCATCTGTGTCCACCATAACTACCTATATGTGGTATTTCCTTGCCATTCCAAGTAAATTTTTCATGTGCTACCTTTAAACTATTCAAAAATTATTACTCCTATTTTGTGTCAATGTTTACCAAGCTCATGAGGACGGGGTGGATGTCTTTATGTCAACTGTCAAACAGACTTTACCACCGGACTAGCGGCATATACATCCGCTTATCCATTAATTTTGCAAAAAGAGCTGGCAAATGGGGTGCCCAGTCCCAATTAATTACAACTTTAACCGCTTAATTCTCTTCACATTTTTGCCCTGATTTATCAGTCAAGCAATGACAAACAGTGAAATATCTGCATGTGTAAACAAAAGAGAAGAGGGATGATCTGCCTTGCTGGTAGAAATAACGTCCTTCATGGGAGCCGCTCTTAAAAGTCTGGTTGGCAGGGGTCATATTGTACTTTCCATTTTCTGATTCGTTGACAATTAACAAACACCTCCAAAACTTATTTTTACTCTCTATATGATTTCAAAAACTTAAAAAGCTCTAGCACATGATTTAATCCCTGCTTCCCTCTGCGAAGGGCCTTTCTTTTACTTTTATGTTGAGTCAGTTTTCCTACTTCTTTCTATCTTAGAAGCAAACACTAGTGTCAACTTTGGTGCAACAATTTTTATATGCTTGTATATTGCACTTATTATATTGCTTTGTGTTGACAAATATCCATGAGATATATATGTTGAAAGTTGAAAGCAATTGCTGAAGCTTAAATCTTCCTTTGTGTTGGTTAAATACCTTTTACTTAGAATCTATTGCTTTATGAGTTAACTCTTATGCAAAACTCTTTGATGCTTGTCTCGAAAGTACTATTCATGAAAAGTTTTTGCTTATATGATTCAGTTGTTTGCTCATTATCTACTTGCTAGCAAACTATAGACCATTGACCTGGATCACTTCATTCATAACATGTGCTTTACAATACTATTTGATCAAGATTATGATTGTAGCATGTCACCTCAGAAATTATTTTGTTTTTATCGTTTTACCTACTCGAGGACGAGTAGAACTAAGCTTGGGGATGCTTGATACGTCTCAAACGTATCTATAATTTCTGATGTTCCATGTTGATATTATACCAATTGTTACATGTTTTATATACACTTCATAGCATTTTTATGCATTTTCTGGGACTAACCTATTAACAAGATGCCACAGTGCCAGTTCCTGTTTTCTGCTGTTTTTGTATTCCAGAAAAGCTAGTCTGGAAATATTCTCGGAATTGGACGAAACTTGGACAGAACCTCCTATTTTTCCAACACGTACACGGAGTCCAAGGAGAGACGGAGGGACGAGGAGGCGCCACACCATGGGCGGCGGCCCCCCTCCGCGCCGTGGGGGGTGTGGGCCCTCGGGTCGCTCCAGCCGCCGCCCTTTCGCCTATTTATTCATCTCCGGAAAACCCTAACACCCGAGCCATTATCCACGAAAAGTTCCAGAGACGCCGCCGCCGTCAACCCTAGCTCGGGAGGGTTCAGAAGCTCTTCCCGGCACCCTGCCGGAGAGGGGAATCATCACCGGAGGGCTCTACATCACCATGCCTGCCTCCGGAGTGATGCGTGAGTAGTTCATCCTTGGACTACGGGTCCATAGCAGTAGCTAGATGGTTGTCTCTCCACTTTATGCTATCATGTTTAGATCTTGTGAGCTGCCTATCATGATCAAGATCATCTTATTGTAATGCTACATGTTGTGTTTGCTGGGATCCGATGAATATTGAATACTATGTCAAGTTGATTATCAATCTATCTTATATGTTATTTATGATCTTGCATGCTTTCCGTTACTAGTAGATGCTTTGGCCAAGTAGATGCTTGTAACTCCAAGAGTGAGTATTTATGCTAGATAGTGGGTTCATGCCTCCGGTAATCTGGGAGAGTGACACAACTTCTAAGATTGTGGATGTGCTGTTGCCACTAGGGATAAAATAACCGATGCTTAGCTTAAGGGTGCGCCGTTAGGTCTAATGCATTTGTTTACATTACGCACATTACTTAATGCGATTATCCGTTGCTTGCAACTTAATACCAACGGGGAACTCGGTATGACAACCTGGAGGTGGATTATTAGTCATAGACGCTGTTGGATAACGGTCTATGTATTTTGTCGTAATGCCCACATGAATATCATAGTAATCATCATGTCATATATATGCATTGTCATGCGCTCAATATTTTGTCAATTGCCCAGCTGTAATTTGTTCACCCAGCATGTTAGTTATCTTTTATGGAGAGACACCACTAGTGAACTGTGGACCCCGGTCCATTCTTTTACACTGATAATACAACCAACTGCAATCATTGTTCCTTTTCATTCTCTGCAATTAAACACTATTTTCCACACCATACGTTTAATCCTTTGTTTTCAGCAAGCCAGGAAGATTGACACCTTCCTGTTTCGTTGGGGCAAAGTAGTTTGATTGTGTTGTGTGCAGGTTCCACGTCAACAGCCGAACTCCCTTCCACACGCAAGTACTTTTCTGGCACCGTTGACAACCTTCAGAAGTGCTTCTTGCTCCTACTGGATCTGATAACCTTGGTATCTTACTGAGGGAAACTTGTTGCTGCACTGCTTCATACCTTTCTCTTGGGGTCTCCCAACGAACGTGTGTCCCACGTCATCAAGGATCCACCCCATCACCTGCTGCGGCGGCGGCTGCTGAGTTTTAGGTTTTTTTGGAGCGGCGGCTAGGTCTGGGAAGAGGCCTGCTTTGATACCATGTGGAATTTGGTGGAAACGATCGTACCCCTTAGGTTGATCAGTTGCATGTTTATATAGTGATGAAAAGTCCATCATGTGGCACGTACAGGAGGGCGTATTCAGGTTGGAGTACTACTCCATACCCTTATACGTAAAAGTATTACAAGTCTTAACAATAATTGTGGTATTTGTCCGGTTTTCCCTAATTAACCAGAAAACCTTCTTCTTAACAAATTGATAGGCAAAGCTTTTGCCTCGTTTTAAACAATACTTTGCAGATAAATTGATGTAATGTGTCTAAATTAATACAAAATGTAGTGCATATTGGTCAAATTTGAAAATGTAATGCAAGTTGTCAACTTGTGACAAATGGGTGGTTCAAACAAGAATTAACTCTTATTCATCATCTTGACTATATAGTCCCTATTTCAACAAAAAAAAAAATGTTTTCCTCTCTTGGTAGTGTACTGCATATATGCCATTATCAACCAGGTCACACAGAGAACCATGGCATGTATTGAACCCTGAGTGGTGTGCCCAACTCTATAAAGGATTTGACTTGTTGTGAATTTTCTGTTGCATATATTGCTATCTGAATCCAACCAATTTCATTCAAGCAATAAATCCAAACATACCAGGAACCAAATCTTCTAAGAATAACGTTAACGAGGTGTACAAGTAATGTTTGGATCGAGGAGGAGGTCAGGAGGAGCACTCACATCGACCTGGCCCTTCTTGGCGACGGTGCTCCAGTCCTTGGCGGAGACGCCGCTGCGCCAGTCGAACTCGAAGGCGATGGTGGAGGGCGGGCGGTGGTCGGGCGCCCAGAAGTAGGCGAGGTAGTCCCCGGCCTCGGACGACGTGAAGGCGAAGTTGCCCGACTGCACGTTCTCCGAGTAGTGCAGGCTGTTGCCGTAGGGGGACGTGACCCGCAGCGAGATGTGGTGGGAGTCCGGGAGCTGAGAGTAGCCCTCGGGTTCCACGATGTGGTACTTGCCGACGGCCATGGCGCCGACCTTGATGTCGTCGGAGATGCACTTCGTGTGGCCCGACAACAGGTCGAACCGTAGGGCACCGGCGGAGATGGCGCCGGAAAGAAGGAGGAGGAGGACGGCAGGCGGGGGTGGGGATCTGGGACGCGGATTGCCACGGAGATGGAGGAAGGAGGAGGCGGGGAGATCGGAGAAGAGCCGTGGTGATCGGCAAGACGGGGAGGCAACGCAGCAACACCTTTTGTTCCAAAAGAATTGTGCTTAACAGTGAACACTGTAGCATATTTTCAGTATAGTCTTTCAACAGTTGTGATTTTATACAGAAGAATCGAGGGGCCATAGAAACATGCATAAATATTATATTGATAATCGCAAATGTTAGAAAAATTCATACTATTAATGTTGCAAAGATAATGCAACCGAAACTATATTCAGAGAAAAATTGGTACGGGTGGATGGTGAGACGAGGAAGAAATTAACACACTATTCTGCAAAATATAAGCGGTCTGGTAAAGATAAAAGTATGGTGTAAAGGGGTGTTGAGCAAAAATTCTAAAACGAATTCGGATTAGATGACTGGTGGAGATAATATTTGGACTCAAAACATGAGTGGAATTATCTTTTTTGGGCAACGCAAACTTATGTTCCTTTTCATTGTCTTAGGGCTTCTTTTGGTTTGCAGGATTTGAAAGTTCGGAAATAGTAAAAAACGCTGGAATAAAATGTCGTGGCACTTGGAATTCTACAAAAATCCAAAACACAGGAATCAACAAAGAAGTTGTTCAGTTGCACCAAAGGAAAACACAGCTAATTTCTAGAGGTATTGACTACATGTCATACTTGTCATAAACACGTAAGAATTTTTCCAAGAAGTCTCACTTGACATCCTATAGGATTTTAGTGTAAGAAAGTAATTGGAGAATTTATTCCTTTGGACCAAATAGACTTTACAAGAAACATGGATTGGGAATCCTATAGAATTCTCTTGAAAGCCTGCTAAACCAAAGAGGCCTTAATTTTGGTTCTTGAGTTCGTAGTCTTTTTTTTTTTTTTTTGCCCCTCGATTTTCGTCTAAGGTTGTGTGTCTCAGTGTGGGTGTGTGTGTGTGTTTTCTTTTTGCCTCTCGAGTTTGACACAAAGGGGGACGTTCACGGCATACAAGCTGTTGCCTGAACTGGCTAACAAGTATCAAGAGGATGGCAGGAACTGGAAACGCACAGGATTTTGCTTGAACTGACATTTGCTCGACTCTATTCCCGGCTAATGTCCAGCAGTTCTGATGGTCTACGGCACATAAATAGCTTGCCGCTCCGAACCGATGGAACACCCAGAGGCGAGGAGTTGAACTGGAGCCGCTCTGCCCAGTGCGCTCCCGTCTGAACTAGGATGGAGGACGCTGCTTATGACTGCGTTGCAAGGCCGTAAGTAAACCAACTGGGCCTGGAGGACATACGGCTGAAGCTTTGTCAATGCTAGTGGCGGAGGGAGTTTCTGAACTTAGATCCTGAAGCTAGGACTGCCTGACAAGCTACAATGCATCGTCCTGCTATGGGTATGGTGGTACGCGAGGAACAAAACAAATGCAGGGTAAGATGCTGGCCAGTGGATGATTCTGCAGCCTGTATCACAATCCATCTAGAGTTTGAGAAGTTTTTTCCAAAGAGACAAAAAGAGGCAGACGACCGTGAAGCTGCTGCTTTGTATACATGCCCTGGCATGCTCCCAGTCCAAATTTAAACAGATGCCCAGCTGCTGGCAAATGCTGTGACAATTGACCAGTACTGATCTCAGGACTTGGCACCAAATGCCCTAGCAGTGTTTGGTGCCAAGATGCCAAGGGGCGTGTTTGGTAGCCTGCAGCCAGTCGGGACAGGCCCGCTGGCTGCAGAACCAGGCTGCCTGTTTGATTGCCGTTTCCGTGGAGCCTGGCTAGCGCGCTGATTAAAGCACCCTCGGGCCAGGCCCGATAGGAACGGCCAAATCGCCGTTTCCACGGAGCCATGCCCTGCAGCTGCAAAAAGTTGCGCTGCTCATGCAGTCTCGTTCTTCCCCATAGCTTCCCCTCACTCTCTCTTCCACTTACCCTCTTCTAATCCTTGATACATTGCTCGGTTCGAAAAAAGCTGAACACCAAAATGATGTGCTTTGATGTTGCGGTTCCATTCTGGGACTCAATTTGAGCTTTCGTTAACCGTGTGGACCTAATTTCGTGTTCTTGTTTGAAGCTTTTTTGGACGAATTTTACAGATCTTGTCGCACACAGTTGACCGTTTGCGATTTCCTTCGAGTAGTAGCTTCATCTCGTCGTTCCACACGACTATCGTGTTGTAAGTTTTGCGTTTCGATGCTTGTAGATGGGTAGATCTGAGGATGCGTATTTAGACTGTTCTTGGTGTCACCGTCTTCTTCAACCTCTGATTTAACTCGTCTTCGTCGAACTCTGCCATCGCCATGTAGTGTCGTCGTCGAGCTTCGCCGCCGTCATGTGGTGTTGTCGTCGTCCAGCTACGCCGCCACCATGACGTCTCCTTGTCCAGATCCGTCGCTGCCATGCCGCCATTGTTGAGGTGTCCAAGTCTGATGGTAGGTGGTAACTTCACCCATGAGAAACTAGGTGAGGCTAATCAAAATCTGCATGTAACCAAACAAAGAGGAGTTGTTTGCCCGGCCGATGCGATGCGGGCAATCAAACAAACCACACAACACGGATCAAAGTGTGTATTTACTCAACATGGCCCTGGAGAGCATGCCCCCGGTGAGATGGGAAATTGATGCAGGCTACCAATCAGGCCCAAGATGGTTGCCCAGCCCCAAGACAGTGCACCTACCTTTGTGCACGATCTTGCTCGGCAAATTGGTTAATGGAATGAATCTGATTTAGAACTATAGACTGGAATGGACACTCACATCCTGGCATTTGAATTAAGGATATCAACCTTTATTGAAATCGACAGAAGAAGTAGAGGAAACAAATGAAACAATTTATTCGCAGTCATCAACTGAATAATCAGGAGTTCTCCATGAAATCTAAAGACAAACATGACCAGATAGGTTTCCATATTGAGGATGCATACGGTGCTTAGATCTTGTCAAGGGCCTGACCAATGTCATTTTTCAGGTCCTCGAAATCCTCCACTCCGACGCTGAACCTGATCAGGTTGTCCTTGATCCCGTAGATGTCTCTCTGCTCCTTCGAATCCCTGTTTATGAATCACAGTTCAAGAGTTAGAACTAAAACAATGTAATGTGCACAATTACTGAATGTCAATATATGTTCATACCAGTAGGACATGATGGCAGGCTGATCAATTATGCTCTCACAACCCCCAAATGAAGGGGCGTGGTAGGGTATCTTGACAGAATCAATGAATTTCCTAGTAGAATCGAAGTCTCCATTAACCTAAATACACGGTGAAATTTTGGTCAAAATGTCTGATATAGTCAACAAACATTGGTGCGATAGTGTTTGTTGATGGGAAGGACATCCCCTGACGACACAGCACCGGGTCAATGACATGTAGGGGCGCCATTGACTAAATTCCTCGTTTCCCTACCACCATAAAGATTTGTACTTCCACTATACTCAGACTCAGACTAGTTACCAGTATAACTGGTGGTTCGTCTATTGTAAGCCGGTTAACCAAACATAATCTTAATCATATCACAACGAAAAAAACACGAACACTGAGCAGGTGAGCCGGGAACGATAACAAAGCCTACAAAATTCTGAGAAGTGAAAAACAACTCTGGATTTACAAAGTCAACCCACACAGGAGCAAATGTGTCATGGTACATTGTACTAAGACATCAAATTACCTCAAAACTGACGACACCACCAAAGCCAGTCATTTGGCTCTTGGCAATGTGATGTTCCGGATGACTTGGCAAACCAGGATAGTATACACGTGCAATCTAGAAATATGAAATGAGAGTTTCAGTTAAAACAACAAAAACAGAGATAATCAGTAATTAGCTCTACAAATAAAAGAAACATAATCAGCACACCTTTGGATGTTCCTCTAAAAATTGGGCCATCCTTAGTGCAGTAGTATTCTGGCACTGAACACGGAGATGCAGTGTTTTCATGCCCCGGAGGATCAGGTAGGAAGCATTCTGATATCACAGTACAGTGAAATGTTAGAAGTTGGAAACAGAATATCAGAACATTCGACCATGTTATATAAGACGAAGACAGGATAACATGGGACGAGAACGACATATATCATTTAAATACGATTGAAATTGCTTTTCAACAGCGTAATGTCAACAATAATGTACAAGCACATGAGTCATGAGTACCCTAGTAGTCTATAACTAGGATCAAACCCATGCACTGCTACGGAAATACGGTTGTCCTTAGTTATACAAAATTTGGTATTAATACAATTACATAGAGTATTCTAGGAACGCAATATCATCATTCTGTGATTTATTGAGTTGAACATTTGGAAGATAAAATCCAATTCATTCAGAAATAAACTAGGAATACAATCTTATGGGTATGGTGTTATCTATGCAGGGAAAAGCGATTATGGCACTCTCATGTTGTAATAATCCTCATGATTGGAACAGAGTATGCTGTAGGAACACGTATTATAACAACAATGACTTCTTTTTGTCCCATGTAGAGCATGGCATCATCTAGAACTGAAAGATAATGTAGATCCAGTATTATATATAGTGCAACTGCAATCAATCGATCAAGATTTTTCCTTTCAGAGTAATTTGATGTATGCACAGTTGGAGGACACTACTATATGAGGCTTGTTAATACAGGGAGAGCCAAATATAACTCCTGGTATATAGTAAAACTTGCCAAGATTTTGCAACTAAAGCTGGTGAAAGCAAATACGTTTGAGAAAGAAATGGACAGAAATTGCACCAATCCAGCTTACCGGATTTAGAACACCACCAACTACATGGTGATAAATGCGGACCTTCGAAACTAGCTCGTCTCTGCCACTGATACAGCCTCCAATAACCTTAAAACAAAATAATCTCAACAAATGCATATCTTGATCTGTAAATAGAGTACTGCAAATTTGGTTGATTGACTCACATCATTATGGCCAGCAATGTACTTTGTTGCAGAATGAACGACTATGTCAGCACCTAAAGTCAGTGCCTTCTGATTGATAGGGGAGGCAAAGGTGCTGTCAATGCACAGCAACGCTCCCTTGCTATGGCACATTTTGGAGACAAGCTCAATATCAATGCATCTGAGAAATGGATTAGTAGGAGTCTCGGTGAAGAATAGAGATACCTGAACATATAGAAATCAACAAATTAGGCTACTTGTCAACGAATAGATTAGCACCAACAATTGGGTGAAGAAAATTGCAAAGGTAACACTCACATTATTTTTATCAAGTGCATCTTGGAGAGCATCCATGTCAGCAGGTCTAATAACAGTCATCTGGGCATCAAATGTATAACAAATAAGAATCGCACAAACTATACAAAAAGACGCAACAAAGATCCATTCTGATTAGTTAGTAAAATGTGCAAATCATGTTATTTAGTAAAGCCTTTGAAAGAATGTAGTTGCATTTCTGAATGGTGTTACATACTTCAACAAGTATTATATGTTATTGCAGTACGCATTTGGCTTCTATAATCTGGTCACATACCACATTACTCACCGCTACTCCCTCTGTTACCACATTAAGCATCGAGACTATCTAATCATATTGCTGAAACAATAACATGAGCTTAAGGATAGCACATATTACCGTAATTCCCCTCTTGGGGAGCTCAGTCTCCATGTAAATTCTTGTCTTGCGGTACAAATCTGTGGTGGTCACGATGTGCCCACCTGCAGGGACAAGTGTGCTGAGCATAGCGACACTTGCATACATCCCAGAGGCCACAAAGACAGTGGACTCGGCTTTCTCCAGTGCACTGCAGCATCAAAACTAGCAACTATCAAAAATCCCAATCAATGGAACAAAGAAAGCATAAAAAATACGGGCTCAGCTTCAGTGACTTTGAGGAGCTAAGTAGCCTCTTAGCCCTCTTATCAGCCCTCCGTTCTAGGTCGGACACACCAGATTGATCCAAATTTCAAACTCAAAAATTCAAATTGTTCATAAGAATGGAAAAAAATCATAAATGTTTGGATGACTGGTTTATGATTAAATAGGATCAAAAACATGAAAGGCTATTTAATCACAAACCAATGGTGCAAATGAAATGTACATAACAAAATATTTATAATTTAGTGGATTTTTTTCGTTTTTCTGAATAGTTTGAACTTTTCAGTTCGGATTGGGTCAATCCGGTACGTTCGATTTACAAAGGAGGGCTGATAAGTAAGAAGGCTAAGTCACGACTTAGATCCTCAAAGTCACTGACTGAAGCTGTGTCCCAAAATAAACAAACAGTACTAGCAAGAAGCAGAATCTAGATTTCACCTCATCTTCTTTTCCAAGGCCTCAGTGGTCGGGTTCCCATACCTCCCGTACTCAAAGCTAGCATGCCTTCCCTCCTAACAAAATGAAATTTTGACAAAAGAAGCGCAGATTTATCAAAACTGGAATCTAGAACACAGGATAGTACGTATCAAGGTAGGGAGAGCTTGAAACCTTGAAATCGATGAGCTCCTGCGAGCTTTTGAACCAGTAGGCGGAGGTGTTCACTACTGGTGTGGTGATCGCGTCAGTCGCGATCCTTCTCCCGAGCCTCTCGCCTTTTGCAGAGAAAACATCAAGCGGGTCAAAACCAAAAGGAGAGGTGTGCGGGATACCGCTAGATCTGACGGGCAAGAAGCGAGCGGGAGCGCGAGTAGGTTATTACCTGCGTGGACGGCGAGGCTAGCATCGGAACCGAGCAGGGCACGCTCGGCCAATGCGAGGGCGGACGGCTGCGCGAGCTTGGCGTTGGGGATGGCGCCAACCTCGGCAGCCGCCGCCGCAGAGGCGGCGGCGGATGCGGCCGCGGCGTGGGAGGAGACGCCGCGGGCGCGGCTTCCGCCGCCGCAGGGGAGGGGACGGCGGGGCGGTCGGACCAGGCGGCGGCGACGATCTGCGCGACGCCGATGTTGCTGCAGTTGCGGCGGGCCTTGGTGCTGAGCTGGCGGACGAAGTTGGGCGGGAAACGGAGGATGGTGGCGGAGGTGAGGGCGCCGCTGTTGTCGCCAGCGAAGGACGCCGGGGAGGAGAAGGAGACGGTGGCCATGGGGGGCTAGGGTTTGGGTGGCGGCGCGAGGCGCGAGCGCGAGGCGGATCGCGACGGAATCGAGGGGCCGGGGTTGGTGGGTTGGGTGGCGCTCGTGTGGCCTTTGGAATGGGGAGCGGCCTATTTGTAGTGAAATTCCCTGCTTTGGTAACTCGCCGCTAGCTACACATGCACATGCACCCGACCCGAGCAAGAACGGACGGATTTCAGCTCACGCCGCCGTACCAAAACCTGGAATCGGTGTGCGTACCATACAATACAACATGGAAGGAAAATATTTGAAAAATATATACGTGGTAATAAATATGATACTCCCTCCGATCCATATTAGTGGGCATAGCTTTGTCTAAATTCATATGTATCTAGTTAAGTATTTAGACTAGATACATGTGTATCTAGACAAAGTTGTGCCCACTAATATGAATCGGAGGTAGTACATTTTTCCTTATTGCGTGAATTTTTTCGCTCAGTCGTATATATTTTTCTAGTTTATTCTTGAGCAAATTCCACGTTTTACTTTTTTATTTTGTGTCCGTGTTTAACTTTTTTGTGTGTCACTTTTTACCCCTAACTTATGATGATGTGTCAAGTTTTACCTTATTTAGTCATTTGCCCCCTAATCTCACTTCATGGCCCCGCTATCGCTAGTCGCACTCGATACGCCTTCCTCCATCGAGAAGAATGTTCACGCGTGAGCGACACCCTTTGGATTCAGCCATGTCGGGCTATTCGCGGGTGACATTCCACCCATAAGGATTGCAACACCCATTATAGGCGTAGTTATTTCCGCCACCAAAGAAGTTTGTCTTTTCGTCGAAGTTGACTCGTCGCCACACCGATCACTGACTTTAGATACCACTCGGTGAGAGAGAGAGTGGGGAAATCCCGATTTAGTGTCGTGTGCTAAGTGACAACATAGTATAGCGAGGGAAACCACAAAACAACAGTATGTTTTTTAATTGGCAACGAAATCATTGTCCATATATGTCCGACTTTTCGTCACAGGCTAGGGAACTTCGAGAAAATGTTAAACGGGATAAATCTTGACACACCATCACAAGTTTTTCAAGATAAAAGAAGGGGGATGGACGGCTCGGGAGGCGACTCGGGCGGCGACTCTGAGGGGGCGCTGCCGTCGGGCCGTTTCTGGGCGCGCTCATCGGAGAGCTCCGACGAGGAGGACGTCGTCGAGTCTCCAAGCCCTGATGTGGGTTCGAGGTCGTGGAGATATTTGTGCAGCACGCCGGTCTCGAGGCCCGGGCGTGATCTGAAGACGGCGAAGTGCAAGAAGGGCGAAAGGAGGCGGGTGCAGGCATGGGCGGCACGAGAACTGGAGGATTCAGCTTTGTCGCCGGCGTGTCTACTGGATCGGCCTTCGCCATTGCCGGACTTCAAGGTTCCGGTGATCCCGCCGTCGGTCTTCACGCTCAGTGAAGCTTTTGATGCTGCGGAGTGGACGATCGTTCGTCGCAAGAGTAAGGTGAGGAGGAGTCCATCTTCGTCATCATCGGCGCCGGGCAGAGCACCGGCGACGAGCGGCGGAGCGGTCGCGGATATCACGGATCGCGTGATTGTCGGTAAGCCAGTTTCAAAATTTTCAAAATCTGCTGGTGCCAACGGGTACAAGGCCCAGTATGGCCTTTTTGGTTTTCGAGGACACATGCATGGCCACAAGGGCCCTCTAGCTTCCTCTTCAACTCGACCAAAAGGCACAAGGCCCAGGTCATCGGCCTCAGATGGGGTTTTAGGTTGCGCAGTCTGCAACCTAGGGTTAAGCTCCCAATCATTTCGCGTGCGGCGCCACTGAGGTGTCATCGATCTTTCGCGGCGGTCGTCATGGCTAACAGAGCATCTGGCTGCAACGGAGGTCCCCCCAATAACCTCCGGGGAACTGGACCTTACAACCAAGGTAATGGCCGTTCCTTTGTCAGAAATAATAGCGGATACCAGGGTGATGCTCGGGAGAATCCTGGTTTTGGTCATCAGCCAAATGCAGCAGGCCGTCCCAACAGTGGAGGATCGGGTGCACAAGGGTACCCACAGCAAAAATTTCCTGTGTCGGGACAGAGTCAGTATGAGCGTGGAGAGGGTAGTGGTTTTTCTCATGGGAACCGCGGGACGGATTTTGAACAGCGTGGCTATGGAGCTGGGTCAAGAGATTTTGGAGGTAATTTCGGCAACTTCAATGAAGGATCCTATGAGAGAGGTATCAGGCAGAATATTGGCCAAGGGGGCTATGGTGGAAACCAGAGGTTTCGGAACTCACAAGGAAACTCGGGTGGTGCAGGGAATGGCCGCGTGGTTTATCGTCCTAGAGATAGATCCACTGATCGAGCCCCGTTCAGAATAACAATGCTAGCTCAGTGAACCAACAAGAAGCTGGTAGAATTGATCAGGCAACTTCTCAGGGCACTCAAAATATTGCGCAAGGTTCGGTGAAGATGGCTGATCAGGCAGCGGTGACAGACACCCAGTGATACGTCTCAAAGCTAGTCTGGAAATATTCTCGGAATTGGACGAAAATTTACGAGGGCCCCATGTGCCGGAGTCAGATTTCAGCTGGAAAAAGCACCGTCAAGACACTATATTTCTGGAACTCTAAAAATATTTTCAAGAAGACAGAAGTTCCTATTTTATCAGAAGACGGAGTCAGCCAAAAGGGGAGGCTGAGATGGGCCAGGAGGGGCCCACACCACCCCTGGGCGCGGCCAGGAATCTCCAGGCGCCCTAGGGTGGTGTCGCCTCCTCGTGCACCGCCTCGCGACGCCCTTTGGACTATATATTGCCCCTGACCTAAAACTCACAAAACGATTGACGATTTCCCCAGAAAAGTTCCAGAGCTCCGCCGCCATCCGAAACCAAGTTTCGGGGGTCAGAAGTTCCTGTTCTGGCACCCTGCCGGGACGGGGATTGACCCCGGAGGCTTCTCCATCGACGCCACCGCCTCCATCATGCTCCGTGAGTAGTTCCCCCATGGACTACGGGTTCTAGCTATAGCTAGTTGGTACTCTCTCTCCCATGTACTTCAATACAATGATCTCATGAGCTGCCTTACATGATTGAGATCCATATGATGTAATCGGTGTTGTGTTTGTTGGGATCCGATGAATATTGAATACTATGTCAAGTTGATTATCAATCTATCTTATATGTTATTTAAGATCTTGCATGCTCTCCGGTACTTGTGGTTACCTTGATCAAGTAGCTGTCTGTATCTCCAAGAGGGAGTATTTATGCTAGATAGTGGGTTCATGCCTCCATTTAATCTGGGACAGTGACAGAAAGTTCTAAGGTTGTGGATGTGCTGTTGCCACTAGGGGTAACCCAACGATGCTATGTCCACGGGCATATGTGTTTGTTTACATTACGCATTTTACTTAATGCAATTATCCGTTGCTTGCAACTTAATACCAACGGGGGACTCGGATGACAACCCGGCGGTGGATTATTAGTCATAGATGCTGTTGGATAACGGTCTATGTATCTTGTCGTAATGCCTAATTAAATATCATAGTAGTCATCATGTCATATATATGCATTGTCATGCGCTCAATATTCTGTCAATTGCCCAACTGTAATTTGTTCACCCAACACTTGTTATTGGAGAGTTACCACTAGTGTAGATAGCTGGGAACCCCGGTCCATCTGTCATCATCATTGCTTTTCCGTCAACTCCACGCAAGCAACTATTTGCTGGTGCCATTGCTTCTGTGTTACTGCTACTGTTGCTCTCATATTACTGCTGCTTTCACATCACGTTTGTTACTAGTGCTTTCTCAGGTGTGGTGGAATTGACAACTCCGCTGCTAAGTCTTATAAGTATTCTTTGTCTCCCCTTGTGCCGAATCAATAAATTTGGATTTTACTTCCCTCGAAGACTGTTGCGATCCCCTATACTTGTGGGTTATCACCCAGCCAAAAGCCAAGAAGCAAGATAGGACCTTATGTTTCAAGTGCAAGCTTACTGGACATTTGGCGACTGAATGTAAGGCGGTCCTATGTATTTATTGTGATTCGGCACTGCATCCAGAGGAGGCATGCCCTCTACCAAAAATGCCGAAACCTAGAGCTCTTTTATATGGAATGGCAAAAGAGCGGCTTATGTGGTTTGAGGTAGAGAAGTCAGAAATTTTGCGGGAAAAGAATGAAAGTGGCAAGGTGGGAAGGATCAAAATTACAGAAGGTGTGATGTCAGCTCCACGGGTTTTGAAGGAGCTGGAGTGGCTTGTACCGGGTGATCATCAATGGGAGATTATGCCGGCGGGGGAGAATGCTTTCAGAGTAGTCTTCCCTACAAAAGCTGACTTGATGAGACTAAAAAGAATCAAGGCAATTGAGGTGGAAGGGACTGAGTTATCTATGCATTTCGAGGAGTGGTCTGCTAAAGAATTTGATAAGTGGGGTTTGTATGACGTGTAGATCCGAATTTCTGGCTGCCCGGAGACTTTATGTCGTGACTATCTAGCTCTTTTTGCGGTTGGTTCTCTCGGCGGGAAAACTAAGGAGGTGGATATGAGGTTCACTAGGGAGCATGGCATTGTAAGACAACGCATTGACTGTGCCAATCCGGAAGAAATTCTGAGACAAGTAGATTATTCTTATGATGGGGAAGGATATGGTGTCACTTTTGATATTGAGGTTGCTGATGGTACTGTTGTAGCTGTGGGTGATTTTACGATGCGCAAAGCAGATGAGGATGGAGATACACACCAGGATAGGGATGGTGATATAGAGAGGGAGAAGGGTGCTAAAGAGAAAAATGCTATGGTCGATGGTGGTACCAAACACAACAAATCTAGTGAAGCAATGGTGCCAATGGAAACCGATGACAAGCCAACGGATTCCACCGATCAGATAGGAGTGTCTGATGACCACATTCAGTTTGGCACGATTACAACACCTTGGCACTCACCGTTTCGGTCTGCTGGTCCTAAATCGGCCCAGTCTAAACGGTGGTATGAAATGGTTGAAGAGGAAGAAGCGGAGTTGGCTCGTTCTGCACCACCAAAGATTGGTTCTGAGGGTCTTGAAAAACTGGTTACGCACGAGCAACAGTTCACACAAAAGGTGGATGAGCACCACGAGCACACTGCTGCAGTGGCAGACATGTCGATAGTATCATTGTCAGAGGGAGGCACGGGAAACATGTCTCCATCCTCGCCGCTAAGGCCGGATGTCACAAACCCGACCAGCGCTGGGCTGGGGCAGCAGGGCGCAAAAGAACGGGTGGTTCTACAGCAGCCGTTGTGCACAGATGAGCTACAGCCTGTACTTGATGGAGTTGCGCAAGGGGTTTTGACTAAGGAGACTGGTGTTCAGAGGACTGTTGAGCTACCAACTGATGTTCATATCTCGCCTAGCTTTCATACTCCACCAAGAAACGCAAACAAAGGCAAAAATGTCCTAACTGATTCGGCCACTTCATATCCAACAAGTGGAGGAAAAGGCAGACAGGAGGGGACTGGTGTTTTTCTTGGAGGTCGTTACTCAAGGGCAGAGGTCATTTCTTTTGGCGGTATTCCTGAGGAAGCAGCTTTGGGTGTTCGTTCAAGCGGGTGTATAAGGGCGCAACCGAATGCCGATGATACCCAGATGGACCGGGCCAAGCTAAGAGCTCAAGCACGGGATCATTTCTATTCAAGTACCGATTTAGTGCATGCTTTCACTTTAGCTTCTATTCCTAATGAGGTAGTAGTTGCTAGGGCTACTAAACTAGGGGTCTCGTTAGGTAAATCTCCTAGTCAAATTGAAACTTCAGTTAATCATTTAAAGGACATAGATTTGGATAGGACTCTTTTTATGCTTAAGAGAAAGGAAGCCGTGGTTGATTCTGAAATCGAGGATACCGGTAGTTTGGTGCTGAATAAAGCGAACAAGCTCGTTGATGATCTCCTTGATGAGGAGACTATAGCACTCACGGATCACAAGGAGCCTACGGTTAAGATTACTAAGAGCACTAGAGCTCGAAACAAAAAAATTGTTAGGGAGGTCCCTGCTGTTCGCCGAAGTGCTAGGTTTAAAAAGAATAATTAATTTACTAATCAAAATGAAGGGTTGTTTCTGGAATTGTGATGGTTTTGGGGATACGGCAAAGCATTGGTTTATTCATGAATCTATAAGAGAACATAAGCTAGATTTTTTTTGCAATTCAGGAGACTGGTAGGGATAATTTCGCTGCTCCTTTCCTTCATTTTTTAGCAGCCGGTTTGGATTATGCTTGGTACTGCCTGCCGCCACAAGGGAGGTCAGGTGGTATTCTGGTTGGTATCAATGTTCAAACGCTTAAGGTTAAGGGGGTAAATAATGGTGATCAGTGTGTTAAATTTGATCTCACCTCGAAATGTGATGGGTTTGAGTGGCCGTTAGTTGTTGTATATGGGGCGGCTCAAGATGAGCATAAACAAGAGTTTTTGGCCGAGCTGGTTAGAATATGTGAGCAAGGGTCTAAACCGATGCTTATTGGCGGTGATTCTAATATTTTGCGCAGGAAAGAGGAAAAAAGTAATGATAATTTCAACTCTCGGTGGCCTTTTCTCTTTAATGCTATTATTGAAAGTTTAGAGTTAAAAGAAATTGACCTGTCCGGACGACAGTACACTTGGGTGAGTCGCAGAGATACACCTACATACGAAAAGCTGGATAGGATTCTGTCAAACATAGAATGGGAGCAAAAATTTCCTCTTGTTACGGTTAGGGCTCTTGAGCGTGCGAATCTGATCATACACCTTTACTTCTCGACTCAGGTGAACAAGCTCACCTCAGGAATAAATCACAATTCTCTTTTGAACTGTCCTGGCTTCGACAAGAAGGTTTTGTGGAATTAATTGCTAGAGAGTGGAATTCTGTTTCTCATGGCAAGTCTCCGATGGAGAGATGGCAGAACAAGATCCGCCACCTTAGGAGGTTCCTCAGGGGTGGGCTAAAATCTTAGTGGGGTGTATAAAAAAGAGAGAGATCGGTTGTTGCATATTATTGAGGTTTTGGAGGCCAAGGCTGATCTAAACCCTCTAGGCTCTAATGAAAGGGATGTGTTAAATGATGCCACTTCTAAAATAGCTTCTCTCAGGAGAGATGAGGAGGCTAAATGGGCACAAAGGGCGAAGGTGAAACATATCCAGGAAGGAGGGAATAATACCAAATACTTTCATATGATTGCAAATGGAAAGCATAGAAGGAAACGAAGATTCCAACTTGAACAAGATGATGGTATTGTTGTAGGACAAGAAAATCTAAAAACATACATCACGGAATTTTATAAAAACTTGTTTGGTGCGCCAGAAGAAAAAAAATTCTCAACGGATGAGTCGGCAATTCATGATATCCCACAGCTATCGGAGGAGGAGAATAATATTTTGAAAGCAAATTTTACATAACAAGAGGTTCATTATGCTATCTTTCAAATGGAAAAAAATAAAGCGCCACGACCAGATGGTTTCCCGACAGAATTTTACCAAAAATGTTGGAACATTTAAAAAAGGATTTAATGGAGATGTTTGGTGCTTTCCACAAGGGAGAGCTACCATTGTTCCATTTAAATTTCAGGACGATCATTTTGTTACGTAAGAAAGAGGATGCCATACAAATTCAGCAGTATCGTCCTATTTGCTTACTGAACGTCGTTTTAAAGTTTTCACAAAAGTGGCTACTAACCGAATCTCTAAAGTGGCTCATACGGTAGTAAGCCAACTCAAACAGCTTTTATGCCTGGGCGACATATTCTTGAGGGAGTTGTTGTTCTACATGAAACTATCCATGAACTTCATAGGAAGAAACTGGATGGAGTTCTTCTGAAAATTGATTTTGAAAAAGCATATGATAAGGTTAAGTGGCCGTTTCTCTTACGAATGAAAGGTTTTCATCCTAATTGGTGTAAATGGATTCAAGAATTCATTAGCCGTGGGAGTGTAGGTATAAGGGTAAATGATGACATCGGCATAATTTCCAAACGCTAAAAGGTCTTAGGCAAGGGGACCCACTTTCTCCTATTTTGTTTAATGTGGTGGCAGATATGTTAGCTATTTTGATCAACCGAGCAAAGGAAGATGGTCAAATAGGGGGACTAATTCCTCATCTAGTTGAGGGGGGCGTCTCTATTTTACAATATGTTGATGATACGCTTATTTTCATGGAACATGACTGGCCAAGGCTTTGAATATGAAGTTAATTCTTAGTATTTTCGAAAACTATCGGGTCTTAAAATAAATTATCATAAAAGTGAGATTTACTGTTTTGGACAAGCCAAAACAGGAAGAACAATACATACAACTTTTTGGTTGTGAAGCTGGATCCTTTCCATTTAAGTATTTGGGAATACCAATTCACTTCCGAAAGCTCAAAAATGGTGAATGGAAACCGGTTGAAGATCGTTTTGAGAGAAAACTCAGTAGTTGGATCGGGAAATTGTTGTCGTATGGTGATAGACTAATTCTAATAAACTCGGTTCTCACTAGCTTACCAATGTTCATGTTGTCTTTTCTTGAGATTCCAAAGGGAGTTCGGAAGAGATTAGATTTCTATAGATCAAGATTCTTTTGGCAGAGCGATGGTCACAAAAAGAAATACCGCCTCACTAAATGGAATATTATTTGCAGACCTAGAGATCAAGGGGGCCTTGGAATCGAGGTCCTAGAGTTGAAAAATAAATGTTTGCTAAGTAAATGGTTATTTAAACTGATGAATGAACAGTGAGTGTGGCAGGAATTGTTAACAAATAAATATCTTCATTCTAAGACGTTGTCTCAAGTAAAGGTCAAACCATTTGATTCTCCTTTTTTGGAAAGGATTGATGAAAGTAAAGGATGATTTTTTTAATAGAGGGTCGTTTGCGATTGGCAATGTCATGAACACAAGGTTCTGGGAGGATGCGTGGTTAGGTGGTTTGTCCCTCGCGCAACAATACCCTTTGATGTATAATATAGCTAACCAAAAACAAGTTTCGGTAGCTCAAGCTCTATCCCAGCCTTTGAATATCAATTTTAGAAGGACCCTAACAGAAAACAAGTGGGAGCAATGGTTACACCTTGTCAACCGTTTAATGGACATCAATCTTACAGCAGAGCCGGATAGGTTTGTTTGGCGTTTGACTAGCTCTGGGGTTTTTACGGTTAAATCGATGTATCTGGACTACCTGAATAGCCACACCAAGTTTCTTAAAAAGTATATATGGAAAATGAAAGTGCCACTAAAGATCAAGATTTTTATGTGGTTTCTTTATCGAAAGGTGATTTTAACTAAGGATAATCTTGCAAAACGTAATTGGAATGGCAACAAGCGTTGTTCCTTTTGTGATACCGAAGAAACAATTCAACATATATTTTTTGAATGCCCTTTTGCTAAAATTGTGTGGCGTATTGTGCATATGTCTTTTAATATTACACCACCAAAAAACATTACAAATCTGTTCGGCAATTGGTTAAAGGGAATTGGCAAGACAGAGCTCAAACCAATTCGAGTGGGTGTTTGTGCAGTACTATGGGCAATCTGGAATATACGTAATGATTTTGTTTTTAACAAGCCAAAAAAACAATCTTTCTTGCAGGTTATTCCGTTGATCACTCACTGGATTCGATCATGGTCCTACCTCCAACCAGCGGAGCAACGCCATGTTATGGAGTCTGGATGTATCCGGTTGGAGTATGTCGCCAAGGACTTCTACAACCGTGCTGGTTGGCGTTTTGAGAAGAGAATAGAGCTATGAATAATTACAATTGCTTTAGACTTTTTCGCTGGTTGATACATGTATCGACCCTTTGTGATCCGTGAATGTAATAGACTGGTTAAGACTTTCTTTAATAAATTAATAAAGCAGCCGTATGCATCATTTTGATGCAGAGGCTGGGCGTGCCCCTTTTCTAAAAAAAACCATCACAAGTTTAGGATAAAATGTAGCTAAAAATAGTATAGGATAAAGATCGTCACAAAATCACAAGTAGGAGTGAAAGAGTGAAATTCACTCTATTAGGAGCATATAATTATTAGTAGTTAAACACAATATTGCGATATTATCTTTCTTCTCTAGACGACATCTAGTGGATAGGAGTCTCATAAAGAAGGAAAATAGTAGGAGATGTGGCGACATGCACAAGATCCTCTTTGAGTTGAGGAATTTTGTACAGTAGGATTTAAGTTTTATGATTCTTGTCTATGTATTGTCCTCAAAGATGTGGCAGACATGGACAAGATCCTCTTTGTGTTGTAGACTATTGTTACTCTTTTTATCTATATAAAAAGGCATGCATTTCACGTGTTTCTGAATAAAAATATCAAATGCGTAAAATTTACACTCAAGAGTACAAAAGAGCTGCGTGGGTGTTCTTTTTTACGCTCGCGCAAACAAGAAACAGCAAGGTCGCATTTGGTAGCCAACAACCTTTTGGGGCTCCTGGAACAAAGATCCTCAGATCCTGGTGCGGTTACAAATGTTGGGTGTTTGGTTGTTTGTAACATGTCCGATGTGGTAACCTCTCATCATGAGTGGTGATGTTACCAAACAATAGCTCGTGATGCATCTCAAATTCATCAACAGAGCGGTGGTTCAATATATATATACCACCTCAAAAAAAAATACATATTTGACATCGGTTTTCATCAATTTCTAATTCATGATAGAGATAGGGTTGCATGCTACGTAGTACTCGTGCAAATAGGGCCTAAGCTAGGTCCTTCCGTTTGCGTGTGTCATCTCAGCATAACTGATTTGCTCATCTTTGTAATCATAGCCTAGAGACTAGTAAGCCCGAACTATAGAGACTAAGAATAAGAACATTATGGCATGTAGAGATCATCTTCATGTGAGCATAGTGTTGATTATGGGCTTGTTCAGTAACGCGTCGTTTTTCGGGTGCACCTAAGACTATGAACAAACTGAACCAATAAAGAGTAGTATGCTATCTAACCATTATGTGTGCAGTCAGTTTGTCCTCGTCCGTCATGAATGGTTATGCGCTCCTGACACCACGTTGTTCCTTCAAATTCTCTAAGCAGGGAAAGTTTAACCCATTTCAGTCTCCACTTGCTCGTTTGCTTATAAATTTGAATAGTGTTGACTGTAATCTCAATAAAGTCAAAAACATCATTGCTAACTCTATTAATGTGATATTCTCTGAATCCTCTTTCAAATCGGACCCCCTTTTTCACGAGCCCACGAATCCTATTCATTTGAAGCTTGCGAGCAAAACGAACCGCTTTCATGTTAGGGAGTGCATTCTCAGGCACCATGTTAGTGTGTGCATTCTCAGTTATCACTTGAAGTGGGGCTGCATTCTTAGGCAACATGTCAGGTAAGGCATTATGAGGTACCATGTCAAGCAGGGTATTCACATGCACCATGTCAGACAAGGGATTCGCAAGCACCGTGTGAGGCAAGGGATTTTCAGGCACCATGTCATGTAAGGGATTCTCGGACAACACCGAGGAAGCATACATATCGGGAGAGTTAGGCGCAACGGTGTCCTACAATGGTAAGCATGCATCACAATCAACATATTGTCTAACCTCATCCAAATCACTGTACACAAACAATCTAAATAACTTATTTAAGAAGAATGTTAAGCATGAATCACATTCAAACATATATCCTGACAACAAATCATCTAACCACATCCAAAATTCCACTACAAAAACAATTTAAACAAGCTACTTAAAAACAATGGTAAGCATAAATCAATCAAACATATCCTGAGAACAACCACATCCAAAATCACCCTACGCAAACAATGTAAACAAGCTACTTAAGAACACCGATAAGCATGAATCACAATCAACCACATACTCGCATGAATGGCAATCATCCACGGCAAATCAGTGAATCCATCGAAATCTACCACATTGCTAGCACATGCTCACAACTATAAGCTTACAAGCACAAAGGGCTAGGGTGTCTTACACTCACCGGATGCATAACATAGTTGGGGAAAGAGCAAGGAGCAGGTTTGTCGCCACCGTGCTCGTTAGCCCTGCCATCGCCAATTCGCCCTGGAGCTTGAAGTGCGAAAAAATGGTGGTTTTGAATTTGAGCGGTTAGCGCGGTGGCTGTAAATAGGGGGACAAATTAGGCGGGTGGTGACCGAATTTCTCCGCCGCAATTTCGAGATCACGCTATCTCTCCGGTGCCTGCAGCAATAGCTTACACACGACGTTGTCATGGTCGCACACGGTGGCGGATCTAGAATAAAATTGGTGGGGGTGCCAAGCTTAAAAATTTCCCTATTATACTTACTCCCTCCGATCCATATTAGTGGGCACAACTTTGTCTAGATACACATATATCTAGTCTAAATACTTAACTAGATACATATGAATTTAGACAAAGCTATGCCCACTAATATGGATCGGAGGGAGTAGCATATTTAGCAAACAATTACTCCAAATACTAGCATCATTTAGCAAAAATGAGTCCAAATATTAGTATCTAATTAAACTTCTATATTTTCATGGCACCCCCACTGGATACGTCCCTTGTCGCACACCGGGGAGTCCAACCCCTCGGAAACTGCCTAATCGAGCCCTTCCAGCAAGGCTTACTGGGAGGTGCTTTGTGGTGCTCGATGGCCTATCCGAGTAGCTCTTGCGGGCAACCGAACGCCGGGAATTTGAATCCAACGTGGCTGGTGTGTGGTGTGAGAAGATGCTAACTACAAAACGCACCATAGAAGTACGAAATTCCAGCAACTGAATCCTACTCCAAAACCCAGAAGATTTTGCCTCCGGCCGTGCAGGATGATACGAGTACGAGGGGACGTATCCAATTCTGTGGAGGAGCTAGGCACTACTGTGGTGCCCATCCACAGTGACACACGACAAGGCATGAATTGGGCTTGCGGGATAGTGTCATTTTCCTTGCGCACAACTTGTTGGCTGACTTGGACGCGTCTCCTTACAAACGAATAAACATACAGCTACCAAAATCAGGCCGCAGCACATCTAAACACTGTAACTACTCCACAGCTAACGCTTCAAAAAAGAAAGAAAAACACAGCTTTGCAATAGCCAATAACCACGCGAGAAACGCAATCGGATCGACGGCTAGACCCGGACGACATTATTAATTTATGTAGGCCTACATCACGATCCACAACAAATTAAGTGGCGATCAGTGAACGTTGGTTCAGCCTTATCAGGTAACCCAAAGGGCTGATGAGTGGCTGCCGCGTCAGCTCTGCATTGTAGGATAACGACGTAGGCGTCTTGGCATTCCCGATTTAACAAACTGCAACAGCAGAATAGTATTTGTTTCAGATGCGTCCACCCACCGAAACACACTCTCCTATCACGCGAAACAAAAATCACCGAAAGGCCACCAAATCCGACGATACAGTGAGCGTGGATTTCACGGATCTTTGTTGTGGTCACGCCAATCATTGCTCCGACTATGCCCTTTCGCGCCAATCATTTTCACCCGTAGCAAGAAGAGCAAGGAACGGATCGCTCATCTCTGCTTTCAGATGCCGCGCTGCATAAGCGATTTTTGGATCAGAGAGTTAGAAAACAGAGAAATTTTAAAAACACAGTAAAGGTAGGATTGCAGGTGCAAAATAGAGGATTACAAAACTGCAGTAAAGGTCATTTGGATGGAATACAGGAAAAGTGTCTCGATCATACAAGAATGAGTGTAAAAAAGAGGTTAGAGTGGATGTTGAAATTCTTATGGGATTGGGGTGTAGGAATGCAATCCATAAGAATTTTGGAGTTATCATTCCTTTGATCTAAAGGGATTCCTCAGGGGAAAAATCCTATGGATGGGAATCCTCCAATATTACTATGACAATCGTTCAATCCAAATAGACCCTAAGATGCCGTCAGATCGCATACGAGTGGCTCTTTCATTCTTCTAAACTATCAGGCCATCTCGCCGATCCTTAAAAACAGTTAGAGCAGTAAATATCTCGTTTTACTCTAAACTGCACTTAGCGGATACAAAAATATTTAGAGTAAAATTTATTCTTAAGGGGTGGTGGACTCTTAACTTTACTCGACGCGCCTCGGCTGCAGAAAAATTCTTTCGCCTCCGCACCGCTCACCTCGCCTTCTTCCCACCAAAAAAGATAATAAAGAAAATAAGAAAAGGAAAAAATAAAAAAGATAACAAAAAGGAAAGAAGAGAAACAAAAAACGAAAAAAAAGAAACAACACAAAATGGGCCCCAGTGGAAAGCGTTGCGGGCGATCGGGCGCAACAACTCGATTAAAGCGCACCCAGAAGGGCCAGCTTGCGGCGCTCAGTATTTGTCTTTTATTTAAGTATTGTTAAACAATCTCAAATAACTCGGGCAATTCCTATTACCGCATGAAGCAGAGCACATTGCGCTCTGCTCACGCACGGCGCTCTTGAAGTGGCGGAGACACGTTGAGACCAATGTGGGCCACTGACGACGCATGTTTTCGGAAAATCTTTGTATACAATCATAGCTTATAACGAAAAAAAATTAAAAACTAGTAAAAGCACATGTATTTGACATCACATATTTGAAATGACATCACAGTCTTCAAGTCTGGCTCCGCCACTGCGCTCTTGTGGGCTGGGTCCAAAACGTACATTTCGGTACTCCTGGCTCCACGTATTTTTTTTTGTTTTTCGCTATTTTGTTTCTGTTTTTCCTTTTTGATATTTTTGTTTTTTGTTTTCATTTTCTTTCTTATTTTCTGTTTTCCTTTTATTTTCTCTTTTTCTGTTTTCGTTTTCTATTTTTCTGGAGTAGAGACTTTTGGCTCTCGAGCTACAGTGCTCCCTCCAATTTAAAAAATTCGCAAATCATATTTATGAGTTTAAAGAAATTCTGAAAAAAAATCATGTGTAGCCAATAGTGTATCCCACTATCGTGTAAAATATCAACATCAAATACTTTGTATTATGAACTAAATAAAAATGACAAAATGTGGATCTAAATATGCCTATTTTCAAATCACTAAGTTTTACCATTTTTTATTATTTTTGTGTAGCTCATAATATAAATTAGTTCAAATTGAAATTTTGCACGTTCATGTGATACATCATTGGCTACACCCGTGATTTTTTTAGAATTTTTTGAAACTCACAAATATAATTTTCAAAAAAATTGAAGTGTAGGGAGCACTGGAGCTCGGGAGCAAAGAACACTTTCTGTTTTTCTGTTATAAATCGATGTTTTAATGTATTAGAAAAAAGCTTATTATTTTTTGTTTCGAATAACATATATCTTCATAGTGAAAAATCATTCAAATAATATAGATGTTCCTATTTTTGAAAAAATGTTTATATAACATAAATATTCTTATTGGAAAACTAGTCCATATAAATTAATTGTTCATATTAAAAAGCGTTCAAATATAATTAATGCTATTAAAAAAACCTTTCGTATAACATAAATGTTCATATTTGAAAAATCATTGATATAACATAAATATTCATATCTAAGAAAATTTGTTCAAATAAGCTAAATATATTAGTTTTTACATATGTGATCATTTTTATTTTTTTGGACGGATTTTTTTTGTTCTTCTTCTTTCACAAACGTGAACAATTTTTTTACTGTAAAAACAGAAAAGAAAAGGGGAAATAAATCAAAAAAGAAAAAATTACCTTTTATTGGGCCGTATTCCGAGCGGCCATGAAACAAAACGCAGCGGGCAGAGCTCATTGCGCCCCGCCTAACGCGGCAAATAGGCGTATTCCCGATTTAACAAAGTGCAATAGGAGAATATTTGTTTCAGATGCGTCCACCCACCGAAACACACTCTCCTATCACGCGAAACAAAAATCACCGAAAGGCCTTCGCGATGTGGCTGTGGCCGTGGCCACCAAATCCGACGACACAGTGAGCGTGGATTTCACGGATCTTTGTTGTGGTGGCGCCAAATCATTGCTCCGACGATGCCCTTTCGCGCCAATCATTTTCACCCGTAGCAAGAAGAGCAAGGAACGGATCGCTCATCTCTGCTTTCAGATGCCGTCGGATCACGTACTAGTGGCTCTTTCTTTCTGCTAAAGTATCAGGCCATCTCGCCGATCCTTAAAAACGGTTAGAGCAGTAAATACCTCGTTTTACTCTAAATTGCACCTAGCGGGATACAAAAATATTTAGAGTATAATTTATTCTTTAAGCGGTGGCCGACTCGTAACTTTACTCGACGCGCCTCGGCTGGAGAAAAACTCTTTCGCCTCCGCACCGCTCAGCCCGCCCTCTTCCCCACCAAAGAAGACAACAAAGAAAATAAGAAAAGGAAAAATGAAAAAATGAAAAATGAAAAGAAAAAGATAACAAAAAGGAAAGAATAGAGAAAAAAGAACAACACAAAATGGGCCAGCCCACGTGGAAAGCGCTGCGGGCGATCGCGCGCACCAACTCGCTTAAACCGCACCCAGAAGGGCCAGGTTACGCACCGATCTCAAATAACTCGGGCAATTCCTATTATCCGCATGACGCGAAGCACATTGAGCACCGCTTTACGCGCGACGCTCTTGCAGTGGCCGAGCCACGTTGAGACCAATGTTGTCAACTGAGGACATAGGTTTTCGGCAAATCCTTTGTATACAATCATAGATTATAAAGAAAAAAATAAAACTAGTAAAAGCACATGTGTTTGAGGTATTCATCACATTCTTCAGGCCTGGTCCGCCACTGCGCTCTTGTGGGCCAGGTCCAAAACGCACATCTCGGTGCTCCATGTAACATTTTTTTTGTTTTTCGCGATCTCGTTTTAGTTTTTTTGTTTTTCTTTGACAGGTTTTTTTTGTTTTCCTTTTTTATTTTTGGCTTTCATTTTATTTCGTTTTTTCTATATTAATTTTAGTTTCTTTTATTTTCTCTTTTTCTATTTTCATTTTCTATTTTTATGTTATAAATAGATGTTTTTATGTTGTAGAAAAAAATCTTACTCCCTTCGTTCATAGATGAATGGTGTATAGTTTTCTGCACATGAATTAAAGTAGGTTCATGGAGGGGAAAAAATCTTACTCCCTTCGTTCATAGATGAATGGTGTATAGTTTTCTGCACATGAATTAAAGTAGGTTCATGGAGGGGAAAAAGTTTATATTTGAAAAAATTGTTCATATAAATTAATTGTTCATATTAAATAATCTTTTGTATAGATTAATGTTATTTTTGGAAAACCCGTTCGTATAACATAAATCTTCATATTTGAAAAATCATTCAAATAACATAATATTCATATTTAAAAAATTGTTCAAATAAGATAAATATATTAGTTTTTACATATGTGAATATTTTTTATTTTTAGGGCGATTTCTTTTCACAGAGGAAATAAATCAAACAAGAAAAAAAAATATTACTCCGTTGCACAGTAACTTTTATTGGGCCGCATTGCGCAGCAGGCGGTGCGCATTCGCGCACCGCCTAACGCAGCAAATAGGCGTACCCACTAACTTGGTCCTACCTCCGTTCCGTACCAGACCTCTCAATCCGATTCTTCTTAGAACATTACCCCGAGTCGGCAACCAGACCCGAAACACGATATTTTTTGAAAGCCCACATATATTCAACAGAGTACCACATACAACGTACATAGTACAAATACAGAAAACAGAGTACAATACGCAGGGGATACAGAACCAGATCCGACATCGGCAGCTCCACCGGCGTCGACGACGAAGATCGCCAGCCACCTTCTAGCCACAGCCCGAGGACACCTTCTTCCTTGAAAGACGCCGCATAGCCCGCCCGCCGTGCCGCGGCGGAACTTCTGCCGGTGAACGAGCACGGCAAGCGCCCTCCCGCACCAGCAACTCCTCCTTGCCTCAGCCATCTTTGTTTCCGACGCAGACAGAAGCCGCCGACGTCGTCCAGCCCTGAGTTCCAGCCGCCGAATCCGCCGCCACCACGGATCCGACGGGAGGCAAAGGAACTCGAGCACCGCACCGGGCCTCGAGCACCTGCAAGTCGAGCGCGACGACGACGAGCCCCGAGGAGCTCCACCGCCGGAGAAGGCCGCACCGACACCAAACCACCCGCCACCAGCACCACCTCCTCCAAGGTACCGCCGGCGGGAACTCCACCCTACCCTACCATATGTACAAGCCGGAGCTGGGGATCCCCCACCCTCCCGCCGCCGAAGCGGCCGACGGAGGAGAGGAATCCCACGGCTCGGCGGCGAGCACGCGGTGGATCGACGGAGATCGCCTAAAAATCGCCTTTCGCCTCTCTTCAACAGTGACGGGGAGGGGATAAGGCCGAAGCGTCTACCCGAAACACGATCTATCGTCGTGAGTTACCCATATAATTCCGTCCAAGGTTTGCTCCTCGTTCCAATTCACCAAACTACTTGCGGCCACAAGAACTCGATCTGCCGCGGTTGCGCCATCGGGATCGAACAGGAAAAAGGAGCGGCAAACGAGATCGACGATGCCGGCAGAAGCGGAACCGGCCGTGCTACCCGACGACGCCCTCGCGGAGGTGCTCCGGCGTCTGGCGCCGCACACCGTGGCCGCGTGCCGGTGGGTCTGCAAGGCGTGGCGCGACACCATCGACGCGCGCCTGCGCCGCAACCTCCTCTCGCACTCGGTACGCGGCATCTTCATCAACTACACGGTGCATTCCTACTCCGAGTTCTTCTCCCGCCCCTCGACGGGCCTGGCGATCTGCGGCGGGCTCGACTTCCTGCCGTGCCAGGGCGTGAAGGTCACGGATCACTGCAACGGCCTGGTGCTTTGCCACGATTGGGAACGAGAGTACGTCCTGAACCCGGCGACGCGGCGGTGGGCGCGTCTGCCGCAGCGCCCTCCGCTGCACACGCCGGGATTCGACCAGACCGCCTACCTCGCGTTCGATCACGCCGTGTCGCCGCACTACCAGGTCTTTCTGATCCCATGCGTGCCGGCAGACGGCCGCAAATTGGAGGATGACTCGTTGCTTCAATCGGAGTGGCCACCGGCGTCGTACGTGATGCATGTGTTCTCGTCGATGACTAAGCGGTGGGACAAGATGACGTTTCTCCGCGAGGGGGAGGCTGCGGGGATTGCTTCTGACATGGCTTCGTGGTTTAGGGAGCAGTATCTCGCCGTCTACTGGAGAAGCGTGCTCTACATCCATTTCCACAGCGGCTATGTCATGAGGTACATACTCTACTTACTCATCGGTCGTCATTTCTCCTTTAACAATACTCCTATATGCTTTGCTTCACTTAGGTTGTTGTTATTAATTCGTTCTATCCTATCGTGTATATTTTGCAGAATATCCTTGTCAAATCACAAGTACCGAGTAATTCAACTGCCGTGCAAAACTCGAAACCATTATATAGGGAGATCAATGAGAGGGGTGTATTGCGCATCATATTACAATGGACTTCAGCTCTGGTATCTCGATGAATCGTGCGGTCAAACGGAGTGGGTGTTAGAACATGTTGTAAATCTTAAGACATCTGCACGTGATCAGGACTATAATCAACAAACCGGGAAACAATGGGTTATACAGGATGTAAACTACCGCAAGCACCGGGACGGCCTTTACCGCGGTCGAGATCAACATGTAAGCCATGAAGCGCCGGTGGAAGAGAAATATGACTGGAACTCTGACGAGGATAACATTCTCGACACTGCAGATGTTGATAATCGCTACACCCAACAATATGAATTTCTTGGTTTTCATCCTTACAAGGAGACTGTTTTCTTGATTTTATCAGTGAAAAGAGGAGTGGCCTATCATTGGAATACCTCGAAATTTCAGGACCTGGGCAGTTTATATCCAACAGAATACGACAGCGTCGCCATGGCATTCGCAGGAATAGATATATTTTTTCCATACACGCCTTGCTGGATGCACGATTTTCCTGGAAACGAATTGGACTCTCGGCTCAAAGATGAGGAGCTACTTGCAAGAAAGTTTGAACCTCAGGTTGAAGATGACCCCAACTTCACCTGCACGGATGCGTGGGAGCTGCCCAAGCTCAGGGGGCGTGCCAAGAGGGTTAAAGACTCTACGGCCAAGGTTCACCGAAGACTCTACAACCAAGGTACAAAATGGGGTATAAGTGGGACAAGTGGGTCTCGTTTTCGAATCCTTGGAGCAGGTATCTGAAAACAATTTGGAACATCAACCTGAAGATGAGCATGTATCAGACAGCGTAGTCGTGTTTGAGGCCAACTTGTTACTTGTTGGCACAATGGAGAAGAAAGTTTTAGACCCTGTTCTTGTAAATCGTACGGAGATTGATCTCTACTGGCAAGTAATATGAGTGACGAAATAGGTCGTAGCCCCGCTATAGTAATATGAGTGCCCATTTCCAATTTTGTTTTCTTTAATTAAAGGTGTAATGGAGTGATGAGTCAGAGGCTCAGAGCTTGCCGACGGTTGAGATCCATCTGTCGAGCATGGCAAGGCACTCCTTGGGACGATACTCAGGCGCGGTGTGGCCACCGCCCTTGACGGTGGCGAAGGTGAGGTTGTAGGCGTACACTGTGGTGAACCCTGCGACCTGGCCGTTGGCGTACCATGGCCTCCATGGCGCCACCACGGGGTAGCCCAGCGTCCTGATCCACGCCTGCGTGCCCACGAAGGTTACGTCCATATCGTGGTCGCTGTTGTACACCAGGCCCCGGTAGCCACGCCGCGTCAGGTTGCCGTGGTAAGGTATTGTGCTGCGCAAGTCGTGTCTGAAATGCGTCAGCGTGGTGCACCGGCTCCACGCACCGTCGGATCCCTCCCTGATGCCCAGCGTCTCCCTCACCTCGGCGTCGTCCGCCCAGATGTACGACAGTCTGTACCCGTTGTCCCGGCACTCCACGGGAGGCGCAGCATGTCCTGCTCCTGCACCAGCATCCTCGCTGACCTTGTTGCCGAGAAGATGTTGGTTGTTGCAGTTGGGGGCCGGAGCGCGAGGCCGCACATTGGCTCCAGGATGTGCACCGGGTTGTTGAACCAGGTGGCCTGGTTGATGTCTTGTAGCGCGTTGGCGCACTGCGCGTTCCTCGGTATCGTGACGAATTCCCCGCGGCAGCTGCCCTGCGCCGCCTCGTAGAGCTCGTCCGAGATGAGCCCCATGCCGTGCATGAAGGGTACCTTTCCGCTGATGTCGTACTTGTCGTCGATGGTAGCAGGCCTCCCTCGGGATGGTTGGCGATCTCGAGCGCGGTGACCGGGACGGTGTAGCCGGAGTAGGAGTCGCCGCCGATGTAGAGCGGGTTGGAGGCGAACTTGGGGTGTTTGGCCAGCCATTTCTGGAGGAATATCCGGAGCTGCCTCCCGGTGCCGGTGAGGCTGACGTTGAGCCCCTGTTCCTCCCGCGCGTAGGAGAAGCCCGTCCCCGCGGGCGCGTCCAGGAAATTGACGTTGCTCACCTTGGTCCACGAGTCCTCGAAGTAGACGAGGTGTGGGAATCCCTCGGTGTACCCGGCGACGTCGAACTTGAGAGGGCCCCGGCGACGTCGAACTTGAGAGGGCCGATCTCGAAGAGGAGGGCGGAGCAGCCGGGGCCGCCGGTGATCCAGAGGATGAGAGGGTCCTCTTGCGGGCTGCGCTCCGACTGGATGAAGTAGTAGAAGAGCTCCGCACCGTGCGTCTTGTCTACCTCCACATAGCCGGTCTCCAGGGAGAAGGGAAGAGGGCCGTCGAACCCCTTGACGTGTGTGATGATATTTCTCTCCATTGCCGCTGCCGCCGCCGCCGCCGCTGTATCTAGGACTACGAGGAGCAGCAACAGCTTGGCCATGTCCATCTCGAAACAAATCAATTGGTTGGACTAACGGCGCCGGTGTCTGTTGTAGCGCAAGTAAGTGGCAACGCAGTCCAGTTGTATATGATATCTCTGCCGGCGCGCCGCCGCCCGCCGGTGCATAGAAACAACATGTTACCTGGTACTATCGAAGTGTGGTGAAAAGGGTCCGTTAAATCGACCAAGCAATTGAGACCTTGATTCTATCGAGAGGGTACGCTGCAAACGACATACAAATGTGATCACTGATCACGTATGCTACCTGGTTTGTTTTGGGAGAGTCGGATCGACATCATACGACGACGCAGTTTCTACGCGACTCCAAAGATACAATTCTAAGTTTCTAACCCTTTTTTCCCTTTAGTCTCCCAGCCAAAGTTCTATTACGTTTGATGCCTCAGTCTGTGTCAATTGTTCTTCTGACCTGAACTGTAAAAAAACATACTCCAAAGGTATTTGGTTTGGTCCCAAGTCCAAACAAAAAACGCTTTTATGACATGGTAATGGCAGCTTCTCAAAAAATTACTATGGCACTATGGTAGCCGAGTAACACAAAAAAATTACTCGAGAAACTGGACGTGAAAAAAAGCCAGAAATGTTGATGTTTTTCTTTTATAAAAAAACATCTAATTCGAAAATAAAACGAGGAAACCCTGATTTTATAAATTTATTATAACAATGAAAATAAAAAAACAATTTTGGATTTGTAAATTTTTATAGAAACAAGATGTTCGATATGAAGATTGACCTTAAAAGTTCAGAAAATGAGGAAAATACCACAAAGTTTAAAATAATTAGAAGAGCTAAACTTAAGCATAACTAATAGTCAAGGGACCTAGCTTAGTCAACAAAAAATATGGCATTTATGTTACAAAATTAAAAATATTATTCATTTGAACAATCTAATTATTGAAAGAAAGAAAAATATGTAGTCAAAGCTCTAAAAGTTTAACTTTGGTCTTTCCATATCGCCATGTCTTTAATTTGTACTATTATGTTACCCATATGTCGTACAATGGGAAAACAGAGGAAAAATTATTTGATTTGTTCTGTCAGGATGAGATGAGAGTATACGGCCGGCGAGGTGGGTGATGAAAACTAGGGCGAAAGGGATCTCCAAAGGGTGACAGTGGTGGACAGGATATGTATGGCCCGGATCACGACATGCATTTGTTTGGCTTTTGTGTCATTTTTCTCCTTCCTAGATTGGAGAAGCTGCCGGCTACCAACGTACCTAAACGAGAAAGGCCAGAAGAGACCTGATGGCTGAAACCGAATCATAAATATCTGATTACCAAACAAAATCTTCTCCAACCATACGGTGGAGAAATTACAACTAGACTAGAATGGATAACAATGAAGACCAATCCTGACGAAACTATAATTCATATTCGGGACTAACCACAGGATTAGCAACATCTAAGGTAGGATTTCAATATTCTCGCCTAGGTTGTCTCGCTTCTGCTACTGTAACACGGATCTGTCTCCCATCCAGGTCCTGTCGAACAGAAAGAAAAAAGAACTCATTTAGCACCATGCTGAAAACAATAATGTGAAAGGCGTCAGAAACCAGCTGAATGAGTGAAAACTCACAGTGCCATCGAGATTAGATACTGCTTTCTCAACTTCATCACTGGAACCATATGTGACGAAACCAAATCCCTTGACCTCCCACTCTCTCTGTCATAGATAACTCTAGCTCCCAAGACACTCCCTTGCTTATTGAACAAGTTTGCAAGAGATGAGTCATCAACATTCCAAGAAAGGTTACCCACATAGACCCTGTTGTCCCCGCCACTGGGTGGCCCTCGTGAGGATTGCTGCCTGAATCCGCCGGATGAGGATTGCTGCCTGAATCCGCCAGATTGCTCCCTGAATCCTCCAGATTGCTCCCTGAATCCTCTTGGTGAGGACTGGTCCCTGGGAGGTGGTGGCCCTGAATTCACCTTCAAAGTTCTCCCATCAAGTACCTGTTTTTAGGGAGGAGATCAGCCAATTACTCAAGCATACAACTCACATCCTAGTATAGAAATTATACAATTATGTCGAGCAGCAAAAGCCAGACTAACAAACATTTTTGCTCAAGGCCCGACTGGTTCACTGTTTATTTTCCCACCCGGAGCAAAACGACGGATCGATAGTGGAAAATTTATGAACGTGTTGACGTCCATGTTTTTTCGCCACCGTTTACGGGCCAAAAACAACGAACCAATCACGGCCTAAGACTTTAAATTGTACTCAGGAAGAAACAAGAGGCTAGCACTGCAGAACCAAGTAGAAACAGAGCAACCTCAAGCAATCAGTAAAAGCTCTACAACATATGACCAATAGAGGATGAAACAGAAGTGTGCAACATTTCTAGCAAGTTCACCTATTAACATGGAATATACGATACAGGTTAAGAAACAATGCTTTAAGGGCATATATGTGTGCTCACATAGCCATTGAGCTGCTCAACAGCCTCCTCAACTTCTTCAACAGTAGACATAGTCACGAACCCAAATCCACGGCTTCTTCCAGTCAATTTGTCATAGATGACCTGTGACAACAAAGCAAAGCAGTTTAGCATTCTACGATTCTGCAATAATCAATCAGAACGGAGTGGAGTTCTAAAAATGGACACCCAGATGCTAATTTGGACTTTTGGCAAGGCATAGCTCATTGACTAATCTATGAGCACCTTCTTGCGTTCTTATACATCATCACCGGGTAGCAACAGCACATGATGAAAAAATATCAAGATTTTCGTTCTTCAAAGACTAATTAGTTAGAACTGTGAAGGAACCTTTATGACTGAAAGGCCCAATTTTTCCCTGAGTTATACGAGCACCATTCCCCGTGAACTAAATGTAAAGCACAAAATTATGTAACCAAGCGGATGGCTCCACCGACAGACACCAAACGACCAAACCATTTCTAATTTTACAGACCCTAAACTTCCCATGAGGTACGGATTTACCATAGAAATGAATCAGTACCCAGAACGTAATGAGACGGGCAGCAGGAATGGGGCAAGCAATGTATATACCTCGACCATCTCGACGGAGCCGGCCTGCTCGAATAGGCCGGCTAGCTGGGCGTTGTCGACGGTGAAGGGGAGGTTGCCAACGAACACCCTTAGGTCCTCCGAGAACTCGGCGGAGGACTCCTCCGTGTCGACATCGGACGACACGGCCACGGGCAAGGGCGCGAGCGAGTGCCTCCAGCCCGTGGCGGCGAGGGCACGGAGCTGCAGGAGCTTCGAGGGGAAGAACGCGGACGGGACCGTCTTAGATGCGGAGGAGGAGGAAGGGTGGGAGAGGAAGTGGGGGGAGAGGGAGGTGGAGAAGAGAGTGGCCGCCATGGGTGGGATTGAGAGGATTGGGTTGATAGGGTTTTGGGGATAAGGGTTCGGGTCGGGGGAGAAGTAAGGAGAGCCGAGCCGTGGAGGGGTTTATATTAGTGCTGGACTAACGAGTTGCTCGGATCGTTAAGGCTCGGCTCGTTATGGCTCGTGATCGTTAAAACTCGGATTGTTAAGCTTGTTGAGGATAACGAGCTAAATTTAAAGATTGGCTCGGTTCGTTATATGTTCGTGAGCGCTCGTGAGCAGCTCGTTAAAACTCGTTAAGAAGATGTATCAGGATATTCAGCTAATTTAAGCAAGCTATCGAGCAAGCATCAGGGCAACATATTTTGGACATAGATATACTTATAAAAAAATGCTGACATGCATCTGTCAAAGACCTACCGTGTGCAAAAATACTTAAAAGATGCAGATTTGCAGCCTACTGCCACAATTTGTCCTACTGGCACGTTGCTAACGAGCTTAATGAGTAGCTCATGAAACTCGTTACTTTGATTGTTTAACTCGTTAGTGTTAACGAGCTAAAATTGCTGCTCAACTCGGTTCATTAAGAAAACGAGCCGAGCTCAAACGAGTCGAGTTACCAAGCGCTCATTAGACTTGCCGAGCTTCGAGCTTTATGTCCAGCCCTAGTTTATATGGGTTCTTTGCTGCCAACAGATTGATAGCTCAAACCTCACATCTTATTTTTCCATTGAAAAGTTCAATGCACACCCACTCTATCTCTTTCTACTCTCTCTCCTCATTCATGCAAAATTCATGTGTTTGTTTCATGTGCACCATCCAAAGTTATCTCTTACAAAGTTTATGTGTTTTTGAAATCATGTAGAAATTGAACTGTGTGACATCTCAATCTTTTGTTTTCCCGAACGTTTTGAAAATCCTGCAATCCAAATAGTCCCTTAAAAAGCATATTATCCTATCGAACACTGAACCAACTCGAAAAGCTGATTAGAAATGGAGCCTATTGGCCTGGTTGCGATGGATCTTTGTTCCCTCTGGTGTCCGCTTCGGCAGTGCTACAGAGGTGCGGCCGAGATGGTGTGAGTCTAAAAGACTTCCAAGGGTTTATTTGCCCGAGGTTTCTTTCTGTATTTGTATGAAAACACGAGTCACTGCAATCTTCTCGTTCGGGTGGGGTGTTACATGTTCTGCAACAAACACTTTGATATATAAATGGGATATGTGAGACCTTCGAAATAACATTTCTATAGGAATAGTGGCAAGGACTATCCGTCGGGCAGAGCCACCTGGTGTTATTGGCTCCTAGACTTATATTATTTCCTCGTCGGCACCAGGGAGAGAAGACGGGTTACTCCTTTAGTTCTCTTGTTAGGTTTTTATATTTCGATATGGATTTTCTTTTCTTGTTATTTTCGAATCAATATTTGGGTTTCAGCAGCTCTTCACGGGATACAGTTGCAAAATGATGCATTTTAGCATACTACTCCCTGCATTATGTGGGGTACATTGCCTTTTTCTCTAACGCCAAAATGAGGGTTTGCATGTTTTTTGGGAAGTTTTGCCCCCAATAACAACCTGAATTTTGCATACCATGACTGGTGGCACATTAATTGCTAATCGAGGTAAACAATGTATCGACTTTTTGGTCTCGTTTTGATGTATGCATGCATCCCCTAGTTCCAGCATCTCCATCCACCTCGTGTCATCCCATATATACGATTTGTATCTTTCTATACTTTGAAAGGCTAGTTCACTCAACACAACTTCAGATCAGTTATAGATTGTTAAGTATAAGAGTGTTGTTGGCGATTGGTGAACGGATGTTCTTAAAAACTTAGAGTTATGTGTATAGAAAGGGGGATGTGGCATCATTCGAGAGTTTCGCCTAAAAAAATAAGAGACGTGATTTATAGAGGTCCGGGCCTCCTCAACGGATAATAACCCTACTCTTTGTGTGGTTTTTATTTACATAGGATCTACAAGGGGGCCGATATCACGAGTAGTGGTATCTAGACTCACCAATATCTATATATTTGTTTGGAGTGGTTATTTATTTATTTTTTAGGGGTTTGCAGGAATAGTTAGTGCACTAAAAAAATTACATATATTGTGAGGAGTGGCAATCATTGTACCTTGTGATATGCACAAGGACAATCTTATCAAACAGTATCTAGCATTAATATGTATGAATCGCCTAAAAACATCTGTACGAAAAACAACCTTCGGAAATAACAAAAAAAATATCACATGAGAATACCTACAGGTCTCGAACCTGCGACCTTCGCTTTCTTAGCACAACGCTCTAACCAGCTGAGCTAATAGGCCTTTACGCTTACGAATATATTGTCGATTATAAATTGTCTATTCCATGAACTCTAATCGGAAAAGCGAATGGTAACACCTTGAGGAGAGATTTGTCATACTTTCAGTTGTCACGCTATTTAGTGGTGCACATCCAAATCATCAGACTTATTTTGTTGTTTTTCCATTGGCACGAAAACTGTAAAGAAAAACACGTTTGGAAATAACCTTGCATATGTCAAAAAACAATGTTGAGATAGCTCGTACTTCTATGTTTCCACATTACTGCCAGCGCAGGTGCCAGCTTGATAGTGCTCAATCGCATACATCACATGATAATGCAAACAAACGAACCACATAAGAAGTCACACGTCGTCAAGGATAATCAACTTTATAAATACTACCAACGGCCATGATGGGCGATGGCCGACTTATCAGCCTCACATGGATTGCGTTTTCCACTTGTACATCTTTGCGACGAACCAGCTTTGTACATCGTTATACTGAGACAGGACCGAACTGGCTAAAACCCATTAATGAAACGATCACCCAAACTTTCATCAACATAGGAAATATCGTACAAAAGAATGCTCAACTTCACCAAGTACTAAAATAGAACAAAGTAATGAAGAATGTTCAGTGTCAGTCATTTGCCCAAGTGATAAATATAATTACAATAATTCTACACTGCATATAATAAAAGACCAGTAGAAACATCAAAGAAGCACGATACAACAGTCGCCCTGCTACTGCCTATTTCAAAGAACGACACTGGATATATTTTAGCGGTTGGAAAGCAGGTCAGGAACGGTCTGTAGCTTCCATGAATCGTGTATGCTCCTGCACCTTCCTGGTTAACAAGGATAAAGAAAAGACTCCAAACACACAGAAACTAAAAACTTAGAATCCAGTCACCTCGGACAAAATTCAGCACAATTTATCTACTGCATAATCACAGTTTTGCAACTTGACAGTGCTCGATTGAGCATCAGTTTGCATGCATGCATCACAATTTATGATCATGCATGCCTGTGGCATGTTAGCCACTAAGCATCTATTAACTGACACAAGCAAAGGCTGATACTTCAGAACACCATGCCAGAAATAGGTAAATTAGATTTTATACTAAAACATTTTGAGCTCATTAAGGATGTACATGATTCCAAGTTGTAGGTTGTAGTGGTATCGCATGATTACTATTTCTAGATAGGACAAGTCTTGGTATGTTGTGAACTACTTCTAAGAACAACAATCTGTATCAAATTATCAATGAAGAAGGAATACATATTTTATCAAGAACAAGTAGCATCTCCTAATTTTTGGATGGCGAATAGGGGACCAAGTCTCTCACACAAACTACTGAGCAGGTTTCAAGACAAACCAGAAATACAGTCTCATATGTGACTTTCAATACATAGGTTCAGAACATTTACGGCAGGGCATCACACAGGCCCAGAGGAAAATATAAGTAAATGTATTGTACTAGGGAAATCAATGGTTTATGGCATCCGGACAGGTCCTCTTAAGCAAAGCTTCCAGGTTGGGTACTCTCTGTCATCTGGTTTGGGTAGGGGCTCCAATAAGCAGGCTCCAAACTTCAATTGTCTTGGCTGTTTTCAGTAAGGGATTGGGCAGGGGGGCAAAGGTGAAACGGGCTGGTTCATCAGAAGAGAGCTGAGCTGGGTTAAATGTGTTTCGAAGGAAGATGTGGTTAGAAGTACGTATTGATCATGTAATCACTACATCCATGGCAACACATGGAATAGGAACCATACCTGTTGTATTCCACAGTCTGCATTCTAATAGCCATAGCGCTTTCCAGATGAAAGATAGGTTGAACCCGATAACCTAATTAAAAATAATGCAAATAAGGCCACGTGAGCAAATTATATATGAAACAAAGGATAAACATATTAAGAAAGTTCGATTATTATTAAGTAGACTTGGCCTTCACCAAAGTTTGCACAAAATGATTCTAGACAACATGATATCCTAATGTAAAGAAACACTAAACTTTCCTACACTGAATTATGAGCAATGCAGCGAATATGTATACTGGAGTAACGGTGACTTAAAAAAAAAAGATAGGTTGAACCCGATAACCTAATTAAAAATAATGCAAATACGGCCACGTGAACAAATTATATATGAAACGAAGGATAAACATATTAAGAAAGTTTGATTATTATTAAGTAGACTTGGCCTTTACCAAAGTTTGCACAAAATGATTCTAGACATCATGATATCTTAATGTAAAGAAACACTAAACTTTCCTACACTGAATTATGAGCAATGCAGCGAATATGTATACTGGAGTAACGGTGACTTCAAAAAAAATATGGTCAGCCTTACCCGCTGCTGCCAGAACGACCGCTGTATCCACTGTAAGCACCATAGCCGCTTCCAGATACCTAGAGAAGGTTTTGTTTCATATTAGAAACCTGACAACCTGTTTGGAGGATTTGCAATAATATAAACAAAAGGCGCTATACCTGGGAGCTGCCATAATTTGCATAACGGTCAAGAGGAAGCATATCTTCTGATGCACGATATCCACTCGAATATAGATAGTCATGCCCGGGAGGCTTAGTGTCTCTGCCTAGATATTTTGGCTCATCGGACACACTAGCAGGCAAGGGATGATACGGAATCACTGGTGGAAAACCTGATAAAGCACCCTCTCTCTCAAAGAAGTTGGCTTTCAGCCTTGTAGTTATTTGCACGAGAGCATGTCTTGCGACATCAAGGTCTCCACTGATCTGAAGTACATGACAATTGCAGCAGTAAGAACTTGCTCTAGCAACAAGGAGTCATGAAAATCGTAAGTCAAAATTGTTACCTGGACCATCTCTTCGTCTTCAGATGCTACTTTTGGAACATTCTCCTTCGAAAAGATACGTATATTTGCTCTTGATGTTCTCCGTATCTCTGTAATGATCGAACCACCTTTGCCTATCAGGCACCCTATCCGTGATGTTGACACCAACAAACGTGTTGTATATGATGGCTCCCCGGATTCTGGATCAGTTTTCTCACTGCATTTTGGCTGTAAACGAACTGTAGCATCAATTGTTGGAGAGACAGGATCTTCGAAGAACTGCATAAAAAAGAAAATCAGAATTAATCAAGACCTATATCCAAATATAAACATGAAACTTATTAAATCAGAACTGAAGGAGAAAGAGCTTACTTCCTTTGCAGAAACTGTAATTATGCAGTCATCTTCAACACTTGAACTATCCACTTTGATAAAAGCTCCAGACTCTTGCCTAAGCTGTTTGATAATTCCACCTCCTTTCCCAATTACACCTCCGACATTCGCTGCAGCACAAAGCAGACGCAAGCTAAACTCTTTTGCAGAGCTCTCCTCCCTCCGTGGTTGGTATATAGAAGGCCAATCTCCCACCATATCACCTTTGTATCCTCCATAAGGACTAACCATAGGAGCAATCCCTACAACTGGTGCGGTAGAGGAACTACCACCACGGGAGCCCACTGGAAAAGGTTGGGTCAAGCTGGATGCAAGAAGATGCTGTGACCTAGATGGGTTGTCACGGAGGCGAGATGACACTTGGAGAAGTGCTTTTTTAACTACCATTGGATCCCCAGATATCTAGTTTTGAAATGATGAAAACATGATCAATATTAACGATTCACGGTTTGCAGTACAAAACAATCCAGTATAATATTAAACTAAACTGAAGAAGACATTTCCATTAATTTACGGGGACTCAATTTCCATTTAACTTAGATGTACTCCTATACAGATACCAATTGGCGGGTCAGTCCATCCAGCTAGGCACCTAGACTATATGTTATATTTGGCACAAAATCATGACAATGCATACAGATATCCTGATTTGGCACGAATGGCATAAAATCTTCCTAAACATATTGGAAGTGTTTTTTAATCCGTAGCACTGCATGGGTATTGCAATAGTAACTTGAAAATTCACAGCCAGAAGCATAAGAAATGTCTGCTGCACATAAACAAGTGACTATTTATTGTAGTATAGATTTGGTAAAACTACAGATAGAAATATCCCGTGTACTATATAAAGACAGGATAGGGACACCATATGCCTATAGTAGTACACCTGTACATGTATTGCAGAAAAAAGTGGGAGAAGTTAGTATTGACCAACCTGGAGAAGCTCATCACCGCTAATAGCACATGCCGGGAGATGTTCATTACTAAGCACCCGTATTTGTGAACCAGTGTCGCTGCGGATTCCCTGGATGATATGCCCACCTTTTCCAATAATGCATCCAATCTGATCAGATGGCACAAGCAAGCGAACAGTAACTTGAGCTAAACCCTCTTCATTTTCTTCGTTCACTGGACCATCATCGGTGGCAAGCTTCTCATGAACTCTAAAGAGAGCATCCTGAGCAGGGCAAACCTTATCTTCAGAATCTTCGATGGTATTAGTCTCACTGCTTGGGCTAAATATTGTCACGACACGCTCATCGCAGCCATGGACACTCTCACCAATCCTAATCTTAGCTTGAGTATCATTCCTCAACTGCTTGGCAATTTCTCCACCCCTCCCAATTATACTCCCAATTTTCCTAGACACGGAGAGGTAGCGATAGACAGTATCATCTGGACCAGGAGCATAGGTATCATCACCAGGATTTCTTCTCTTGCCACCTCCATTTTCAGCATAATCGGACTGCCGCTTTCCATGACTGTTCCGATGCCCAGGCCCAACCATGATCTAAAAGCAGACAGAACATGCAGCATTTCAGCAACATAGAATATTGCGACAAATAAATACAAACTTAAATACGAATCTGCAATGGCAATAAAAGCATAGCATGTCATGCTGTACGGTTATAATTGAGGGGAAGCTTTTATGTTGCATACAGCTTTTTTACATCAAAATCCAACTACCAGGCAGCAGCTATGACCCTCTGATTCCATCTGACAGGAAAATATGCATTATCTGTTGTGTGCCCATGTTCAGACCACCAAAACTGAAGCGGCCGTTAAAATCCACGAGTTGGATTTGAGGGCTATTGGGGATTGCGATCAACACTCAATAAATGTTCATGGCAAGTTCTTACCAAATCAAATACGGAAACTAAATACATGCTTCTGAATAGACGACAGCCATTTACAAATAATATTCTAAGACAAAAAAAAGATCCGTTTGGACAAAGAAAGAGAACGAATTTCGGTCTCTTCAATCCATAATGTCCCCAACCAATTACATCAACCTCTTTCTTCACGGCTAATTGGCTGAAACAACAGCTTTGTAAAACCTAAACAGAATTGGGGCGCCATCCTTGTGCAGAGAAGGGCCAAATAACTGCTCCAAACTTCACTTCACGGAGCTACATCTAAAGGAACCCAACTACGTAACTTCCCCATCAGCATCAAGACGAGGGGCAGACCTAAATTGAGTTGAACCCCGAATATCTTTGCAATATAACTGCTTCTACAATTACTACTCGACAAGGCAAACAATTTCGCAACAGACTGGGTGGATTGGATCTCACGGGGGCGTTGACGGACGGGTGAATTCCGGCTGGAGCTCACCGCGCCGGCAGCCGGGGGAGAAGGGGGTGATGGGGGACGGTGCAAACGAAGGAAGGGAGGGAAGAAGCGGATGAGGGCTCACCGGGGCGGCCGCCGGAGAAGGGGTATCAGATCTGGCGAGCGGACACGACGAAAAGAAAGACGCCGAGCGGTTGGTCCCGGTGCTTGCTCGTGCCCAGTCGTGCGAAACAGAGAACACGGGCTATTATTACGAGCGGTTTACGCTTTACACAGTCGGTAATATACGGTACTAATAAATACTCCTATAAACATAAATAAAGTACTGAAAGCGTTGGCAAATTCGTCTGGAATTGGACTATCAGCCGGCCCGAACCTGTGAGGGGTTCCTGCTTTTTACCGATCGGACTTTTTAAACTGTACTGCTAAATATTTACGATTTTTTTTAAAATAAATTTGAAATATAGCACGCGATCTGGGGAATTTGCAAAAATAGCGCGCCGTCGTCATTGCCGCTGCCGAAATGTAACCTTTCGTCAGTGCCAGTGACAAAAGGTACATATCGTCATGGACCATGACGAAAGGTGCTGAATCTGCATGACCAGCCTGCTTTCGCGTAACTACGCTGCCGACTGGAACATTTCGACACTGCCCCTAACGAAATGCGCTGAATCCACATATTTGTCTTCTTTGTCATTAATTTCGTTGCCAGTATGTATCTCCCGCCCATATCATCCCGCCAACGCTACTCCCGCCACTTTTTCCCGCCACTGTTGCTCCCGCGCGCCCTTTTCTCCCGCCATTTCTTCACTTCCCCTCCTATAAAATCCCCTCCTCACTGAGCTCCGTAAGCAGTCCAGTGTATACACTCGAAAATGTCGATTCCTACCCCAGGTTGGCCCTTAGATCGTAGTTGGGTAAGACATATGTCTGAGCGTCTCTTGTGGTGTGTGGGCGAGTTGAGGGTAGACGGTAAGGAAGTTCCATGGGAGGAGCTCATCAGTAGTGACAGTCTTCTCACTGAGGTTGGAGCGGCATTACGACGACACAGCTGGCCAAACAGGTACCCCAGGAAATACGGCAAGAACTTCTCCGGTTACGTGCAAGGTACGAGAAGCGAGTTGTTAATGGAAAAATTAGGAATGAATCAGACCGTATGTGGTTTGCAAAAAATCCACGTACGTGAATAGACGAGAGAGAGGACGAAGACGATATCTTCATGCCGAGTGGCGCATTATCGTCGAAAGGCAAGAGTGATGCATCGGCGAAGGGTAAGAGTGTTGCACCGTCTTCAAGGAGCAAGAGTGATGCATCGTCGAAGAGCAAGAGTGATGCATCGTCAAAGAGCAAGAGTGGTGCATCGACGGAGGCTGGAGGCTGCATCGACGGTAGATGACTTTCTGTAGTTAGGTGTAGTATTTAATTTCAGTCTTAGTAGTTAATTTCAGAATGCCGATGTATCTTAATTTCCCGTTGTAACCTTGTCCTATTATTAGTAATCTTAATAAATGTCTGAAGCAAATCTAGATAGATAGAAAATATGTCTCATAAATAGTGCTATGTCGAATGGTACATAGATGTCTCATACATAGATAGTTCGATCAGTCATCTCTATGAGCACGATACCGCGGCTGTCTCCATGGCCGAGGCCCGGAAGGTGACCATCGATTCTCGGACCGTTGTGCTCACGCATCCCTCGGCCTCGCAACGGCTCATCCTCCTGTGTCTGTGTCTCCTGCGTGAGGGGCGGTGGTGGAGACTGATACACCACGTCCTCCTCCAGCTGTGTAGACTCGTCATCCCCTCCTGCAGGTGATACGTCAGTAATGCATGTTGGTGAAAAATGATAATATTTGCGAGAACTAAAAACTACGTACCGACATACCCCATAAGCTCAGTCAACGGCACAGCAGACGGGTTCCACCCGATATGTGGAGGTAGCTGCATCGTGTAACCAGGCGGCATGGCGAACCCGTAGCCAGGCGGCATGCCGTACCCGTAGGCAGGCGGCATACCGAGGTGGTACGCCGAACCACCAGGCTGCGATGGACCTGGCTGAAAAGGATCTGGCGGTTGCGATGGACCTGGCTAGAAAGTATCTTGCGGCTGCGACGACGAACTTCCAGGCTCGTTCGTAGGTCGTGGGCGAGGAGTCTGTACGGGTGTAAGACGTGGTCGTGGGTCATGCCGACGTGTAAAGTGATGGAGGGCGATACCAGTGCATCCCGAATAAGTGGAGAGTGGCACGTGGGACGCAGAGCTGCACGGTGGGGCGCAACGTCCGCACCGCCGGCACAAGTAAGAACAGAGTAGACACGTCGTAGTCTGTCCTCAAGACGCATGAACCAAGGCACCTGTCGTGGCATAGGGGTAAAGGCTGCAACGTTGCTCTGAATCTCTGCTATCATCTCTGCCTGTAATAGAAAAACAAAATGTTAGGTATGATTATTGAGTCACACATTTAGCAACATAAATAAGGTACGTACCGCGTAGTTTCTGCTTCCCCCTATGGCCCGAAGTGGGTACATGTCCGTAACCGCAGGATGTGGCATGAGATCAGGCTGGGACGTCTGCACTAAGCATAGTCGAGCGGACTGTCTATACGTCCAGAGATAAGCGTCAAAACCATCCTGCTGAAATGGCTCATTCCCGGGCCATAAATTAGTCGTCGCATTCACCCATTCTCCTATGTACGGCTGAAGTTTCTGCAGATAAGATGTCGTACTTCTTTATCCTTGACGTCCTAATCTGAAACATGTATGTGTAATGTAATTAAGAAACAATATTATGAATGCACGTTAAAACATAGGTGGTTTAAAAACATACTTGTGGATGTACGAAGGAAGGCCCGGAAGTCTAGCAGGAGGCTCCGGCAACTGGCGCTTACCAAATTGCCTCATGACCCGCTGTTGGGCCATCTCCTCGACGGTGACATCGAAAACAATACGGGCTTGAGTCAACCAGTAGTTTTCGTCTCTCCTGCACAAGCTAGAAATCCCGCCGGGGTATCTCGCCTGCACCCTGTCTGCGTGGTAGGGCTCCCATATAACCTGATGGTCCTGTAATTGATCAAATTGCATCGTGAACGACCCGTAGCAATTTTTCACCTGCTCGCACGCGTAACGCCTCTGCAAATTGGAAAACTAGTTAGTCTACCGAAATAAACAAATTCATAAAACATGTAACAAAATTAAAATGATGTACTAGTTTACCTCTCTACGCGCCCACATACTACCAAATGTAGGCAAATCGACTAGGTTGCCCTCAATGAGTAGGATCTCCCAGGGACTTTGAGCGTCAACGTCAGGCCTACCGATAGGGAACCTCTCCCAGGACCATAGGTGCAGCAACAATGGACATCCAAGTATCGAAGAGGACTCCTTGTTCTTCGTGCACGCGGTGCACATAGCTCGGTACGTAGCGGCTAAGACGGCGGACCCAAAACTCCATGGCACTATATCTTCAAGATTTTGCGCCTCCGCAATCTCTCACGCCATATTGATGAAGCGCGCACTAATAGTGTCGACGTGAGTCTCAGTGAACATCACCTTGCCGAACAGCCACAGCAGATATGCCTCCAGACATCTAGTAATCTGTGGTCCACTCAAGGCGACATCGGGGTATCCTAAAACACCAATCTGCATTGAACATACAAAAATTAACAAATACCCGCTACAAGTTTATCGACAATTGAAAATAAACCTCATAAATTATAATAATCTTTACCTGAAACTTGCTTAACCATGATACCCGAGGACCGTGGGCCTGATATGTCAAGGGCGGGTTATCCGATGCACACCTGCAAATCGTGCATGCATCTCGTCACGCCAATCATCTGGAGCCTCTAAAGGACCTATGACCGCGCCCGCCAGTGGGAGACCCAACAAATATGACACATCCTGAAGAGTCGGAGCCATCTCCCCGCACGGGAAGTGAAAAGTGTGGGTCTCGGGCCTCCATCGATTGACTAAGCAGCTGAGCAGTGACCTGTCTGTGGCTATGCGTCTGGATGCAGCAACCTCTACATCACGGTCTGGTTCCCCAATCTGATCAGGTGGAATATGTAACCACTCCCGCCGAGTGGACTCAACTAGTCGTGCAATAGGTAACAGACCAGACCAAGTCAACATGCACGACTAATTAATTCGTTGCCCGCTAGAAGAAAATAAAAATAAATCATTCTCTTGTACGTACCGATCAACCCAATCAGGGTGTATCATCTAGTTATATGCTGGACCACGTGTACGCAACAATTTTGGTACTTTACCATCCTCCCAAATCCTAGCGCGATGTTTTCCATCGATCGCCGCACTAAGCAAAGCGTGCGTAGCCATCTGTATGATACAAATGAAAACAAAACAATATTGCAGATTACATAATAAAACATAGTGCTCAAACATACAAAGTAAAACAGAGTTCTTAAACATACAAATTAAAACAGAGTTCTTAAACATACAAATTAAAACAAAGTTCTTAACATACAAATGCCCTAACAGTTTACTAGCCACATTGCCCACGTCCTCTTCGTCCTCGGTTGCCTCGCCCAAGTCCAGGATCTGGAACGGCTCCTAGGTTGTATTTGGGACAATGTTTCTCTCTATGGCCAAACTGAGTGCATAGCAAGCACTGTCTTGTGCAACCACCGGCTTCAAACTCGTCCATATCATTTCAGATGCGACGCAACTTCCGTCTTCCTCTGCTAGTTCTCATTAGAGCGGGATCTGGAATATATTCTCTTTCCTCTGGGTTAACCTTGTTGAAGTTACCAATTACTCTAATTCCTACCATCTCCCCGGTCCAAGTTTCAACCACTACCTCCTTCATGTAATACGGAGACACGAAACTGATTGGGTTCATCCCCATCTGGCCACAAACTGCTAGCACATGAGAACATGTGAGGTGAAGCAGCCTCGGTTTATTGCATGTGCACTTGCACGTTGGCGGTGCATCATCACCAATTGTCACCTCGTGGGTTCTCATCTCATTAGCAGCACCAAATCTTTCAGTCGGTAAGCGCACCTCATACCTCGCTTCTGCATTGCGAATTCGAACGACCGTGTGCATCCGTGCCTTCTGTATCTTCTTCTCCATATACAGTCTTATCTTCCGGCAGTAAGGTGTATTGGGGTAGTAATCAATATGCTCAATGGCTTCACGACGTCTATCTCTGAAATACGTCAATGTTCCTTGCAGAATCCCCTCGACAAGTGTTGTCAGTGGCAAACTCCTGTTCCCTCTGAGTACAAAGTTATATACCTCAGCAAGGTTGGTTGTCATGATGCCATACCTTGCTCCATGTGCGTCGTGCAACAAAGACCACTTCACGGGAGGCTCTTTCTCTATCCACTCTTCAAAATTCCTTATTCGTGTTCCCTTCTTTCTCTTTGTTCCTGGGGGGTCAATACCAGGCAAGTCACACAGCCCTACCGGCTCTGAATATTCCGTCTGCGATGCAGCAGCTGCTTGAACTTGCGCAGCTACTGCTTGAGCCCGTGCAGCTCTTGTTTCCTTCACTTGTTTCTTTGTGAATTCAGTTAGCCTATCCCATAGAAATTGATACTTCCTCTCCTGATTCTGATTGCAGAGTCTTTCGAACAGATTCATCAGACGCTTACTGACAAGGGTATACATCTCGGGTACCCTACCGTGAGGGTACCTAGTGCACGTGGCGACTAAGGCCCAATAGCGAAGAGCCTATTCGAAGCCCAAGACCAAGGCCCAAGAAGATGGAGTACCCTCCAAGATTAGTCATAGGCATAGTCGGTTTAGGCTTTCCTTACATGTAAACTAGGTCGGTTATGAACTCCCGAGACCCAGCCTATTTAAAGGCTGGGAGGGGTGCCGATCTAGGACCAAGCCATACTCAAACCACCAAAGCTCTAGCGAGATCGAACCAGAGCCTCCTTGTAACCGCATAATCTCACACGATCAATAACAGACAAGCAGGAAGTAGGGTCTTTACCTCCACCCAAGGGGCCTGAACCTGGGTAAATCTTTGCCTCTGCTTGTCAGCCGACGAAACTACCAGTACTACCATGCCAGGGACACAGGTTGCGTGAGGAAGCAGAAGAGGGTCGCCGGCTTCTAGCACCGTGGAAGCGAGCATGGCGGCGGCCAGCCATGCGGGCCGCGCGACGAATACAAGGAGGGCCGTGGGTGGCTAGCTCGTCGGATATCGCGGCGGCGGCTGTCGGCGGCGGAGGCGTCGGAGAAGAAGGGCGAGCGGACGACGGACGACTGCTGTGGAGTGTGGCATGTGGCGGCTGGGGCATGGGAGGGGTCGGTGTCGGGGACTGGGAGTGGGAGCACGAGGAGGAGACGTGGGGAATAGGGTTTCGGGACATAGCGAAGGGTTGCTTCTTGCTGGCTTTCTGGGCTACGCATCGCTAATTGTTGGGCTGCACGTTTTGTTCGGGTTAATCGGGATGTTCGGGTTCCTTGGACTGAAACCCGTATTACCTGAACTAGTTTGGGGTTTCCAGAAGTGACACCCCGGATTAAGTGCTCGGGTTTTTCGGGTTCGAGGTATACGGGTTCGGGTACGGGTTTTCCGGGTTCAGATTTTATGCCCACTGTTAACTAAAAGGAGATACGTCCAAAACGTATCTATAATTTTTTATTGTTTTATGCCACTTTTATTCTTTTGATACTTGTTTTATATTAAGTTTATGATTTATTTGGACTAACCTTCCTTGGCCAGTCCGGCGGCCACACGAAGCTGATGGATTGGTAGTCGTACGTGAGCGGTCACACGAAGCTGGTGGATTGGTAGTCGTACCTGAGCAGCTAGACGTGAACGAGCTAGCTTGCTTTTCAACGATCACTCGGAACGATTGGAAGTCGTAGGGATCTTCTTAATTTTGGCCAGTCCACAATGTTGACTTGAAGTTCGTTTACACGGCGGCCGCAGCCACCACACCGATGCTACATAAGTTTTCAGGTAATTATTGAGTCAACTTTGGTAAGCACGGTTGCGCCGATTGTACAGAGACGCAGCAGTTATTTTTTTCATTGCTAATTAATAACGTAAGTAGGTTTTAGAGCACTTAGATCAATCAGCTGGCCACAAGAAGCTGATGGATTGGTGCTCGTACATGAGCTGCTAGACGTGACTACAGCCTCGGTGACTAATTTATTTTTTCCGTGTACATATGCTTACTTTTGCAGAATATGCGCGCTGAATTCAACACCGGCAAGCTGCTGTAGTTAGGATGACTTCAACGGGACGAACCAAACGGACGTGCGTCTGGTCCGTGTTTTGTCCGTTTGGTTCGGCAAACGGACGCGCGTCTGGTCCAGATCCGTCCCTTTCTGACAGTGCACCCAACGGGCCGACGCATTGAGTCCCGGACGCGCGTCTGGTCCAGATCCGTCCCTTTCTGACAGTGCACCCAACGGGCCGACGCATTGAGTCCGCCCGGCCAGAGTTTTGATAATTTTTTCTCCGGCTAGGGTTTTGACAACATAAAATGAATCACACCATATAAATAATACAATTCAAATAGTCCAGCAAATATATATTACAAATCCAAATAATTCAAGCAAATGTTTATTACAATCCAAATAGTTCAAAAATAATACAAATTGTTTCACAAATAATACAAATGGTTCATCAAATATTTCATAGTTTTACAAACCAAATAAATAGGCAATCAGTAGTTTATCAAATGGAACTACTGGTTTCCATAGTGCTGACAGAGATGCTCCACCAAATCATTTTATGTGTTGGTGTCGCGGACGGTCCGAGAGATGTGGCCGCAAGATTCACCGACCGTGGTGGGGAGGAAGCAGCTCCAGTGATGGCCTGCAGTGCCAAATCGAGGGAGCGACGGGCGGGGTGGCGGCGGGAGAGGCGAGTGAGGAGGAGGAGATTGGGGTGATAAATGGTCTGATACGCGGGCCAGGGGCGGACTAGAGGAGGACGCAATTGCGCTCCACGCGCGTACGCGGCCGACGCAAACCTGGCCCAAATTTGGGCCACGAATGGGTCGCGGCGGACAGGAGAACGGACGCGCGGTCCGTTTGCGTCGCCCTGTTGGGCCGTGTTTTTGGCTCCAGCGGATAAGAATAGAGGCGCGCGGTCTCGGATCGTCGCCCCGTTGGAGTCATCCTTCTCAATGGAATGATTGTACTACAGTACATGAATCCATTAATTTATTTTATGGATCGACAAGAAACGATGTACTACAGTAGTACAGTACCATGGATCCATTGATTTTTAGCTCGTGAGTTTCTCGGAACCACAGCGTTTGGCCTGTCGCTATCAGCCTTTTCATGCGTAGGGCTTTTATAGATCCTACAAAGTCTCATTATAACCCTGAAAAACTCGTTTCCATGGCCCTGCGTGACCTGTTTTTTCTCTCCTCCTGACCAGAAGCTCCCGGTGGCCACCTCCTCCATCCGGTTGCCATCCCTTCAACTTGGTCTTTCCGGTTGCCTAGCTTTTGGTTGCTCAGTCACTGGGAAAACAAGTTCCCATCCTTGCTGATGGTAGACATGGACCTGCCATCTTCTTGATACTCTATATGAATAAAAGATACTTGTTTTCTTTCAAACCGATCATTCAAAAACTATGTCAGCCACATCTTCTTAATAACATAATTTAGTTCCAATTAAATTCATTACCAACCAAAAGAAGCAATTAGAGCATCTTACATACTACTTACAAAACAAAAGTCATAGTTGCGTATCAGCCATAAAAATCAATAATTCACACCAAAATAGAGGTCAACACTCTACCTACAGGCAATCAATATTATAGGAGCAATGCTCCTAACATCGTGGTCATCTCCCAACTGTACAAAATCAAACAACAAACTCCAGGGACAGGTTTCTTCCAAAATAAAACTTGATATAGAAATTCAGCATGGTAATACCAGAAAAGCTAAAACTTCAAAGCATCCACAAAATTTACACCAGGCATTGTTATCTTTTGGCATTTAATTCATACTACGGTGCCACCATAAGTCACCCCATTGCCAAATTAGAAAACTCCCCATTGCCAAATTACAAAAATACGAACGGGAGTGGCCAGGTGCTTCGAAGCCAAATTTGCCCAAGTAGGAGTACAAAACATTGGTCGACAAAAGTCGTTGGTCCAACTATCTGCTCAGGTCACTATTGAACGACTGAAAAGAATGCTGAACACATAAGCGAGTAAAAAACATTGGTTGACAAAAGTCGTTGATTCAACTACCTGCACAGTTGAACCACTGAAAAGAATGTTGAACACATAAGCGAGTAAAAAACATTGGTTGACAAAATCCGTTGATCCAACTACCTGCTCAGGTCATAGTTGAACGACTGAAAAGTCAGAGCAGCGTCCAATGGTGCAAGCCTTCTTGATGCCAGATCCGGCCGTCGGGCTCTGCCTCGAGCCACACAAATTCTACCACGGCTATCCTGGCATCCCCGCCGATTGGAGGAGCAACGTTTCCTTGGAAGTGACGGTCGCCAACAGCTGGGACCTCTCGCCCCAAAGGCACTACCATTGGGAGAACGGGTAGGTCAAAGACGAGCATATGTAGGTGCTGCCTGCCGCATCACCTTGGGAAACGCCTCCAGCCATCTCAGTCACAAGCTCGCGCCATTAAGTCCACATCGCAGTCATTCTGCAACACAGTGAAAAGTGAATTAGATTTAATGGATGACTCCATTTTTTTAGAAAAGGGAATTTTATTAATCCCAGCCTCTGCATCGAGTGATGCACACAGCCGCATTATTACAAAGTATATCGTATCTTAAATTTTACATTCTCAATAAATCACTAAGATTAAGAAAGACTCCGCAGCCGACAGTGGCGTAAATAAGTAAACTACGAAAGTCGACTAATATGCTGCCACGAATGTCGGGAGAAAAAATCCTGTGCCACTCGCAGGAGTCTCGTACATCCAGCCGCCATAAGATCCCGCTGATCCGAAGGCAGCAGGAAAGCCCATAACTAGATCCAATGTACCGCCGTATGGATAACCTGTAAAATATGAAATTTATCTTTCCTGTTAAAAACAATATCATTTCTACAATTCCATATGGACCAACAAATAGCTGACACGCCTATACGTATCCTATTTTTGGTCTTTTGATCCACTCCCCTCAACCAACTCCCAAACATATTTGTGACATTAGTAGGAGGTGGAATATTATAAGTACAGAAAACTACACGCCAGATGAGTTTTGCAAAAGGGCAGGAAATAAAAAGGTGTTCTATATTCTCATCGTTCCCACAAAAAGAGCAATGTGAATTACCTTTCCAATTCCGCTTAGCCAAATTATCTTTTGTTAGCAAGACCTTTTTGTGAAGGAACCACATAAAAATCTTAATCTTTTGTGGAATTTTTAATTTCCAAAGATACTTCTGTAAATATCTAGTATGTCCATTCATAAAATCCTCATACATAGATTTTACTGTAAATTGACCGTTTTGGGTCAAATTCCACTTAAATACATCTGGAACATCTGTCAAAATGGCCTCCATTAATCTGTGGCATAGATGAAATCACATGTCCCATTTATTCCCTGCAAGCGCCCTTCTAAATCCGAGGTTTAGCGGCGGTGCATTGTGTAGCACATCATGAACCGACACATGTTGTTGCCGCACAATGCTATACAGTAATGGATATTGGTTCATCAATGGGAAATCACCCAACCAAGTATCTTCCCAGAATCTTGTTGTTTCCCCATTGCCAATTTTAAAAGACCCCCTAATGAAGAAATTGTCCATTACTCTCATTAGGCCTTTCCAAAAAGGAGAGTCTGTAGGTTAGGCTTTCACTTGAGCTAATGTTTTACTATGAAGGTATTTGTTATGTAGCAATTCCTGCCACACCCCCTCCTCATTTAAAAGCTAGAAAAGCCACTTGCTTAACAAACATTTATTTTTTAGCTCAAGTACCTCAACCCCTAAACCTCCCTGGTCTTTTGGTCGGCATATAATATTCCATTTGGTTAATCTATACTTTCTTTTATTCTCATCGCTCTGCCAAAAAAACCGAGATCTATAGAAATCTAACCTCTTTCTTACCCCTTTAGGTAATTCGAAAAAGGATAGCATAAACATCGGAAGGCTTGTTAGTACCGAATTAACAAGAACCAGCCGGTCTCCATAAGACAACATTTTCCCTTTCCACCAGCCGAGCTTGCCTTCGAAGCGGCATTCAACTGGTTGCCATTCATCATTTCGTAGTTTCCTATAATGAATTGGGACTCCTAGGTATTTGAAAGGAAGAGAGCCAGACTCGCAGCCGAATATCTGCTTGTATTGGTTCTCGACCTCCTTAGCCTTTCCAAAACAAAAAATTTCACTCTTGTGAAAATTTATTTTGAGGCCAGACAATTGTTCAAAAATGCAGAGGATGAGTTTCATATTAACTGCTTTCTCCAAATCGTGCTCCATAAATAAAATCGTGTCGTCTGCATATTGCAGAATAGATAACCCTCCCTCCACTAAGTGAGGTATGAGACCACCTGACAAGGGTATACATCTCGGGTACCCTACCGTGAGGGTACCTGGTGCACGTGACGACTAAAGGCCCAATAGCGAAGAGACAACTCGAAGCCCAAGACAGGAGGCCCAACAAGATGGAGTACCCTTCAAGTTTAGACATAGACATAGTCGGTTTAGACTTTCTTTACGTGTAAACTAGGTCGGTTACAAACTCCCGAGACCCAGCCTATTTAAAGGCTGGGAGGGGTGCCGATCTAGGACCAAGCCATACTCGAACCACCAAAAGCTCTAGCGAGATCGATACCTCGCCGGAGCTCCCCTGTAATCGCATAATCCACACAATCAATACCAGACAAGCAGGAAGTAGGGTCTTTACCTCCACCCGAGGGGCCTGAACCTGGGTAAATCTTTGCCCTCTTCTTGTCAGCCGACGAAACTACCAGTACTACCATGTTCTCTCCCCATAATCTCAACCCTAGGTCCTTAACCATGGGATTTGATGAGGGTACACCTCGTCACCACCTATCTGACCATCCTCCTTTGCTCGAGCAATAAGAATGGCCAACATGTCCGCCACAATATTAAACAATATAGGGGACAGCGGATCCCCTTGGCGAAGGCCCTTTTTAGTTTGGAAATAATGACCGATGTCATCATTTACTCTAATACCGACACTCCCCCTGAACAAATTGCGTAATCCAATCACACCATTCTTTTGTAAATCCTTTCATACGCAAAGCTTGTTGGAGGAATGGCCATTTTACTTTATCATATGCCTTTTCAAAGTCAATTTTTTAATATAACTCCATCCATCTTCTTCGTTTGAAGCTCATGGATGGTTTCATGGAGGACGACCACACCTTCTAAAATGCAACAAAAGTTGATGACTGAATCAAATGAGAGTGTACCTCATAGCGGTCCATGGTAACATACATCCTCCACCACCAGATGCAATCCGTGCATAACACCATTCTCGCGAAGCTGAGCAAGATCATTTCTATTGTCTCTACGAAACCAACACTGCTGCCATCCAACACATACGCCCATCGGTAAGAATGTGAAGGCGAATTCTTTTTGCTCCCGTCTCACTGGCACCTTTCACAAGCAACTGAAAATAAAGTGAAACCAGGAACAAATTAATATAAGAAAATTCATCACTCAACTACAGCAAGATAAACCAGAGATTGCTTCACAAACCTGCACTTGATCTAGCCGGGAGTGGACGCCTCCTACTATCGACCATGGAGGCACCGCCATGGCCAATTTGAGCTTGTCTGGCACGATTTCGTCACGTAGGAGGCTTGTCTTAACCATATAGGGTAAACCTCGATCAAATCAACTTGCGGTCATCCTCTTGCCTAGGTACGGTTGCCAGCCTTGTGTATGGAGCTGCTGACCATGGCGCCATGATGATATTTTACATGGCGACCGGCGAGGGAGGAAATGCGGCACAGGAGGAGCGGCTGTGATGTAGTGCAACCTAGGCACACAACACCAAGACCACCAATTGGCGCCATGACAAGATCAAGAGTCAAAGCTCTGCATGATAAGGTGAACTCACTCACACACCCTTGGATGTACTCCACCACGTCATCCGCCATGGACGCATGACGAGCAGGAGCTTCTCCAGACCTTGGTCGCCGCCCGAGAGCGACCAAATCAGGCGTCGAGGAAGGAAAGACGACATCTCGCCATTCGCCGCGTTGGACGACTCAACAAACCCTAGACCTACTGCGAAGGCGAGAGAAACTAAGCCTACTATATACAAGGGGCCCGACCACCATCTTGAGCTCCACTCCGACCAGCAACACCGGCTGAGGAGGAGAGGAACAGTGCCAGGACGCACGGGCGACTCACAAGGGAGGGGTGAGGAGAGAGAAGGGGAAATGAGAACCGTCCTCCCTCATATTTTTTTCTTTCCATTTTTATGTTTGTAAGGGACATGCGGGGAAAAAGTTCCTTTCCTACAAGTGTATTAGGATACACGAAAGAGTGCATGTGTATTTTATTTTGTATATTGATCAAATTCAATATACGTATATTCAGATAAAGGCTAACTTCTGCTAAAGCGAGGGTAGACCCATCACTGGCAGGCTTGGGACCCACCTCTTTATAAACTGCTTTGTAAGTCGCCATACGGGATAAAGTCGAAAGTTGTAAATACTGGCATTTGTAACCTCTCCTGACATAGATAAATTTTGCTGGCTGGCCTCCGTGGTTTTTCCCTTTTTCTTGGAGGGTGTTCCACCTTAAAATCTCGTGTCCCTGTGTGTTTGCTTGTCTTTTCTTGTATAACATGTATTGCTAGACGCGTCCATATAGGTATTACTTTAAGCTATACGCCTGTAAATATTGATTTTTTAATAATATTTTTTAAAAATAAATTTGAAATATAGCACACGATCTGAGGAATTTGCAGAAATAGTGCGCCGTCGTCATCGGCGTTGCCGAAACGATACCTTTCGTCAAGGCCAATGACGATAGGTACCTTTCGTCACGGGCCTCGCCGACCTGCATGACCCTGCGCGCGTCGACAGGTGTGGCCCACCCTGCGGCCCACCTTTTGTCACTAGCGGTGACGAAACTCACCTTTCGTATGCGCCGCTGCCGAAAGGTTCTGGACAAGAATCGCAGCACCGCGCTCGCCTCTTTCTTCCTCCTAGCTTACTCGTTTTCTTCTCTGTTCCTCTCCGAAACAACAAATAACAGCACCGATTTCTTCACGAAAAAATCCCCACAAATATTTATATTGAGGGAATAGAAGAGAGGAAGGTTAGGGCATTCCCGGTCTGCTCATGGGATAGCTCTTTGTGGAGGCGTTTGGGGGTGTGGAGGTGGAGCAATGTTTATATTGCCGAAAGGTTGTGAAGGCTCGCCACCTTCGGAACAAACAACACTAGAACTTCCAAATTGCTCCACCTCCACACCCCCAAACGCCTCCACAAAGAGCTATCCCATGAGCAGATCGGGAATGCCCTAACCTTCCTCTCTTCTATTCCCTCAATATAAATATTTGTGGGGATTTTTTCGTGAAGAAATCGGTGCTGTTATTTGTTGTTTCGGAGAGGAACAGAGAAGAAAACGAGTAAGCTAGGAGGAAGAAAGAGGCGAGCGCGGTGCTGCGATTCTTATCCAGAACCTTTCGGCAGCGGCGCATACGAAAGGTGAGTTTCGTCACCGCTAGTGACAAAAGGTGGGCCGCAGGGTGGGCCACACCTGTCGACGCGCGCAGGGTCATGCAGGTCGGCGAGGCCCGTGAAGAAAGGTACCTATCGTCATTGGCCTTGACGAAAGGTATCGTTTCGGCAACGCCGATGACGACGGCGCACTATTTCTGCAAATTCCTCAGATCGTGTGCTATATTTCAAATTTATTTTAAAAAAAATATTATTAAAAAATCAATATTTACAGGCGTATAGCTTAAAGTAATACCTATATGGACGCGTCTAGCAATACATGTTATACAAGAAAAGACAAGCAAACACACAGGGACACGAGATTTTAAGGTGGAACACCCTCCAAGAAAAAGGGAAAAACCACGGAGGCCAGCCAGCAAAATTTATCTATGTCAGGAGAGGTTACAAATGCCAGTATTTACAACTTTCGACTTTATCCCGTATGGCGACTTACAAAGCAGTTTATAAAGAGGTGGGTCCCAAGCCTGCCAGTGATGGGTCTACCCTCGCTTCAGCAGAAGTTAGCCTTTATCTGAATATACGTATATTGAATTTGATCAACATACAAAATAAAATACACATGCACTCTTTCGTGTATCCTAATACACTTGTAGGAAAGGAACTTTTTTCCCCACATGTCCCTTACAAACATAAAAATGGAAAGAAAAAAATATGAGGGAGGACGGTTCTCATTTCCCCTTCTCTCTCCTCACCCCTCCCTTGTGAGTCGCCCGTGCGTCCTGGCACTGTTCCTCTCCTCCTCAGCCGGTGTTGCTGGTCGGAGTGGAGCTCAAGATGGTGGTCGGGCCCCTTGTATATAGTAGGCTTAGTTTCTCTCGCCTTCGCAGTAGGTCTAGGGTTTGTTGAGTCGTCCAACGCGGCGAATGGCGAGATGTCGTCTTTCCTTCCTCGACGCCTGATTTGGTCGCTCTCGGGCGGCGACCAAGGTCTGGAGAAGCTCCTGCTCGTCGTGCGTCCATGGCGGATGACGTGGTGGAGGAGTACATCCAAGGGTGTGTGAGTGAGTTCACCTTATCATGGAGAGCTTTGACTCTTGATCTTGTCATGGGGCCAATTGGTGGTCTTGGTGTTGTGTGCCTAGGTTGCACTACATCACAGCCGCTCCTCCTGTGCCGCATTTCCTCCCTCGCCGGTCGCCATGTAAAATATCATCATGGCGCCATGGTCAGCAGCTCCATACACAAGGCTGGCAACCGTACCTAGGCAAGAGGATGACTGCAAGTTGATTTGATCGAGGTTTTCCCTATATGGTTAAGACAAGCCTCCTACGTGACGAAATCGTGTCAGACAAGCTCAAATTGGCCATGGCTGTGCCTCCATGGTCGATAGTAGGAGGCGTCCACTCCCGGCTAGATCAAGTGCAGGTTTGTGAAGCAATCTCTGGTTTATCTTGCTGTAGTTGAGTGATGAATTTTCTTATATTAATTTGTTCCTGGTTTCGCTTTATTTTCAGTTGCTTGTGAAAGGTGCCAGTGAGACGGGAGCAAAAAGAATTCGCCTTCACATTCTTACCGATGGGCGTATGTGTTGGATGGCAGCAGTGTTGGTTTCGTAGAGACAATAGAAATGATCTTGCTCAGCTTTGCGAGAATGGTGTTATGCACGGATTGCATCTGGTGGTGGAGGATGTATGTTACCATGGACCGCTATGAGGTACACTCTCATTTGATTCAGTCATCAACTTTTGTTGCATTTTAGAAGGTGTGGTCGTCCTCCATGAAACCATCCATGAGCTTCAAACGAAGAAGATGGATGGAGTTATATTCAAAATTGACTTTGAAAAGGCATATGATAAAGTAAAATGGCCATTCCTCCAACAAGCGTTGCGTATGAAAGGATTTACAAAAGAATGGTGTGATTGGATTACGCAATTTGTTCAAGGGGGAGTGTCGGTATTAGAGTAAATGATGACATCGGTCATTATTTCCAAACTAAAAAGGGCCTTCGCCAAGGGGATCCGCTGTCCCCTATATTGTTTAATATTGTGGCGGACATGTTGGCCATTCTTATTGCTCGAGCAAAGGAGGATGGTCAGATAGGTGGTGACGAGGTGTACCCTCATCAAATCCCATGGTTAAGGACCTAGGGTTGAGATTATGGGAGAGAACGTGGTAGTACTGGTAGTTTCGTCGGCTGACAAGAAGAGGGCAAAGATTTACCCAGGTTCAGGCCCCTCGGGTGGAGGTAAAGACCCTACTTCCTGCTTGTCTGGTATTGATTGTGTGGATTATGCGATTACAGGGGAGCTCCGGCGAGGTATCGATCTCGCTAGAGCTTTTGGTGGTTCGAGTATGGCTTGGTCCTAGATCGACACCCCTCCCAGCCTTTAAATAGGCTGGGTCTCGGGAGTTTGTAACCGACCTAGTTTACACGTAAAGAAAGTCTAAACCGACTATGTCTATGTCTAAACTTGAAGGGTACTCCATCTTGTTGGGCCTCCTGTCTTGGGCTTCGAGTTGTCTCTTCGCTATTGGGCCTTTAGTCGTCACGTGCACCAGGTACCCTCACGGTAGGATACCCGAGATGTATACCCTTGTCAGGTGGTCTCATACCTCACTTAGTGGAGGGAGGGTTATCTATTCTGCAATATGCAAACGACACGATTTTATTTATGGAGCACGATTTGGAGAAAGCAGTTAATATGAAACTCATCCTCTGCATTTTTGAACAATTGTCTGGCCTCAAAATAAATTTTCACAAGAGTGAAATTTTTTGTTTTGGAAAGGCTAAGGAGGTCGAGAACCAATACAAGCAGATCTTCGGCTGCGAGTCTGGCTCTCTTCCTTTCAAATACCTAGGAGTCCCAATTCATTATAGGAAACTACGAAATGATGAATGGCAACCAGTTGAATGCCGCTTCGAAGGCAAGCTCGGCTGGTGGAAAGGGAAAATGTTGTCTTATGGAGACCGGCTGGTTCTTGTTAATTCGGTACTAACAAGCCTTCCGATGTTTATGCTATCCTTTTTCGAATTACCTAAAGGGGTAAGAAAGAGGTTAGATTTCTATAGATCTTGGTTTTTTTGGCAGAGCGATGAGAATAAAAGAAAGTATAGATTAACCAAATGGAATATTATATGCCGACCAAAAGACCAGGGAGGTTTAGGGGTTGAGGTACTTGAGCTAAAAAATAAATGTTTGTTAAGCAAGTGGCTTTTCAAGCTTTTAAATGAGGAGGGGTGTGGCAGGAATTGCTACATAACAAATACCTTCATAGTAAAACATTAGCTCAAGTGAAAGCCCAACCTACAGACTCTCCTTTTTGGAAAGGCCTAATGAGAGTAAAGGACGATTTCTTCATTAGGGGATCTTTTAAAATTGGCAATGGGGAAACAACAAGATTCTGGGATGATACTTGGTTGGGTGATTTCCCATTGATGAACCAATATCCATTATTGTATAGCATTGTGCGGCAACAACATGTGTCGGTTCATGATGTGCTACACAATGCACCGCCGCTAAACCTCGGATTTAGAAGGGCGCTTGTAGGGAATAAATGGGACATGTGGTCTCATCTATGCCACAGATTAATGGAGGTCATTTTGACAGATGTTCCAGATGTATTTAAGTGGAATTTGACCCAAAACGGTCAATTTACAGTAAAATCTATGTATGAGGATTTTATGAATGGACATACTAGATATTTACAGAAGTATCTTTGGAAATTAAAAATTCCACAAAAGATTAAGATTTTTATGTGGTTCCTTCACAAAAAGGTCTTGCTAACAAAAGATAATTTGGCTAAGCGGAATTGGAAAGGTAATTCACATTGCTCTTTTTGTGGGAACGATGAGAATATAGAACACCTTTTTATTTCCTGCCCTTTTGCAAAACTCATCTGGCGTGTAGTTTTCTGTACTTATAATATTCCACCTCCTACTAATGTCACAAATATGTTTGGGAGTTGGTTGAGGGGAGTGGATCAAAAGACCAAAAATAGGATACGTATAGGCGTGTCAGCTATTTGTTGGTCCATATGGAATTGTAGAAATGATATTGTTTTTAACAGGAAAGATAAATTTCATATTTTACAGGTTATCCATACGGCGGTACATTGGATCTAGTTATGGGCTTTCCTGCTGCCTTCGGACCAGCGGGATCTTATGGTGGCTGGATGTACGAGACTCCTACGAGTGGCACAGGATTTTTTCTCCCGACATTCGTGGCAGCATATTAGTCGACTTTCGTAGTTTACTTATTTACGCCACTGTCGGCTGAGGAGTCTTTCTTAATCTTAGTGATTTATTGAGAATGTAAAATTTAAGATACGATATACTTTGTAATAATGCGGCTGTGTGCATCACTCGATGCAGAGGCTGGGATTAATAAAATTCCCTTTTCTAAAAAAAATGGAGTCATCCATTAAATCTAATTCACTTTTCACTGTGTTGCAGAATGACTGCGATGTGGACTTAATGGCGCGAGCTTGTGACTGAGATGGCTGGAGGCGTTTCCCAAGGTGATGCGGCAGGCAGCACCTACATATGCTCGTCTTTGACCTACCCGTTCTCCCAATGGTAGTGCCTTTGGGGCGAGAGGTCCCAGCTGTTGGCGACCGTCACTTCCAAGGAAACGTTGCTCCTCCAATCGGCGGGGATGCCAGGATAGCCGTGGTAGAATTTGTGTGGCTCGAGGCAGAGCCCGACGGCCAGATCTGGCATCAAGAAGGCTTGCACCATTGGACGCTGCTCTGACTTTTCAGTCGTTCAACTATGACCTGAGCAGGTAGTTGGATCAACGGATTTTGTCAACCAATGTTTTTTACTCGCTTATGTGTTCAGCATTCTTTTCAGTGGTTCAACTGTGCAGGTAGTTGAATCAACGACTTTTGTCAACCAATGTTTTTTACTCGCTTATGTGTTCAGCATTCTTTTCAGTCGTTCAATAGTGACCTGAGCAGATAGTTGGACCAACGACTTTTGTCGACCAATGTTTTGTACTCTGTCGGGGGGCTACCCCCGGGTAGGGTCAAGGCTTGGTATAAAGATGAGTTTAAAGATATGCCGAGGTACGGAAAGGGCCGACCTGCTTGGGCCTGGAGTGTCCGAGCTTCATCTTGACCTGGAGGATACAAAGGCCGACCTATCTTGGCCCAGAGGGATCCGAGGTATCCCGTTGGCCTGGGCCGAGGTTCACTGTCCGAGCTATGTTCAGCCGACCTAACTACCTCGGTGCTGTGGTTTGTGTTGTGAGAGCAGGAGAAGCTGTGGGGAGGAAGTAAGATCCGACCTGGTAAAGATCTTAAGCGCAAGACCCGAGGTACGGAGCCCGTCACATCCGTGCCGAGCTAACCGAGGTAAGAGGCTGTAGGTCGGGCAGGAGTCAATGCTCCTGTCACTTCCAGCCTGGTACAAGAGCGCCTGACGCGGGAGCGTCTGTCACGGAGCCTGGCAGAGGCGTGCCCCGGGTTCGGCGGGGCTGCACGTCTCTGACCGCTGACCACGCGAGATCCGGGGAAAAGGCTACGAGGTAGCACGGCGTGGCTACGTCCTGTCTCTGTCAGAGGGGACATGCTAGTTCTGCCGTTAGGCAACAGGAGATGGGCATGCCATGTCTTGTCCCTGGCAGAGGTACGGTGGTGACCGGTGCAGAGGCATGGCAACAGTGTTCAGCGAGGGGCACAACGGTAACTCGGCTGGCCTATATAGTGGGCTTCACCCCCCTCCTGCTTGGGGGATGGACGGACCGATTGATCGACAGAGGAAGAGAGAGAGAGAGAGAAAGGAACCTCGGAAACCCCGGAAACACCTCGGATCTAGCTCGGAGTGCCTTCTTCCTCCCGTGTAGCTCCATCTTTTACCTCAAGTTCTCACCATTGTATCGTCATACAGCTCGAGGAGCAGCTTGTACTTGTCACCTTGAGCTATACACTGAGTAGGATAGTGCTGCAGTAGGGGTGTTACCTCCACAAGAGGGCCCCGAAGCAGGGTACATCGTGGTGTGCTTTGTGTTCTTGGTTTCTTGTTCTCTCGTTCGTGTTCTTGCGGTTTCTTGCGTGTTCTTGCTTGTGCACTTCTTGAGTGCATAAACCCTCCCTGGATTCCCCCAACGACCATTCGGCCCCATCTTAGCCATACCTATGGCATCTGCCGTGATCCCACCACGACAGTTGGCGCCCACCGTGGGCAGATTGAGGCATTGGAGGGAGTTTACATCCGGACGGGCTCAGGCGAGCGTGTTCTTTCCGGGCTTATCGCCAAGATCGGTGAGTTCACCTTCATCAGCGACAACGCGGGGTGTTTCGCCGGCAAGCCCTTCCCCGAGCATGGCTTCACCATGATGCTTGGCAGCTTCGTCACATACGTTGCTGTCGAGGTTGTTCGCGAGTACCCGGAGCAGGTGCTCGTGGACGACGAAACTCCTCTCCTCGCGGCTTTAGGTCGGCGTATCACTCGCCCCGAGAGCTGCGTGGAGGTGTGATGACTGGTCCGGTTGATGCCGCTGGCAAAGTAGATGCCAGCAAATCCAAGCCGGCCGAGGTTGCTAAGGTGAGATCTACAAAGCCCAGGCTAGAGAAAGAGTTGCCTGGCACCCCAGAGCTGCAGGGCCGAGGTGCGACCCTGGTAGAGATAGTGGAGACACTGGCAGACCCAGTAAATCCAGGAGTGGATGTAGTGGTGACTGTGGCCGACCTAGAGGCAAAGCGTGTCCTGCTGCAAAAGGAGGCCGTAGCAATGATGACAGCTAGAGATGAGTTCAATAGAGATCTGCGTGAGTACAATGCGGCAAATGGCTTCACCCCGGTAGCAGTTGATACACATAGGGGAGCCGAGGTGCGGCAGAGAGGCAAGGGGCTCAATGATGAGATGGACAGGGAGGCTCGACCTACCACCTCGGTTAGGAGTGAGAGTCGCGTGTCGACGGGAAGGCCGGTATATAGTTCCCCTGCTAAGAACCTCAGAGCTGTCGAGGCAGGCAGGGCCGATGTGGGGACCCCGGACTAGCCGTCCGAAATACCCGATTATGCTTAACACAACGATCCCGTGATCAGTCTGTCGTTGCACATAATCCGAACTGAATATCAAAGTTTACATCCATACAATACCGAGTTTAAAGTCTTACAAACCTGGCCATACAGGCCTAATTATACATAGGTGCCTTCAAGGGCCAAATCATCTTTATTCAGCGGAAGCTACGGTAGTAGGGCTAAACTATCTCGACAACACCCGACAGGCAGCTGACTTATGAAGATCTTAGTTCGCATAGACATCGCCAAACTCCTCTTCAACGTAGGGCTCCTCGAAATCTGGCTAAGACAATAGCCAGGGACGAAACCAATATGAGTACATTTGATTGTACTCGCAAACTACCCCAACTAGAGTAAGCACTAACTAGTTTTATTTTTAAAAACTTTTATGTGGAAACTCTCAAATCCTTACTGGAAAGGGGTGAGACGAAGTTTATAACCATCCTTTGAGAAAACACCACTTTAGCTATTTTTCCCGAAAAATCCTTCCCTGTCCGACCAAATCTCAATCAGGGTTCCAAACCCTTCACCACCTTGCACCAACTCATTGGTACAGGTAAGCAACCTTTTCCATCTCAGTTTCCTTTCAAACTCAACACTTTATAAAACTTGCACATGGCCTTAGTAGTTCTTCCCAACTGTCCATATCCGAGGACTCGGCTATTCGAATAGTTTTACCCTCTGCAGAGGTAGTACGCTTTTCCCACACCCATCCGGTCACTCATCGTGTCAGCCACGTCCCGCCATACCAGAGGTATGCGAAGTTGAGTTCCCGGCCATAGCCTGTCCTTTGCTCATGCTAGTATAGGACCCTGCCGCTACGACACTTTCCACCGACACTCAAATCCTCAGAAACTAAGTGTGGGGACTCGTAGTTCTGCCCGGCGGACCCAAGGGAGCCCTTCAATCCTCTTCCTCCGACACGCTCATACCGGCTTCCGGTAGACTTCAATGAAGAGGACCCAGGTCAGGGGGTATGTCCTCAGACCATCCCCTCATGGAACGAGGTTCTCCTCGTTATTGAGGCATCCAGTACTAACACGAGCAAATTATATGACTACGCCCTTGCCCATATGTGGGTAAATGTGGTCGCACAGATTTTTGGCTGGGGATGTAAGTACAAGGACACAATGTGCATTTTTCTTTCCAGAAACAACACCATTCTCTGGTTCTTCACCTTCATACCGACCTTTCGGTACTTCACCTTCATTCAAGTACTTTCAAAGGGGTTTTGAGTAAACATTGTTTTTCCCATCCTATAGTTGTAAAATAACTACCCTATATTTCTACATAGGGTGGCAAAATAGTTTTCATTGTTTTGAAAAAGGGGTTTTCCAAAAATCATTGATTCCTTTGAATAACTCTTGAGTCTAAAATAGAGGTATATAAATGCAAGCTCAGTGAAGTAGCTTGCCTTGCTCAACAAAGTGGTACTGGTCCTGATCTTCGGGTTCAGCAAAACCTCCTTCCTCGATGAATCCGTCAACGGTATCGTCTAAACGTTAAACAAGCAGGACAAACAATCACTACACTAGCTCAAGCATCATCACATCATTACAATCACAAATGCTACAAATAGCTACTGCACACATCAAGCAACACAAGGTGGTTTTAATTTAATTGAATTAATCTTTAATTAATTATTTTCAAACTAAGGCAGAATCTAGTTGGACACCAATTAATTCACCATTTAATCTATGTTTGTCACAAAAATTCAAACTAAAATTCTATGGGTAGCTACTGATGTGTAGAAGATCACCCAATTGGATTGGGGTCCTTTGGAGTTACCAAACTCCCTACACATTTGTTTTAGTTCAGAAGGTTTTCAAACAAGTTTTAGCTACCAAACAAATTAGGTTGCTCCAAAAATTAAATCCTTTTAGGGGCAACTAACCTTGGCTAAAAGTGACCTAACAAAATTGGTTTGAGCTTAAATGGACCTACTGATAAATCACACTAATTGGTTTAGTGCAGAAAGGTGCACTGAAGTTCAACCAAAGGCTAAGGATTTTAGACTACTCAATTAATTCTACCAAAATTTGGTGAGCTAAAGGATCCTAATACAAAGCTACCAAAATTGGTTTCAAGTCATTTGGATTAATATAACTCCAGAAACAAATGGTTTGGTGTTTTGAACCTTCTGGAGCATTTTTATTAATACTTTTTATTATTTAATTAAATGAGATGAGACCACTTTTGTGAGTTAAAGAATTTTATAAGCTTTCCAGAGCAGTTTGGTTTGATTTATTTGGACTTCTAGAACTCAAGTTATTGAATTTCTAATTTGGATCCAGTACTGAAAAGCAGTGGAATTGGAAATTCTAAAACGCTGGAAAAGAAGAAAACCCTGACGGGTGGGGTCCGCCCGTCAGTGACTCAACGGAAAAACTCCCGCGTGTGGATAATGTTTAAAACGCTGACGGGTGGGTCCCGCCTGTCGGCGTCTAAGCGAAACGAACCGGTAAGCTACCGTTGGATCCAGATCCAACGGCCCACAGCGGTCGCGAACGGCGACGACCAGAAACGGGCGGTGCCGTCGCGCCGGCGACGGTGACGAGCACGGACAGCTCACCTGGGGGCACGGGAGGTGGCGGAGATGACGCAGGAAGACGGCGGAGGGAGTGGGGAAGCACTGGGGTGCGTTGCGGGTGCTGGGACGGCTCCAAACGACAGCGGCGTGGTCAGCACCTTCTCTGCGGCCGTGGTTCAACTCCGGCGAGTCCTCCGCGGCTCTGCTGTGCAAGAAACACCGGCAAAATGCAGCGGGTGAGTGAGGGGGTAATGGTGGTGCGAGCAGGGGCCAGAGAGAGAGCAGGGGAAGAGGGGCGCGACCTGGCCGTGGTCGGCCTCTTCCTCGACGTGGCAGCGCACTGCCGTGCTTGTGCACGGCGGCTGGGATGCAATGCTCGCCCTCCTGGCGATGCACTGGAGTGAGGGGTGTGAGGGAGAGGTGGTGGCGAGGTGTGGGAAGAAGGGGTGGTGCGAGGCGGCTTTTATAGGGAGCTGCCCTCACGGCCATCGATGGCGCGGAGGTGCAGAGGGGGTAGGAGGGGTGCGGGGTCCGGCTGGAGGCGTCTAAGAGGTAGCTTGGAGCTAGGGGGTGCTGCAGGGGTGGTCAGCTGGGCAGGGGGAGACAGGGGTAGCGCCGCGTGCTGCGATGCCGTGCGCGGCCCGCCACGGCGAGCGGCGTGTACGGCATGGACGGTGAGCACGCTAGCGAGTGTCTGCGGCGGCGTTGTCTCGTCGAGCAGGAGCAGGGGGTGGAGTGTGGTGCGGTGGACGCAGCGCGGCGTCGCCTCACGGTCGCGTCGTCCCCCTCCACGGAGGTGACCCGTGCGGCAGCGTGCCATGGCCGGCAGTGGCGTGGCGTCGCCCACACACCAGCTCTGGGTCAATGAGCACGTCTCTCTCTTGCTCAGATGATCGAGGAGAGTGAGGGAGAGGTGTAGAGCAAGCAATGGATGCAGGGATCCATCCCATCGACTGATTGGAGCTCGGCAAGGACGGCAATGGCGTGGCGCAGGCGGCTGGCCTCCTCCGGGTCAACTGGCTTGCGTCCAACGCATTGCTTTGAGTGAGTGAGGGGAGGTGAGGGAGTGGATGCTACTGGACAGCTCGATTGCTCAAAATCGAGCTCGAATTTGGAAGTTGAATTTCGGTTCAGAGATGAACACGGTGGTGACCACCATGTGTTCGATCAAACTCCCGAACCAAAACCAAATTTGAAATTTTGAATTTTCTTTTTATAACTTGCTTCCAAATATTTTTCCAAGGTTGGGGATACCACTGGATGATTTTATTTGGGAGTGTTGCTTGGTGATTTTGAGGATTTCCCAAAGTTAAAGAAACATTTGGGAAATTTGAAAAAAATAGGGTTTAGAATAGAATTTAAAATAGAGAGAGGGAAAAGATATAAGGGTAAGTGGGAGTGATCACATGTCACCCCTCTGAATTTGTTTTGAAGATAAAATTTTTTTGACAGGATGAATTTTGTGTGACTTTTGTCACAAGATTTTATGTGGGAACTTTTTATTATGTTTCTTTTCTTTTCTTTACATTTTTGTTTTAGCAAACAATCCAACACAAGCAAGCACAAACATCAAACACACAAAAATAACAAAAGTTTTTGTTGGCCCACAAATTTGACTAATAAAGCTGGGTTACAATTTGGGATGTTACAGATCCTTCCCCCCTTAGAATAAATCTCGTCCCGAGATTGGCTGGGCTTAGGTGCTAAAGAGGTGGGGAAATTCGCTCCTAAGATAGTCTTCACGTTCCCAAGTTGCTTCCTCTTCAGAGTGGTTAGTCCACTGGACTTTATAAAACTTGATCTTGTTCCTCCGGGTGAGACGAATATCTTCGTCGAGAATTTTGAATGGTCTCTCACGGTAAGTCAGATCATGGTTCAGGTCAATGGAGTGGTGGTCAATGTTCTTGAAAACGTCTGGCTGGTCAGGAACTTCAAGACACTTCCGGAGCAGGAAATGTGGAAGACATCATGAAATTCCGATAATTCTGGGGGTAACTCTAACTGATAGGCTACCTCTCCACGACGAGCAAGTATCTTGAAAGGTCCAATATATCTGGGTGCCAACTTTCCTTTGACATGGAAACGTTGCATTCCTTTAAGTGGTGTCACCCGAAGATAGACAAAATCTCCAGGTTGAAAGGTGACGTCACGACGCTTGGATCAGCATAACTTTTCTGACGGGATTGGGCTGTTTTGAGACGTTCACGGATAAGTTGGACTTGCTCCTCGGCTTCACGGAGGGTATCTGGTCCAAACACTTTTCCGTCTCCGGTCTCGGACCAGTTCAAGGGTGTACGACACTTCTTGCCGTAAAGTGCTTCAAATGGGGCCATTTGCAGACTGGACTGATAACTATTGTTATAGGAAAACTCTGCAAACGGAAGGCAATCTTCCCATTTAGAGCCATAGGCTAGGACACATGCACGAAGCATATCTTCCAGAATCTGGTTTACTCGCTCAGTCTGTCCTCCGGTCTGAGGGTGATAGGCTGTGCTGAATGATAAGTGGGTTCCGAGGGCTTCGTGAAGAGCTTTCCAGAACCGTGAGGTGAACTGCGTGCCTCTGTCAGATACAATCTCTTAGGCACTCCGTGCAGGCTTACTATTCTGGAAATATACAAGTCTGCTAGCTGGTTCCCTCTATAAGTGGTGTTGACGGAATGAAATGGGCAACCTTGGTCAATCGATCAACTATGACCCAGATTGAATCATGGCCTCGGTTTGACCTAGGAAGTCCGGTAATAAAATCCATTCCAATTTCATCCCATTTCCACTCGGGGGTCTTAAGGGGTTGGAGCAATCCTGCAGGGCGCTGGTGCTCTGCTTTGACTCGCTGACAGATATCACACTTGGCCACGAAAGAACCAATCTCTCGCTTCATTCCATGCCACCAAAACTTCTCACGAAGATCTTGGTACATCTTGGTTCCTCCGGGGTGGATCGAGTATGGGGTATTGTGGGCTTTTTAGGATCAGACCTTGAGTTCCTTATCATCGGGCACACATAGGCGTCCTTTGAATCTCAGAACTCCTTCAGCATCTATGGCAAAACCAGGTGCTTTGTCAAGGGGTACCTTCTTTTTAATTCCTTCAATACTCTCATGACCCTTCTGGGCTTCTTTGATTTGGTCCAACAGGGTTGGGGCTAACTCCAGGTTGGCAAGATATCCATAGCTAACCAATTCAAGTCCGAAATCTTCGAACTCCTTAAACAAGGCTGGTTGCTCTGCTTGGATTAGGGTATTCAGGGTGCATGGCTTCCGGCTCAAGGCATCGGCAACTACATTGGCTTTTCCGGGATGGTAATGAATTCCGACATCATAGTCCTTAATCAATTCCATCCACCTTCTCTGCCTCAGATTCAACTCCTTCTGAGTGAAAATGTACTTCAACTTTTGTGATCTGTGTAGACCTCACAGCGATGACCCACAAGATAGGGTCGCCATTTTTTTAAAGCAAAAACCACAGCTGCTAACTCCAGGTCATGGGTTGGGTAATTCTCTTCATGCGGTCGCAATTGTCGAGACAGGTACGACACAACTTTCCTTCTTGCATCAGAACGCAACCAAGTCCGAGACGTGAAGCATCACAATACACGTCGAAACTCTTGGTGACGTCTGGCATGATTAGGATTGGGGCTGAAGTCATCTCTTCTTCAGTTCTTGGAAACTATCTTCACACTTCTGGGTCCATTCAAACTTCTTATCCTTCTTCAACAACTGGGTCATGGGTTTGGCTATACTGGAAATCCTTCAACGAACTTGCGGTAATAACCTGCTAGTCCGAGAAAACTTCGGATTTCCGTTACACTGGTGGGGATTTCCAGTCTAGAATGGCTTTGATTTTCTCGGGGTCAACAGAGATTCCTCCTGCAGACACAACATGTCCGAGGAATGCCACTTCACTTAGCCAAAATTCACACTTGCTAAGTTTGGCATACAGTTTGTGTTCTCTGAGGGTCTCCAAAACCAACGCAGATGTTCAGCATGCTCTTCTTCAGTCTTGGAGTAGATAAGGATATCATCGATGAAGACAACCACGAACTTGTCGAGGTACTCCATGAAATCTTATTCATGAGATTCATGAAATAAGCTGGGGCATTGGTCAAGCCAAAGGACATAACGGTGTATTCAAACAATCCGTATCGGGTGGTGAAGGCGGTCTTGGGAATGTCAGACTCTCGAATCTTCAACTGGTGATAACCTGTCCGAAGATCGATCTTAGAAAAGACTCGGGCTCCGTTCATCTGATCGAACAGATCCTCGATCTTGGGCAGAGGATACTTGTTCTTGATGGTTACATCATTGAGCTTGCGATAATCCACACACAGGCGTGTGGTACCGTCTCTTTTGTCCACGAAGATGATGGGGATCCCCAAGGTGATGCACTTGGGCGAATCAGACCCTTGCTGAGCTGATCAGCTAACTGCTTTTCAATTCCACCAGTTCCTCTGGGTTCATCCGGTAGGGTCTCTGGGATATAGGGGCTGTTCCAGGAATAAGTTCAATCACGAACTCAATATCCCGGTCTGGCGGCATACCAGGCAATTCCTCCGGAAAAACATCCTTGAATAGATGGACCACACGGATCTCATCTAGAGTTGGTCGGGCTATGCCTTCATGACAACGGGTTGGGATTGATTGGCTTGTGATGCATACTCCACTTCGGTTCCTTGGTCTGTGGTGAGAGATACTGCTCTTCTGGCGCAGTCGATACGACCATGATACTTTGCTAACCAATTCATGCCCAGAATGACATCTATGCCTTGGGTTCCTAGAATGATTAGATCGGCTGGAAAGTTTTCTCCTTTGATCTCAAGAGAGACGTCGGGACAAAACAGCTTGGTCTCTACTAGGAACTCTGGGGTTTGTATAAGCAGGGGTTTGGACAAGAGGCTCCCGACTAGACCTCCCTTAACAACAAACTCCTTGGTAACAAAGGAATGGGTAGCACCAGAATCAAACAGGACAGTTGCAGGTACTGAGTTGACAAGGAACGTACCCAGCACAACATCTGGCGCTTCCTGGGCTTCTTCAGTGTTGATGTGGTTCAGACGGCCTCTTGCAACAGCAGCATTGCCACGGGGTGCAGCATTCTTGCCATTTCCATTCCCATTTCGGCCTTGTCCAGGATTAGGTGCAGGGGCATTGGGGCGTGGAGCATTCCTCTTGGGATTGGGGCAGTCTCGGGAGTAATGACCCTTGTTGCCGCATTCAAAGCAGACAACGCTGGCAGCAGGGGTAAAAGTGTGGGTGTTTCCTCCGGGACGATTGTTGCCATTGGGGCGGTAGTTGTTGTTGATGTTTGGGCGGGGGACATTGTTGTTGCTGTTGGGACGGTTGGGATAGTTGGGACGTGGAGCTGGGGGTGGTCGATAAACTGGCTTAGGTGCTAGCTGGAAGGTGCGGGGTTTCTGGCTGCTGGAACCTTCCTGAATATTCATCCTTCTCTTGCGGCCTTCAAACATGGATTTGCGCTTGGTCTCCAGCTGAATGGCCTTGTCCACTAGTGACTCCAGATCACGGAAGTCTTGGACAACCAAGGCACATTGCATCTCATCATGGAGTCCATTCAGAAAGCGCTCCATCTTCTTCTTCTCCGTGTCGGTATCTTCAGGAGCATACCGAGCAAGATCGGTAAACTCATCCAGATAACCAACCACATCTCTGCCTCCCTGCCTTAGCTTACGGAACTCATCCTTCTTCCTCTCGATAAGACCGCTAGAGATGAACTTCTTGCGGAATTTGTCCTTGAACTCCTCCCAGGTAATGACATAACCCGCTTGCTGGAGGGTCTTGGTAGTCTCCCACCAAGCTCTTGCAGGTCCAGCAAGGTAGTGGGTAGCATACAGGACCTTCTCATTCTCTCCCACCGAGGCAACTTCCAGGTCGTTCTCAATAGTGCGGATCCAGTCATCTGCTTCCAGGGGTGAAGTCCCTTGGAATAGGTGGGCGGTGTGGTCTTCTGGAAGTCACTCAGGGTAGAGCGTTGGTTTCCACCCTCGTCGCCATTACCATTGCCACCATTGTGGTTCTGGTTGGCGTGGGCAGCGGCAAGTTGCTGCAGGGCGGCGAGATGAGCTTGACGCTCTTCCCGGGCAGCTTGGCGATCCTCCATGATGATCGCAAGCAGTTGAGCAGCGGTTGGTTCCGACGGGGTGGTGGTGTCGCGTGCTGGTTGTGGCGAGTGTTCGTCATCCTGGAATAGATACGATATAAGAGGCAAGGCAAAGAGGCTTTGGCTAACGATGAAGTCACAAAGGGGGTGGTTGATGAAACACTAGTCAAACAAGACCATCACATTTATTCAACACAATCATCACATCAAGGAGTTCACACATCAAGCTTACAACATCCTACTACACCTAATGTACATACTACATGGTTTCCATAGGAACCATCACATAAACTCTACTCGCATAAGGGTCGACACAGTCCTAAGGTAGTGCTCTCGTTGCTCAACTACTGAGGTGGAACCTCAGGCTCGACGATCTCAACGTCTGAGTCGTAGGGTGGCTCCTCGGGATCCTCCTCCTCGAGAACTGGCTCAGACGGCTCCTCCTCCTCGTCAACTAACTCCTCCTCGTCGTCCTCCTCCCCATCTCGTTCGCCTGCTGCTCCATCTCGTCTATCATCTCATTCTGCTCTGCTACCGTCTTGCGGAGCCTGACGATAGACCTCCTCTGACGGGCCAGCTTCAGGCGGAGATTATCATTCTCCCACTTCAGCTGGGTCTCACGGACTCGGGCATCGTCAAGGGAGCTACGCTGGAAGTGAACCTTGAGTCTAGCATCGCGCAGGTTCTCCTGGGTGTCGTGAAGTAGCACCTCCATGTCGGTGATGTACTCGCCGAAGAGAGTGTGCTGCGCGGGGTAGGTGGGGTTTCCATCGTCATCACGCCTCCTGAAGTACTGGAAACGAGTGCCAACCAGCTCGTCCTTGTGCTCCTCACAAAGGCGGGCTAGCAGCCTCTGCATAACTCGGGTCAGACCGTCAACCCAAGTAGTGTCCATCGTGGAGTAGACCAAGTGCTTGGAGCGGGGTGGCTGAATCCTGCCTCGGACGGACGACTTGATGAGCCAGGACAGGTTCCCATCACCGAGGGAATCGACCTGAGTTCCCTCAAACTCTGGAACAGGGCGTCCCAAAATCTGGCTCAACTCGTACAAGTCCTGCTCGAACATCAGCAGGCCGTCCTTCCTAACTTGGACGAACTCGGTGACGTTGGGTGCCATCTACAAGTTTAAGCAAAATTTTAAGTTAGTTAAGTGACATGAAGACATGATGTAAACTTAATGGAGTAGCAAGTGTGCAAAATTTTAAGGGTTCAAGAAGGATGACTCTTAATGAGTGTAAGGTTTTAAATAAATAGGAGGGTTGGGGAGATAAGAAATTTTCGAAAATACTTCACTCCTTTGTTTTAGAAATTAACTTTTGTAACTCCTGACTAACGCCCATGTTAACTAAGGTCTCCTAAAGTCAGGATGGCTCTGATACCAGCTCTGTGGGGACCCCGGACTAGCCGTCCGAAATACCCGATTATGCTTAACACAACGATCCCGTGATCAGTCTGTCGTTGCACATAATCCGAACTGAATATCAAAGTTTACATCCATACAATACCGAGTTTAAAGTCTTACAAACCTGGCCATACAGGCCTAATTATACATAGGTGCCTTCAAGGGCCAAATCATCTTTATTCAGCGGAAGCTACGGTAGTAGGGCTAAACTATCTCGACAACACCCGACAGGCAGCTGACTTATGAAGATCTTAGTTCGCATAGACGTCGCCAAACTCCTCTTCAACGTAGGGCTCCTCGAAATCTGGCTAAGACAATAGCCAGGGACGAAACCAATATGAGTACATTTGATTGTACTCGCAAACTACCCCAACTAGAGTAAGCACTAACTAGTTTTATTTTTAAAAACTTTTATGTGGAAACTCTCAAATCCTTACTGGAAAGGGGTGAGACGAAGTTTATAACCATCATTTGAGAAAACACCACTTTAGCTATTTTTCCCGAAAAATCCTTCCCTGTCCGACCAAATCTCAATCAGGGTTCCAAACCCTTCACCACCTTGCACCAACTCATTGGTACAGGTAAGCAACCTTTTCCATCTCAGTTTCCTTTCAAACTCAACACTTTATAAAACTTGCACATGGCCTTAGTAGTTCTTCCCAACTGTCCATATCCGAGGACTCGGCTATTCGAATAGTTTTACCCTCTGCAGAGGTAGTACGCTTTTCCCACACCCATCCGGTCACTCATCGTGTCAGCCACGTCCCGCCATACCAGAGGTATGCGAAGTTGAGTTCCCGGCCATAGCCTGTCCTTTGCTCATGCTAGTATAGGACCCTGCCGCTACGACACTTTCCACCGACACTCAAATCCTCAGAAACTAAGTGTGGGGACTCGTAGTTCTGCCCGGCGGACCCAAGGGAGCCCTTCAATCCTCTTCCTCCGACACGCTCATACCGGCTTCCGGTAGACTTCAATGAAGAGGACCCAGGTCAGGGGGTAGGTCCTCAGACCATCCCCTCATGGAACGAGGTTCTCCTCGTTATTGAGGCATCCAGTACTAACACGAGCAAATTATATGACTACGCCCTTGCCCATATGTGGGTAAATGTGGTCGCACAGATTTTTGGCTGGGGATGTAAGTACAAGGACACAATGTGCATTTTTCTTTCCAGAAACAACACCATTCTCTGGTTCTTCACCTTCATACCGACCTTTCGGTACTTCACCTTCATTCAAGTACTTTCAAAGGGGTTTTGAGTAAACATTGTTTTTCCCATCCTATAGTTGTAAAATAACTACCCTATATTTCTACATAGGGTGGCAAAATAGTTTTCATTGTTTTGAAAAAGGGGTTTTCCAAAAATCATTGATTCCTTTGAATAACTCTTGAGTCTAAAATAGAGGTATATAAATGCAAGCTCAGTGAAGTAGCTTGCCTTGCTCAACAAAGTGGTACTGGTCCTGATCTTCGGGTTCAGCAAAACCTCCTTCCTCGATGAATCCGTCAACGGTATCGTCTAAACGTTAAACAAGCAGGACAAACAATCACTACACTAGCTCAAGCATCATCACATCATTACAATCACAAATGCTACAAATAGCTACTGCACACATCAAGCAACACAAGGTGGTTTTAATTTAATTGAATTAATCTTTAATTAATTATTTTCAAACTAAGGCAGAATCTAGTTGGACACCAATTAATTCACCATTTAATCTATGTTTGTCACAAAAATTCAAACTAAAATTCTATGGGTAGCTACTGATGTGTAGAAGATCACCCAATTGGATTGGGGTCCTTTGGAGTTACCAAACTCTCTACACATTTGTTTTAGTTCAGAAGGTTTTCAAACAAGTTTTAGCTACCAAACAAATTAGGTTGCTCCAAAAATTAAATCCTTTTAGGGGCAACTAACCTTGGCTACAAGTGACCTAACAAAATTGGTTTGAGCTTAAATGGACCTACTGATAAATCACACTAATTGGTTTAGTGCAGAAAGGTGCACTGAAGTTCAACCAAAGGCTAAGGATTTTAGACTACTCAATTAATTCTACCAAAATTTGGTGAGCTAAAGGATCCTAATACAAAGCTACCAAAATTGGTTTCAAGTCATTTGGATTAATATAACTCCAGAAACAAATGGTTTGGTGTTTTGAACCTTCTGGAGCATTTTTATTAATACCTTTTTATTATTTAATTAAATGAGATGAGACCACTTTTGTGAGTTAAAGAATTTTATAAGCTTTCCAGAGCAGTTTGGTTTGATTTATTTGGACTTCTAGAACTCAAGTTATTGAATTTCTAATTTGGATCCAGTACTGAAAAGCAGTGGAATTGGAAATTCTAAAACGCTGGAAAAGAAGAAAACCCTGACGGGTGGGGTCCGCCCGTCAGTGACTCAACGGAAAAACTCCCGCGTGTGGATAATGTTTAAAACGCTGACGGGTGGGTCCCGCCTGTCGGCGTCTAAGCGAAACGAACCGGTAAGCTACCGTTGGATCCAGATCCAACGGCCCACAGCGGTCGCGAACGGCGACGACCAGAAACGGGCGGTGCCGTCGCGCCGGCGACGGTGACGAGCACGGACAGCTCACCTGGGGGCACGGGAGGTGGCGGAGATGACGCAGGAAGACGGCGGAGGGAGTGGGGAAGCACTGGGGTGCGTTGCGGGTGCTGGGACGGCTCCAAACGACAGCGGCGTGGTCAGCACCTTCTCCGCGGCCGTGGTTCAACTCCGGCGAGTCCTCCGCGCTCTGCTGTGCAAGAAACACCGGCAAAATGCAGCGGGTGAGTGAGGGGGTAATGGTGGTGCGAGCAGGGGCCAGAGAGAGAGCAGGGGAAGAGGGGCGCGACCTGGCCGTGGTCGGCCTCTTCCTCGACGTGGCAGCGCACTGCCGTGCTTGTGCACGGCGGCTGGGATGCAATGCTCGCCCTCCTGGCGATGCACTGGAGTGAGGGGTGTGAGGGAGAGGTGGTGGCGAGGTGTGGGAAGAAGGGGTGGTGCGAGGCGGCTTTTATAGGGAGCTGCCCTCACGGCCATCGATGGCGCGGAGGTGCAGAGGGGGTAGGAGGGGTGCGGGGTCCGGCTGGAGGCGTCTAAGAGGTAGCTTGGAGCTAGGGGGTGCTGCAGGGGTGGTCAGCTGGGCAGGGGGAGACAGGGGTAGCGCGGCGTGCTGCGATGCCGTGCGCGGCCCGCCACGGCGAGCGGCGTGTACGGCATGGACGGTGAGCACGCTAGCGAGTGTCTGCGGCGGCGTTGTCTCGTCGAGCAGGAGCAGGGGGTGGAGTGTGGTGCGGTGGACGCAGCGCGGCGTCGCCTCACGGTCGCGTCGTCCCCCTCCACGGAGGTGACCCGTGCGGCAGCGTGCCATGGCCGGCAGTGGCGTGGCGTCGCCCACACACCAGCTCTGGGTCAATGAGCACGTCTCTCTCTTGCTCAGATGATCGAGGAGAGTGAGGGAGAGGTGTGGAGCAAGCAATGGATGCAGGGATCCATCCCATCGACTGATTGGAGCTCGGCAAGGACGGCAATGGCGTGGCGCAGGCGGCTGGCCTCCTCCGGGTCAACTGGCTTGCGTCCAACGCATTGCTTTGAGTGAGTGAGGGGAGGTGAGGGAGTGGATGCTACTGGACAGCTCGATTGCTCAAAATCGAGCTCGAATTTGGAAGTTGAATTTCGGTTCAGAGATGAACACGGTGGTGACCACCATGTGTTCGATCAAACTCCCGAACCAAAACCAAATTTGAAATTTTGAATTTTCTTTTTATAACTTGCTTCCAAATATTTTTCCAAGGTTGGGGATACCACTGGATGATTTTATTTGGGAGTGTTGCTTGGTGATTTTGAGGATTTCCCAAAGTTAAAGAAACATTTGGGAAATTTGAAAAAAAATAGGGTTTAGAATAGAATTTAAAATAGAGAGAGGGAAAAGTATATAAGGGTAAGTGGGAGTGATCACATGTCACCCTCTGAATTTGTTTTGAAGATAAAACTTTATTTTTTTGACAGGATGAATTTTGTGTGACTTTTGTCACAAGATTTTATGTGGGAACTTTTTATTATGTTTCTTTTCTTTTCTTTACATTTTTGTTTTAGCAAACAATCCAACACAAGCAAGCACAAACATCAAACACAAAAAATAACAAAAGTTTTTGTTGGCCCACAAATTTGACTAATAAAGCTGGGTTACAAATTTGGGATGTTACAGCCGAGCTATCTGGGTTGACTGGAGATGCATGGCGTGCGCAGCAGAAGCGAGTCAATGAATTAATGTATGTAGCTAACCAGCAGAATGAGGCTCTTCGCAGAGCATATGCCGGGGCTGGTGATTCGGAGATGGTTTATTCAGCTAGGCCAGTTAGTCAGGTGTCCAAGGGGCAAGCCTCATCTCCACTCGTCGGAGGAGCCGATCGAGCCCGGAGTGTCACCTCGGGTCAGAACAAGCAGCTGCAGATGTATGATCCAGTCTTAGCAGCAAAGCAGAAGGTGGGCCAGGGCAATGCTAGCCGAGCTAAGGGAAACCCCGGCCCAGGCAATGCAAGCCGAGCTAAGGGTAACTCCGGTCAGGGAAATCAGAATGGCGGGCAAGCAGCGTCGGCTGGCCGAGGTAAACCACCTCCGCCCCCGAGGTATCAGCAACAACCCCGGCCGCAGGGGCAATATCAGCGAGAGCCGGAGTATGTTCAGCAACCTCAGAATGTCGGTCAAGGCGATGACCGATATGATGATGGAGACTCGGCCATGGCGCGAGCTGGATACCACAGAGTGGATGGGGCGTTGGGACCTCGGATAGGAGGTCGGATGTTAGCTCCAGGCGATGTTCGTAACAAGCTGGATAGAATCTACTTATCCGAGCAACTGGAGGAGGAAGGCCCTCCTGGTCCGGCGTGTTTTGGACCTCGGATCATGAAGGAGCCACCACCGCCAGTATCTCAGTTCCAGTTAGGTCGGAACACCAAGCCATACAACGGGAGCACCAAGCCGCAAGATTGGCTGACAGATTATGTATCCTCGGTGCACATAGCGGGGGGCAATCGCCGATGGGCGGTCCGGTATCTCCCGCACATGTTGGAAGGTCCAGCTCGGATCTGGCTGAATAATTTGCCGGAGTATAGTATCAACTCCTGGATAGACTTGGAGCTGGCGTTTAACAGCAACTTTGCTAGTACATACAAGAGGCCAAACCGACCTCAGCTCCTGGCAGCATGTAAGCAAGATGATCATGAAACTGACCGAGAATTCTTAACTCGGTGGAGCAATGTTCGGAATTCCTGTGAAGGAGTTGTAGAGGCACAGGCCATTTCCTGGTTTGCAGATGGTTGTCGACATGGCAGCATGCTGTGGCAGAGGCTCCAAAGAGATATGCCGAAATCCCTAGCAGAGACAATCCGGATTGCAGATTCTTATGCTCTGGGTGATCCGATGCAGCCAGCAGCAGAGGCAGTGGCACGTAACAGAAGGAGGGAGCCAATAAACAACCGGCTCGGACCAAGGTGTAATGACCGCCAAGAGTTCGGACAAAAGAGGAGGGAGCCGGACTACCCATACACCTCGAACCAAGTTGCAGCGGTGAACCCGGATCAGCCCGGAGCTGGAGGTGTCCAGAGGCCGAAAATCAATGGTCCGGCATTTAGTCCGAACCCGGAGCCACCCTTGACTTATGAATCAATGATAGATGGTCCTTGCTGTTACCATACGACCGACCCGCGCAAGCCAGCCAACCATTCAACCCGGCAGTGCAGCTGGAACCGCAGAATCAGGAAGAAGGGGCGAAGGCCGGAGGAAACAGAGCAGGACCACCTCAGAGATTTCAGCCGAGGCCTAACCCAAATCTGTCCGGAGCAAATGTTACCCCGATAACCACTGCACCTCCTCCGAGGCCTGCAGCAGCAAGGCCCGTGAATGTTGTGAATGTCCGAGGTAATAACAACAATAATGGTGCCGGACCAAGTCAGCAGTATGAATACCCCGGAAATGACTATAGAGAGGCTCATGCGAGCTATGTGGTCTTTGTGACCGAGCCAACTGACAAGAAGAGCGTGCAGAGGCGTGCCATGGAGGTGAATGCAGTAATGCCGGTGGTGCCGACCTATATGAACTGGTCTGAGCAGGAGATCACTTGGAGCAGGAAAGACACACCTCGGATCATGCCGAGCCCTGGAAAGTATGCCCTGGTGGTAGATCCGACGTTGTGTGGGCCTACTAACAATGTGAGGTTTACCCGAGTTCTGGTGGACAATGGCAGTGCCATCAACATCATGTACCGAGACACAATGGTGAAATTGGGCATATCGCCAAATCAGTTGATGCCAAGCAGTTGTACTTTTCATGGGATTGTGCCTGGCGTTTCCTGTGCACCCATGGGCAAGATATGGGTGGATGTAGCATTTGGAACCAAGGATAACTGCCGAGTTGAGAGTATCGAGTTCGAGGTGGTGGACTTGGAGAGTGCATACCATGCATTGCTTGGAAGGCCGGCTCTGGCCAAGTTCATGATTTCCACCCATGTTGCATACCTGAAGATGAAAATGCCAGGGCCTAATGGGATCATATCCATCTCGGGTGACTACAAGCGAGCCATTCAGTGTGCCTCGGCGGGGTCTAATCTGGCCGAGTCTTTGGTGATCGCAGCTGAGAAGAAGAAGCTGCATCAAGTGGTGGCAATGGCGCAGTCAACACAGCTCGGCATGTCCGGACTGATGAGCCCGGACTCAACTGCAGCATTCGAGGTGCCCAAGGAGACCAAGAAGATCCCCATTGACCCGGAGCACCCAGAGCATATGGCCATCATTGGGACCGGGCTGGGCGAGAAATAGGAAAGCGAGCTCTGTCACTTCCTCCGTGAGAATCGGGATATCTTTGCATGGTCGGCTAAGGACCTGCCTGGTGTTCCGAGGGAGTTGGCAGAGCACTCTTTATTTGTCAGGCCAGAGGTGAAACCGGTGAGGCAACCGACCCGTCGTCTCTCAGACGACCGAAGACAAGTGGTGCTGGACGAGCTGGCTAAGTTGCTTGCAGCCGGGTTCATTATGGAGGTGCTGCACCCGGACTGGATATCCAATCCGGTCTTGGTGGAAAAGAAGAAAGACGAGCCAGCCGTGGTCAAGGTGTGGCGCATGTGCATTGACTTCACTAACCTCAACAAGGCGTGCCCGAAAGATCCGTTTCCATTACCTCGGATTGATCAAGTGATTGATTCCACTGCTGGTTGTGAACTGTTGTCTTTTATCGATGCGTACTCTGGTTTTCACCAGATACCACTGAACCCGAAGGATCAAATAAAGACTGCTTTTATTACCCCGTATGGGGCGTATTGCTATCGTGTCATGTGTTTTGGTCTGAGAATGCCGGGGCAACTTATCAGAGGTGTATGCAGAAATGCCTGCACTCTCAAATGGGCAAAAATGTGCAAGTGTATGTCGATGATATCGTCATCAAAACTAAGGAGAAACGTACTCTCCTCGAGGATCTCGAGGAGACATTTGTGAATTTGAGAAAATATCGGTTGAAGCTTAACCCGGACAAGTGCACCTTTGGTGTCCCGGCTGGAAAGTTGCTCGGATTCCTGGTGTCTAGCCGAGGTATCGAGGTTAACCCGGCCAAGATCCGAGCTATTGAGAACATGAAGTTACCGAAGTGTTTGAAAGATGTGCAGAAATTCACAGGGTGCCTAGCCTCGTTGAGCCGATTTGTAGGTCGGCTGGAGAAAAAGCCTTACCTTTGTACCAGCTCATGAAGAAAAGTACCGGGTTTACATGGACCCCGCAGGCCGACGTGGCGTTCAATGAGCTGAAAAAGATGTTGTCCACTGCCCCGGTGTTGGCGTCACCATTGCACAATGAGCCGATGTTACTTTACATTGCGGCCACAAACCGAGTTGTAAGTGTGGCAGTGGTGGTGGAGCGCGAAGAAGGTGGCAGGTCGGTGCAGAGACCGGTGTATTACTTGAGCGAGGTGATCTCTACCTCGAAGCAGAATTACCCTCACTACCAGAAGATGACGTATGGTGTCTACCTGGCGGTCAAGAAGTTGAAGCATTATTTCCAGGAGCATCCCATGACGGTGGTGTGCGAAGCTCCAATCTCGGAGATCATCGGGTGCAAAGATGCAACTGGCCGAGTTGCCAAATGGGCGATTGAGGTGTCTCCATATGCACCACATTATGAGAGAAGAGATGCAATTAAATCCCAGGCGTTGCCGGACTTCTTTTGTGATTGGGCCGAGATGCAGTATGAGCCACCCAGGCCGGACTATAATTATTGGAAAATGCATTTTGATGGGTCCAAGACAAAGATCGGGCTGGGGGCTGGAATAGTCCTCACCTCGCCGAAGCGAGATCAGCTGAAATACGTGCTGCAGATTCATTTCTCAGCATCAAACAATGTGGCGGAGTATGAGGCCTTAATCCATGGCCTCAATGTGGCGAAGGAGATCGGTATCCGGCGTGTGAGTGCTTCGGCGATTCCGACCTGGTGGTGCAACAATCTTCTGGAACTTGGGATGCTCTGGATGCCAACATGGCGTTATATCGGTTCCATGTGCAAAAGATATCCGGGTTCTTTGAAGGGTGTGAATACAGGCATATACCTCGGACAGAAAATAATGCTGCCGACGTGTTGTCAAAGCTCGGTTCATCTAAAGAGGCAGTACCACCAGGGTAGCCCTGAATCACTTGAGAACTCCTTCAATCAAACCTTCTCCTGAATCCGAATCTATTTTCATCCCGGCGGAGCAAGAGCCCGGACCTGTTCCAATGGAGGTAGACGTCGGGTGCGTTTGGTCGGACCCGGGGACTGCGTGGCAGAGCTCGGGGACTGCGCACCGAACCTCGGGGACTGCTCATCAAGACTCGGGGACTGGTCGCAGGATGGTGGAGGAAATAATGGAGGAGATTATGGTGGCCGAACCAATGGAGGTGGACGAGAATTTTTTCCTTTGCACCCAGTGCCGGAGTGGGCGGAGCAAATCATGAAGTTCATAACGGAGGGAAGCTTGCCAAGTGACACAACCGAGGCTAGGAGAATCCAAAGGAGGGCAAGGCGTACACCATCATCAACAAGGAGCTCTATAAAAGAAGCGTAACCGAGGTGTTGCAACGGTGTGTCGAGCCAGCTGAAGGCAAGGAGATGCTTTTGGAGATCCACCAAGGAGAGTGTGGTCATCATTGCAGCACAAGAGCTCTGGTGGCCAAGGTGTTCAGGCATGGGTTCTATTGGCCCACTGCTCTTGCTGATGCAGAGGCCATAGTCCGGAGATGTGAAGGATGCCAAAGGTTTGCCAAGCAAACGCATATGCCAGCCTCGGCGCTCAAAACAATTCCTATCACTTGGCCGTTTGCGGTATGGTGTTTGGATATGGTGGGAGAGTTCAAACCAGCCCGAGGTAACATGACGCACATACTGGTGATGGTGGACAAGTTCACCAAGTGGATCGAGGTGAAACCAATCCGGAAGTTGGATGGTCATTCAGCAGTGACTTTTTTGAAGGAGATCATTCTGCGATATGGGTACCCCCATAGCATTATCTCGGACAACGGCACGAACTTTGCTGTTGGAGAATTTGCTCGGTTTTGCATGAACAAGGGAATCCGGCTGGACATAGCCTCGGTGGCACACCCGGAGTCTAATGGACAAGTGGAAAGATCAAATGCTCTAGTGTTGGCCGGCATCAAGGCTCGGCTCATTGAACCACTGCTGAAAACGCCGGGGTGTTGGATAGATGAGATACCAGCAGTACTGTGGGGTCTAAGGACCACGCCAAATCGATCAACTGGCTATACGCCATTTTTTATGGTCTATGGGGCAGAAGCTATGCTACCCACTGACATCGAATATGATGCGCCCAGAGTGGCAATGTACACTGAAGCCGAGGCAAAAGAGGCTCGGGAGGATGCAGTAGATCTGCTTGAGGAAGCTAGAGAATTGGCCTCATCTCGGTCAGCAATATACCAACAAGGTCTCCGACGTTATCATAGCCGGAGTATCAACCCTCGTGTGTTTCACGAGGGAGATTTGGTGCTGAGGTGGTGCAGCGCAAGAAAGGTCGGCACAAGTTGTCACCTCCATGGGAGGGACCGTTCATTGTGAGCCGAGCTCTGCTCAATGATTCGTACTATCTAATAGATGCGCAGGAACCAAGGAAGATGGGCTGGACAACCCCGGATCAGAGGTCAGGCGACCATGGAAATAGCTCTACTCCGACCTTTCTACTCATGAAGGGCGCAATGTATGTACCTCGGTTAATCCTTAATGAAATGTCGGCACTCCGAGGTTGAAGCTCGGGGACTGCCTCGCTCTTGTGCTTGTGTTTTATTTCTGTTTGTCAATTTCGTTCATATGCCGAACTATTTTGAACCTCGTCTCAAACTTCAAGTAATGTATGCTGTGTAACTAATCTTGTGACTCGACTGACGAACGCCGAAATGGTAGTCAAGAGCAAAGATGAAAAAACGTGGGAAACATGAAAATGGACTCGGGGACTCGGTCCAAAAATATAGTTCGGCATGTGTCGTTTACTAACCCCTGTCTTTACCTTTCGTTTATGTCGGATGATTTTGAAACACACCTCGACATTTGCTAAGTACTGTATGCTATAAACAACAATCTTGTGACTCGACTGTCGAACGCCAAAATGGTAGACAAGAGCAAAGAATGCCAAGTATAGTAAACACGAAAGTGAACTCGGGGACTCGTTCCAAAAGGGTTCGGCATAAATTCTTAGAAAAGCATGGTTCGGATAGCAAGATAATAGTACTGGTAGCAAGGCAAACTACTTAAGGTCTGTTACATCTGCACCCGGCATACCGGGGATTTAATGTTTTGCTTGAGACAAGTTCAGGCCTCGGAACCAGAGACCTCGGTCGCCGAGTTGTGGTAGCGGGACCTCGGAAGCAGGAGCCTCGGGCGCAGGAACAACCTCGGGCGCAGGAACCACCTCGGTCGCGGAAGCAACCTCGGTTGTTGGAGTGGATGCCGGGGTGTCCGTCACGTCGGGGGAGATCACCTCGGTGGCTACGGCTTTGCCGGACTTGCCCTTGGGTTCGGAGGTTCGTCGAAGCTGAAGTCATCATCAGAGCCTTCAGCCACCTCGGTTGTTTTGCCGGCCTTGCCCTTGGAGCTCTCAGGCTCGTCAAAGTCAATTTCCTCGCCGTCAGAACTTCTTCACCGGACTCTGCTTCCTCGTCCGAGCTCTCTTCATCCTCAGAATAGAGGCGCCCGTCATCAAAGGTCCGGGTGTTTGCATAACTAGCAAAGAGGTCGGCTGCTGCTTGGCGTTTCGCAATGCCATCAGGGGTGGAGTTCCAAGGAGAGCCCCTGCGCAGGGAGGTAACCGTGTGGATCTCAACATCTTCATACCAGACAGCACGAACACCAGGGCCTTGTCCGCTCCAGCCCGAGCTGATGAGCATCTCCACTCCCGAAGTCTAGCCTCGGCTCCTTTCAGCTTCGTGGCGAGCTCGTCGATGCAAGTGGGAGTCTTGACCTTGGGCCAGAGGGCACGGTGGACCTCGATGGCAGCATCAACCAGCTTGGTTCCAATGGCCCTGAGCGGCCTGATCCGAGCATTAAGGGCAACAAGGTGGTCCTGGATATCCCAGCTTTCGCTGAGGGTTTCTGTCTCAGCCCTCTTTGCCCGAGCTGCTTGAACTTCGCGGATAGCCTTGTCCTTGGAGTGCTCAAGTTCTCTGAAGAAGACAAAAAGGCTGTCGCTGAAATAAGGCATACGGTGGCACGGGGTGTAGGTCGGCAGAAAATAAGGAAAAGGGGAAAGAAACTTACTGTCCATTTGGTGATTAATCCGAGCGAGCTCGGACAACCAGCTTTTCGATATAGCTCGGAGGGCGATAAGTTCGGCTTCGGCCGAGGTGGCGCGGCTCTCCAGGGTCTTGGCAAGCTCTTGCTGCTGTTCGGCGGCCTGGTCTTTGACCTTCATAGCGTCCTCCACAGCAGTTTTGGCTTCATTAGCCCGGTTCAGCTCTTGTTGCAGCCGAGCTATTTCATCTTCGGCTGTCTTCAACTTGGAGGCGTAATCTTTGTCGCTCTGCTCCTTTGCGGATAGAAGAGTCCGGTGAGACTTCTTCAGTCTGTTGTGATCCAGCAGGAGGTTCTTGAAGATCTTTGTCCGAGCATTGTTGCACTCCTGAAAAAATAGAGAGATCAGTTCGAAGAAATCCGAGGTCTTTTTAGCACCCGAGGCCCGGGGACTTGGCATTGGCCTCGGGGACTCAGCATGGGAGAAATGACAAGTTTTTGAGATTCAAGCCGAGCAATTTTAACTCGGTGGAGTGTCAATTGCTCAACCCGAATCTCGGGGACTGGGAATAGTGTATGTTTGTCATTTGGTTTCAAAGGAAGAAAGAGAGTTGCGTAAAGAAACTTACCGAGGCCTTCTTGCTGCAATCAAGGACCGCAGTCTGCATGTTGTAGATGGACTGGAGCACGGCGCTAGGTCCAACTGGATGCTCAGAGCTCGGGTTAGAGGAGACCTCGGCAGTCAGCCGAGTTCCAGTCCATGTCATAGTGCTTCTCCGAGCCTAAGCTGTTCCCGCTCTTGGTCCGGAGTTGCCCGACCTCCCAGCTGCTGATGTTCGGCTGGATGGTAGCAGCAAAAGAGCTCGGGAGGTGGCGACCTGAGAGCTCGAGGGCGCGGTCTTGATCAGGTGGACTTCGGCGCGGGAACATGCGGCACTAGTTGGGTGCTCGCAGCCTTGGGGCCCGGTGGCGGTGGCGGCATTGGAGTTTGCTGTGGCTGTTTGGGGGGCTCAACAACTGGAGCTGAATCTTTCTTCTGCTTCTTCTGCTTCTGTTGCTGCTGGTTGCGCGCAGCTTGAGACTTGGGGGAGAGCCGAGGCTCCTGCACGGTCTTAGCCGGAGTCTTGGCGCGATCTGTCTCCGCATCCTTCTGAGGAGGCGGAGGAGTCTGATCTCGGCGGGGAGCAGAGTGCCCCAGGCCGGAGTCAGAGCTCGGCGGTGGAAGTTCGGCGGAGGAGACACGCACCGGGGAGGAGATGGTCTTCTCCGGGCTGCTGAGGTCAATGGACCGTTCTGGAGGAGAGGCTCTGGCGGGGCTGCCGAGGTTAACCTCGACCTCGGTTGTCTGAGCTTCAACCACTGGAGGCAGTGGTGAATGTATCGAGCTATGGCTCTGTTTGATCTGCCGAGCCGGGCTAGACGAAAAAGAAAAGATTAAGTTAGAGTAAAAAACTTAACCTCGGAACAGCGTGAAAGGTAAAAAGGAGCAAGGTGACTTACGCATCTTCTCCACGGGGCCTCGCTTCTTGTGCCTCGCCGAGGTCTTCTTGGCACGCTTGGCTTTGGGCGCCGCAGTCTCCGAGGTCTTGGAAGCCTCGGCATCCGAGGTACCAGGTCCTGAGCGCTTCCGGGAAGCTGCAGACGCTGGATGAAAGTTCTTATATGTTGGAGGAGCATATGAAATGGGAATAACGTTGACAGGTTCCAGAATTTGGCAATCGTCATCGTCATCATCGGGCCAATCCTGGATGGACGATCGAACTGGTGGGCGGTGCGAGGTGAAACCACGAGTCTTACCCGAGGTGGCCTTGGGAATGGGGAGGTGATCCTCATTGTCCGGATCTTCAACCTCGGCGGCGGCCGGGATAGGCAGGTCGGGAGTCCACTCCTTAGAAGAAAGGGGGCCATCCTCGATTTCCTGTCGAGTGAACTTCTGCAGAGGTGGCAAGGTAAAACCGAGTTAGCACAAGATCAATACAAGGTCGGGGTGAAAATGAAACCGAGGAATATTTACGTCGGGTAAAGTACACTTACTTGAGCTGGAAGGTGATCTCGGTCATAGGGCTTGACACCCCATTTCCACTTATCGGGCATGGTGGTCTTGGCGATGGCCGGATGCGCCTCTTCACCTCGGAGTCATCAAGTTCAAAGGTGCTGTGCGAGTGGGGTCGTAGCGGCCACTCATATGGCAGATCTTATGGGCCCGCGCTTGTAAAGGGCTAACTCGGCGGGTGATCATGGTGCGCAAGATGTCATCTGCCCCCAGCTTTTCTCCTGGAGGGACATCATGGTTTGGTGGATCAGAAGAACCTCGGGAGCGTCGGGTGCAGGCTCATAATCCCAGTTGAGTTGGGCAGGGGGTTCCAATGGTGAACTCCGGCAAATTGATGAGATCTTCGGTGCCCGGGTTCTTCACATAAGAAGGAGCGTTGCCATTTGCGGCAGGAGTCCAGGCCCTGGATCCGAGGAAACTCAGAAAGGCGCCGAGGTGAAATCGAGGCCGCCCCGCAAGCAGTCATCTCCTTGTCCACGACCTTCTTGTTCGGGACACTTTGCTTCTTCAGCTGGAAGTACTTGGCCCAGGACTCGATGCTTGGCCATAATCCGAGGTAACCCTCGGAAAAGGTCGCGTAGGCCGAAAGTTGGAGGATGGCATTGGCGGGCAGGTGGTGTGGTTGTAGCCCAATTGTCCAAGAAATCCCGGAAGAATTCCCGGCCGGGAGCCCGAAGCCACGTTCGAAGTGATCCAGGAAGACGACCCGCTCCCCGGATTCCACCTCGGGTTCGATATCTCTTTCTTCGGAACCGGCAGATGAGTTTAGCCGGGATCCGCCGTGAATCTCGGAGCCATTTGATGTCGACCTCCGTGACATCGGATCCCTCCCAGCTACCTCGTTCTCCAGGTGCTCCTTCCTCGGCGGGATCCGAGGCAGAAGACATGTTGACGCTTTCCTGCAGAAGAGGGAGGTTCAACCGGGTAAGTACCTCGGACAGTTCAGGATAGCCGGGGTAAAATACCTCGGATCATTCAAGACAGCCGAGCTAAAGGATTTAGGCGGGAAACATGTTTCTACCACTGCGAGATACTAGCAAAGATCTACCGGTGAGCTAAAAAGGGAAATAAAATCGAGTTCATCCAGGGGCAAACCTAAAAGGACAGTGCTACGGGTGCGTCTGATAGTCTAGATGAGATCTAAAATGGCTAAAAGAGTGCAAAGGTCATCGAGTTCCTCAAGTTCATCGATTCATCAAGATCCTCGAGTTCATCGAAGGATGAACTCATCATGGCAATGGCAATGGAGGGAAACGAGGAACTCACCGTGAGGAACGCGAGGATCGGCGGCGAGTCAACGGCGCACGGCGCAGTGCGCGTACTCCGGTGCGGCGAGGCGCTTGACGGCGGTGCGGAACGTGCTGCAGAACGGCGGCGCGTACTCCGGTGCGGCGAGCGCTCGACGGCGGCGCTGGAGGCAGAGGGCACGGAAGCGGTGAGTGGGGAAGAAGAAGAAGTTACCCCTGGGCCCCTATTTATAAGCCGCGTGCGGTAACGGCGTGCGGTAACTGCGCACTACCGCGCGTTACCGGGAGGCGGGGATCGTGTGCGGGTGAGCGCACGGTTGCGCGGTTGGTGGCCGCACGATCGGCCACATCGTGGGCCGCAGAGTGGCAACCGCCAGCCTCGGATTTCCTGTGCTGGTCAGCGCGAGAATCGAGGGTCGTGGGCGGTCAAGTTGGTCTCGCACTTGAGTGCGCAGGTGCGCTGTTTGGTGGGTCCGGCTGACGAGGGCGGCGTGTGGTCAGGACCTGTCTTTCAGAGGTCGGGTTTCGAGGTCCGGGCAGAGATTCTTCGCCACGTGCCTCGGAAAATCTTGAGGCAAGATTGTGCTGAGTCAAACAGCTCGGAAAGTTCAGATTGCAGATCAACCTCGGATTAGATTATGGTATGTGGGAAGTACCTCGGCGGAGCTATTTGGAGGTCGGTTTTAGAGGTGGTGCCTTGCTTATTTTGAACCTGCTACGGCCCTCCATCCGAGGTCGTAGGACCGCACCAGCTTCGGGACTAATGTCGGGGGGCTACCCCCGGGTAGGGTCAAGGCTTGGCATAAGATGAGTTTAAAGATATGCCGAGGTACGGAAAGGGCCGACCTGCTTGGGCCTGGGAGTGTCCGAGCTTCATCTTGACCTGGAGATAAAAGGCCGACCTATCTTGGCCCAGAGGGGTCCGAGGTATCCCGTTGGCCTGGGCCGAGGTTCACTGTCCGAGCTATGTTCAGCCGACCTAACTACCTCGGTGCTATGGTTTGTGGTGAGAGCAGGAGAAGCTGTTGGAAGGAAGTAAGATCCGACCTGGTAAAGATCTTAAGCGCAAGACCCGAGGTACGGAGCCCGTCACATCCGTGCCGAGCTAACCGAGGCAAGAGGCTGTAGGTCGGGCAGGAGTCAATGCTCCTGTCACTTCCGCCTGGTACAAGAGCGCCTGACGCGGGAGCGTCTGTCACGGAGCCTGGCAGAGGCGTGCCCCGGGTTCGGCGGGCTGCACGTCTCTGACCGCTGACCACGCGAGATCCGGGAAAAGGCTACGAGGTAGCGCCAGGCCACGTCCTGTCTCTGTCAGAGGGACATGCTAGTTCTGCGCGTAGGCAACAGGAGATGGGCATGCCATGTCTTGTCCCTGACAGGTACGGTGTGACCGAGCGAGGCATGGCTAACGTGTTCAGCGAGGGGCACAACGTAACTCGGCTGGCCTATATAGTGGGCTTCACCCCCCTCCTGCTTGAGGACGGACGAGAGATCGAGGAAGAAGAGAGAGAGAAAGGAACCTCGGAAACCCCGGAAACACCTCGGATCTAGCTCGGAGTGCCTTCTTCCTCCCGTGTAGCTCCATCTTTTACCTCAAGTTCTCACCATTGTATCATCATACAGCTCGAGGAGCAGCTTGTACTTGTCACTTGAGCTATACACTGAGTAGGATAGTGCTGCAGTAGGGGTGTTACCTCCACAAGAGGGCCCCGAAGCAGGGTACATCGTGGTG